>VZRE01011553.1:180877-534818 GCA_013396775.1 Cephalopterus ornatus
TAAGTGGTTTAATCAGCACAGTGCAGCAGTTTCAATATAGGGTTGAGAACAGGATCTGGTTCTCCTACTCTCAGCCCAGTAGTTGATGACCAGAGTGTTCTGTAGCCTCTATCCAGGACAGCTATACTTTCTACCTTATAATTTCATTCAGTCCTGCCATTCTAGGTCTGGCCATCTGTTTTTCCTGCCGGTGCTTTTGCCATTTGTTCCATGGCTGCCTTATGCTTGGAACGATCTGCTTGCACAGCTCCTCAAAAACTACATGTACTAGGACACACAGAGGGAACTGATTGCATTCTCATGGTAACAAGGCAGAGAGCCAAAACCGATAAATTATGATGTATGAGTGAGGCTTCCAGCCTGGCCTGTTGCTGAACTTTATTCAACCCATCCTGTTGGCTCAAGAGGATGATGCAACCCGCTAGAATATAACTCGTGTCATCCTGCTAGAAATTCACTCACATGTGACCAAAGTAAGCACCACAGCTTATTCAAATCTCACTTTGTGTGATGAAGGAAAAGGCAAGAGATGATTTTAAGAAGTTGAGAGGTTTCAGGCTGTAATCCCTCCGTGTTCACCCTTTCTAATTTCCTTGATTACCGGAGCAGCTTGCCACACTTGCTGCAGGGCTTGGAGCTAATATTTTCCTCTGCATTTATGAGGATTTATGGCATCAGAACTAAAGTGAGATGTTCCCTATTCTTATTGTTCTGTTCTTATTGTTGCCTCACTTGGGTGTCTCAGGTCCAAAAATTGCAAGGTGGAAATAAAAGTGTATGAAGAAAATGGATGAGAAATCAAACAATTTTATGGGGTAGACTAACCTGTATTCTTTTCTTCTTCTTGTCATGCATAAGTGCACATTCTGTTTCTTCTAAATCAGACCATGTGTTCTTCTGGAGGTGAAACCTGTGACCCAACTGTGTGGGAACTTTACTATTGCACTTCAAAATATTTAGAATTGGAAAGCAGAGATGTACAACAAGTGTCAGGAAAACTTCTGAACTTTAGGACAGTCCTAATAAAACTTCCTCTTTTTTTGTTTGTTTGTTTGTTTTGTTTGGGGGTTTGGGGTTTTTTGTTTTTGTTTGGGTTATGAAACATGACATGTTGAGGAAGACAGCTTTCTGTTTACAAACAACAAGTTCTCTGCATGGTTGGATAACTGTCATAACAAGTGCTGGCTTATGCATCAGAATTGCTGAGCATGTGGTGCAAAATTTGCTCAGCACATGTAAATTTTGACCACAAACTGTTTTAATATATGGCTTCAGCTTCATTTAGTGATTTTTGCTTTTTTAGATTTTTAATTCCACCTCACCCCCCTGTCACAGTGTTTGAATGAACAGTTTCGGGTTTGGATGGATAGCTGTGAGGGTTTTTACATGTCAAGTCACAGAAGCCATGGGGTGCATATATAGAAGTATTCTTTAATTGCATCTCTTTTTATCTTTTAGGTCTCTCAGCAGCCAAACTCCTGACTGAGTCAGGCTTGAATGTGGTGTTGCTGGAAGCCAATGACAGGGTTGGTGGAAGAACTTTCACTGTAAGGGTAATTATCTCCAAAACCCGTTTATTCTACATATGCATACTTAGAGTAGATACCATATATATAAGGGGAAGATTTCTAGAGTACTAGAAGGTGGGAAATTTCCTAATATTTTAATAGCAAGAGAAGGGAAAGACTGGCATGATGCTGTAGGCTGAATATGTCTGTGTGATCTGCAGGGTGTGGAGTCATTCGCCTGGTAAGGACGATGTGATGAGTTAAGTTTCAAAGTAATTTCCTAGGGAGAGACACTATTGAAATCTCTGTGAAAAAACACCCATGAGGTCAACCACGCTGTGAACAGCCTTGAGCTGAGCCTTAACAAGCCCCATGAGGAGTGGTGTAGGCTGGAGGAGTGGCTGGGAACTAGAACCAGCATGTTTCCCTTTACTTGACCTTCTGTTCTACCTCGGCTTGGGAGACCCCCCTCCCACCCTGCTCATCAGAGAATCTTGACCCTGCTGCTTCCTGGGACAGTGTTTTAAACAGGTCATTGTTGAGATGCCAGACCAAGCAAGAGCTGCACACATGTCTCTCTCTGTCCTCTCTCTGCCTGTCAGGCTCTTTTCTCTCCTGTTTGTTTAAGGCCTGTAGCAATGGGCCCGCTAAGCTATTTATGAACTCATAATCTGAGCAATCACCACACCAGAACTCCACCGAAGAATTTATGTTTTTCCAAGGGGAGAGGAATCTTAGCCAAAATACTCTGGGAATGTTTGATTTAATTTCGTTCCTCTGCATTGCTCTTTTTAACTTGTGTGCTATTTACAAAGGACTTACTGGCTTGTTTGGGGTTTTTTTTCCCTTTTGTGTGTGATAAACTAGAATAAGCAAGTCAAATATGTGGACCTTGGAGGAGCTTACGTGGGGCCAACACAGAATCGTCTCCTGCGGTTATCTAAAGAGTTGGGAATAGAGACCTATAAAGTGAATGAAGTTGAGCACCTGATACACCATGTCAAGGTAAGAGGCTCTCAAGTGTGCTGCTGTAGGCAGGCAAGTTGTAGTGATCTCCTTTCTCACTGTTTTCCACTCATGCTACAGTGGAGTAGACCTGTTTAAATATGCAGCATCTGAGTTTGTTGGTGAAAAAAGTATCTTGGTAATAAGGAACTCGTACAAATAACTATATTCACACACATTTATGTGCGTACCCTGTAGATGGATCCTGTTAGCTGATGCCTTGGTTCAGGTCTGACCTCTTAGATAAAAGCTCTCAAAAATCTTTGTTGTTTTTGAACAGTGCAGCTGACACTTTTCTGTACGGGTCAGCTGTGATATACACTGCCCAAGGTGTCTGAAAATCCCTTTCAGAAGTCCTAGATGTATCTTAAAGCAGGCTGAAAGTTTCTCAGGATGGGCTTCCTAAACCGGTGACAATTATTATCCCGACTGACAGAAACATGAAGAGGTTGTGCCTGGTTTTGCTGATGGGGAAACTTAACATGTAGAGTAGCAAAAGGCTCTGGGAGTCAAACAGTCTTGTGGAGGCAGATCTAAATGATCTGTTCATGATCAGAAACATAACAGCTACGGCAAAGCTGTTATAAAGCCCACATATTCTCAGGAGTCATTACGCTCTCTCCAAATGAGCATCCTTTCTCTTTTCCTGATATAGACCAGTATTGCACTCCCACAGAAGGGAAACTTTCTATGTTAGTTCCTGAGAATGTTAACATTGAATTTCATTATATGCTTAGGAAAAGCCGTTGTGCAATGACTGGCAAAATACTTGTCAGTAGTTGGTGTTTGACCAAAGGTTAAAGAAAACACTGACAGACCTAAAGATGGCAATAGAGAAAAGATGTTCTGTCAGTTGTCCATTATTTTTCCCACTCAATTGTTATAAAAATGAATTGTGTTCTCAAAGTGATTTGCTTTGTGGTGACGGTCCACATTTTTGTAGTAGAACTGATGGGTACATCCACAGCGACCTGTTTTGTGTGCCTCTGTCACCATCCTCAAAGCCGAATTTTCTGTTTTTTCACAATATTTAGCCTTCAAATCATCCCATCAAAAATAGGTCATGCCATGAGGGGAAACCTTAATGGTACAATTGATGTGGCCAATGAGGATGATAAGCTTTCAGGACAACCTTGCTGTCCTAGCACGGTGGCATTCCAAAATGCTGCTAGAAGTCACTGAAGCCAAAGGTAAAGTTGATTTATTGTCAGAAGCCAGTCAAGCAAGGCTCCTTGTTTGGTAAGCCAGACCCCATCTCCTTTTAGGATCTCTAGGAAACAGGTTGCGGAGGAATATTGCTATTATTATGCTAGTTGAAATAACCTTTTGATTTCCAATAACCTTTCATAGAGCGAGGAAAAGGGAGAATGGCACAAGAGTAGAAGTTCAAGCTCTTGACAAGGGTAATCTGTCTTTCTGTTGACCACAAGTGTCTCACCCTGTGAATTGCCAGAGACTGTGCATAGCCTTTTACCATCATCCCTGGATACCTTTTAGCCCAGGATGGAGTGCTGGTATGAGTCAAGGATCTCAACTTTCCTCTCTATCCAGCACTGATGGGAGTTGCTGGCACCCAGTAACATATCCCAGGCTGGCAGAGAAGGGCATTCCTTGGCTTTTCTGTATTTTGGAGATAGAAAGGGCCTTGAATTGGGATGCTAAGACATTAAGACACAAGTCCAGGGAATGTATACAATAGTGTGACTTATATCGAGAAATCCAGACGTGGGGGAAGCCACTCTGCTTCTGGAGGCATTCAAGCTGTCCAAGCCTGGAGGTCTCATCCCTTGTGGTCATTCCCAGTCAAGTGTTGAAAGTCTCCAAGGAGAGACATACCAGCTGCTGGCTGAGGTGCTCCCAAGGCATGCTAAGAACCAGCAGGTTGGATTCAGACAGTTTGTAGTCTCAACTGCCTGTAGGAGCTCCTGAAGTGTGTGCCAGAACTCCCTGGTAGCCAAGCAGGAGGTAAAGAGAGGAGATGTTCCACAGTCAGTAGCACTTCCTTTGAATCTCCTGATTTAATTCATTTTAAATCCTTTATTTCCATTTTGCTTCTGTTTATACAATTGTGGAAAAGTATTTGCATAGCTGAAGAATTACTCACAGTTAAGTAACTGGCACGTGAGCACTGTATAGTAGACATAGGCATTGTCATGTGGCCAAATCTTCACCCTCGTGCATTTCACGTGTGTGTAATACACCCATCACAGGTCTCTCAGCCACGTGGCTTGTCGATGCTCCCCCCTGTGAGTGGACAAAGCTTCTGTGTGTTCCTTGAAATCTAAGCAGTACTCCCAAGTCAACTTGCAAACCAGATTCCAAAAACAAAGGGCTGTTGCCCCTGTGTGAATTTGAGTTCACTATGGCCAAATATAATTAAATTCTGGGCCACAGAATTATCTGAATCCAGAGAGGCAATGAAATCTAAGGGTTTTAATTCTTCTTTTGCTACACAATCAGGATCACAGTGCATCTTGTAAAATCGGCTGCTGTTTTTACATATACCCAAAGGCAAAATCAAGCCTTTCATAGTTAATTAAATTCATTTTAGAGGCTTTTTAATACAAGTAATATATGCAGCTTCTTTGTACTACAAAATGAAAAGAATGCATTTTGTTGATCTCTGGGTGGGTCTCTGCTAATTAGGCTTTACCAACTTGATTGGGTTGTGTGGTTTTTACCTCCTTTAATCTTTTTTAATGTCAGGTTCTATTGTGAGATTATTTTTGGTCTCGCTTATATTGCATGTGATATCTTCACAGAAACTCAAAATTATATTTCTTACCCTCTTTTTTTTTTTCTTTCCCTCCACTTGTTAAGCAGCCTTTTTCATGGTCTTTGAAAAGAGATTAGTATGTTCTTTTCATTTGTGTAAATACTGGTTCATCAGCCTTAGTGAGAAAATTGGTATAGCTCTGCAAGTAGTATTTGGTAGGCAAATTGCTGCCTGAACACCATTGATTTTCAATAGCCTAACTGAAATTAGGCTCATAAATCCAGATTTAAGAAGCAAAAGCAGAACTGTCTGAGAAGTCATCATCTCTTAACAGTCCTCCCACTGGACTGGTAGGCAGATGTAAAATCTGTAAAAATCCTTCTTAAAATGAGAACTTTCCCTCAGCTGCTCAAGACAGGATTCAGGATCCTACCTTAGGTATGCGGATTTGCAGCTTTTGACTGGTGGTGTTTGTTTCCCCCACCAAAATGAATGACAGCTTTTGTCTTTCAAAAAGCAAACCAAAGTACATGTAGTCCAGGTAATTTTTACCTTTATCATTTAACAGTCCCTGGAAAGATGTGTTGAAATTTGAAAACATTCCAGTTGTTTTGGGGGTTTAATTGTCACATTTTCCCTGTTAATTCAGGTTGTACTTCACTTCTGTGCAGTCTCAATAGCCATGCAAACTTCCTGCATTTTAAAACACAAATTTACCAATGTTATCAGTTGCAACACTGGTTCCTTGTCTAAGGTAGCTGTGGAACTGGTTTGCTTTGCTCCCCTAAATCTGTGTAAAGAAACATTTATCTGTATGACTGGTTTGCCTTCGTATACATACAGTAAGGGTGACCAGCTCTTTGCCCAGCTGTGGATGTTCCAACTGAACATCCTCTGATCCTGTTTTTGCTGATGGAGAGCTTGCATGAAAACTGTCAACAAGGTTTCCTTTCTTGCTCCTTCCTGGTTTCTCTTTTTTGAGAAAGCAAGCTTGTGTCTCAAAACACAGTCATTGGTCTGTTGTAGATCGCCCACCGCTGTTGATGCTTCTTGTCATTTTTTTCCGAGGTGCTTTTTCCACCAGAAGTTTTCATGGGATAATGCTATTATCTTTCCTGGAATTCCCCCAGATTATAAAAAGTGGGGGTAACACTTATTCTTTCTAATCTCTGTGTTGTCTCCGTTGTGCAGGCTGTGGATAGTGCTAACAGCTGGCTGAGGTAACTGGCTATTTTGACTGCTTTGACAGGGTGTTGCACCTGAAACAGTCCTCAGATGGTTATAATTAAGTCCTGCAAGTTGTTTCTTTAGCCCCAGAAGGCACGTCTGGCATTGTGCACATGCTGGGTGAAACATGCAGCATCCCCTCCCTAGTCACTAGACAGGTTCTTGACATTGACTGGCCAATATTTCATTACCTCAGTTAAGTTCTCTTTAAGAGGCTGGAGCTTCCTGGTAATAATTCATCTGCCAGCAGCACTGGCCAGAGGTGTCTGAATGCATGCCATGCCCACTTGAAGTTTGGCACCACTTTTATACAAATATAAACAATTGGCATCTCTGGGGAGAATGCTAATGTGAACCCTGTCTGCAGCAAGACATGAAGGTGAATATCTAGTCTTATACACACAGTACTTCTTTCTAGCTAGGACCCCAAATCTGCCCTAATTTTACCAGGTTACATACTAACCTGAAGTAGATTTGCAGAAAAAATTTTACAGCTCTCTTGGGTGTCATTTGTTTTCAGCACTATTGTGCTTATTAAAATGCAGTTTGCTGTGGTCTTGTTCATGAATAAAAAATGTGATGGTCATGTTGTATTGGGATTTAATTAGCAGCTGGATAAGTGACTGCTGTATCTAAAGTTTTTGTGATGTCTGTGATATATGCACTGAAGCTAAGCAATATGATTTATTTAAGCTTTTGACCTGCTTCTCTGCGAATCTAAGGGCAGTATCTCCTGGCACAGTCTGCAGTATAGAGTGTAACAACTTAAATGGATTTTTGAATGACTAGATAAATGTACTTTTATTGTTCTTTGTATATCTTAATTAGAGTGCAGTCAGAGAATGAAGTCTGTGAGACTCTCAGTTGCCATCAATTTAAGTGAGGTGAATCAGCCTCGTGTCTTTTGGGTTTTTTTCCCCTTTCTGCTGGCAATTTGTAATCAAGAACTCGGGGAACCGAGAAGAATACATCTGAATCTGTAAGAAGTTGGGGATCTGGTGTCTTGGAAAGGAAGCCAGGTAAATTCAGAGACACTTAAATTGCTACAGGGCCGTGATAGTTTCACGTGTCATAACTGGAATGCAGATCTGTGTTTTTTCAGCTCTTTACTATGAGGCTATGAGGATGCAGGTATTTCTGTCACAAGATTCTGCATCATTAATCATATTCACTTGTAGCCTCAAAAGTGAGTTTGAGGTTGACTAGGCTGAGGTTGGCTAAAGCATCTTCCAGACCCCCAGAAGAGGGTGGAGCAGGCTTTGGTATGAGTATAGGAAAAGCTGGACTTGTTTGGTCTCACTGGACCTGCCCTGTAAATAAAGGGGCAGGTCCAGTGAGACCTGTACCAGCCAGCTGGCAGTAATTGCAAGAAGAAACTGTGTAATTAAGCTTTTTTAAATTAAAATGTGGATATTTGTATTACAGCAGCTTAAAAGAAGCATGATCATGTACAACAATTCTGCAAAATGATCTCTGTCAAAGGGGACTGTAAACGCAGGATTTTGCAAGGGGTGTTTATTGATCAAGAAGATTGACTGGAAGGCTGGAAGCTGTGACCTGGTGGTAGCATGAGGATGACAGTAGTAAGAAAAATGAACTGTAAATAGAGTATGAATTGCTTAATTAAATTTGAACTGAAAAAATCTTCCTCAATCTTAGCTTTCCCAGACCACGTGGTCTATGCCCGAGGAGATGAGGAAAAGAATTAGGGAAGTGTGTATTTAATACAAGAACACCTGGGTGAACATAGTGGATTTCATGAGTTTGTAAAATTTTAATTTTTTTTAGGCAAGGAATTTAATAACCTGAAGTATCTCAGGAACAAAACTACTGACCCCAAAGTCATCTTCTGGTTAAAAGCAGTGTTCTGGTTGTGAGGGTGTATGTGCCCTGTCTGCTCAGTTATGTTATGATCAGATGATCTTCTGAAGGCTTTTTCCCAAATGAAGCTCCTCTTTTCTTCTTCTTCTCTCCCCCCCCCCCCCCCCATTTATTTATGTCCATTTATCTGCTTTTGGAAGGGGAAAGAGGATTTTTCTTATGACTAATTCTAGAAATATTGTAAAGTTTTCGTTTGGTTTTTATCCACTTTGTTGACTGGTTTAATTCAGGTTTTGAAAGCCACACGCAGGCCCAGTTTCAAAGAGTATTTACAAACAAAGTCCCTATAAATCTGTGCTTCATAAGGCACCTTAATGCTTTTTGTAAAGGTGGTTTTTAGTGTCTGAAAACAAAAAATCCCATTCTAATAGGAAGGAGATTTAGTTAATTATTTTCACAGCTGATTGGAAGAAATTTATATATAGTTATATATAGCATCTAAATTCAGAGCAGATCCTCAGTTTTCCTTTCTAAATCACTTCAGCGCTGTTTCTCTCGTTCTATCTATTTTTTAAGGTAAGGCACAGATTGCATGACTGATGTGGCACAGTGAATGTGGACTTGTTTCTATAACATGGCAGACACAAGTTGTTCCTGCTTAGCTCCCTTCCTTTTCAGAATGCATGTTTCAAGCCACTGTGTCTGGCTATGCAACACCTGAATTACCTTACTTGGCCACATTCATAAGACACATTGGCATCCACAGATGATGACCTCAAATCAGATATTGAAATATATTTGGAGGACGTTTTGGCGTGTCCAAATTTTGTAGCTTTGCACAGTTTTATCAGTTATACAGATTGTCTTGTGCTGTGTTTATATTTTCTAACCTGGGTATCTTTTTGCCTCACTGCTCTCTAAGTGATGAGTAACCAGCTGAGCATGTGATCTCCTGGATAGTTCTGCAGTGAAGGGAACTTCAGTGTAGCTCAGTACTGTTAGAGTTTCCAAGTAGGCCTGTGTACCTCTGTTTGGTTCAGCTACTTGCCATGTTTTGCTGAGAATTATGATTATAAAAGAGACTTAGTCCCAAAGAAATATATTGTTAGATGCTATGGTTTAAAAAACCCAACCGAACTAAACAAACAACAACAAAATGAAAAAACAACCCCCACAAACCAAACAAAAATGAGACTTTTCCACAAGGCAGCAGATGAGAAACAGTATCTGATACATGTACAGAGTTACAGCCTTGAATTGAAGCTTTTTGGGTTCTCGTTTTCCTCCTCACAACTTTGCGTCCTACTGTCCCCGTGCTTTGTATGAATGACGTTCCTGGGGTTTTGAGAGAACAGGGAGTGTGTGATGTACCAGTGCTGTGAATCAGCAGAGGGCACTACTTGCCAATAAAACTGTGTAACTGTGAATTAACATGCAGGGTGAGGTCTTGGTGAAGTGAGCATCGGTTACTCCGAGGTTTAGATGGTTTAGCTGAGGGAATATCTGCGCCCATTCAGTGACACAGAGAATGCACCACACCGTTTTGTTTCTTCCGAGGAAAGCTGACTACATTTATAAGATGTTTATAATGGTATTTCCTGGCAGAGTATGTCCTTCCTCAGCTACCCATTCACTCGCTGTCATCCTCACAGGAGAAAGTGTGTGAGATCTGGTCCCTATGCCCTCCTGAGTGCTGAGGCTGATATTCAAGGGGCTACTGATATTCAGTTGCCATGTTATGGTTTTTTGTTTTTTTCCACCTATAATAACCCATTTCTTATGTCAGCTATTTGACCTGAAACAGAGCTGACGTATAAAGAAATCTTATTTCTGCACTTACACGGGTCCGTTGTAACTAATCCAAACCTTTGGTTAATGTGAAACAGATGGATGAGAAAATCTGTTGGGAATTTTCATGTTTGTGACACACACTGGATTTCTCATTTCCCTGTTGGTTTATTCCTGAGACAGCTGCCTTGCACGAGTTTCCTCCCTTATAGTTTCAGCTTCTTCAGTGAGCTTTAGCCCCTTACTGCAGCAAGAGCCTTTGTGAGCAAGTGATCCATACAACAGCAGGTAGACCTCCAACTGCTGGTGCTGTGTTCAGCTTTTGGAAGCATTGCAAGTGGCATCATGAAATGATTTCTAAAATTATGTATTTGCCTGTATTAAATAAAAAAGGGTAGGAAATACTTCTGAGCATTGTAGTACTGGTGCTGAAATACCATGGCAAATGATTGGAAGGGGTGGTTATTAATTGCTGGTTTTATACAGCTCCGATTTAGGTATAAAAATATTCAGAAAGGAAACATTTTGTGCATCTTGGGGCATATTTTTCATCTGTGTCTTGTTATTCTTTAGGGATTTTTCAGCACCAGAAGGTATGGAGAATGCTATTCCCAGCAGATGATAGAAATAAGCAAATTTTGGCTAAATATCAAAAAAGTTGTTGTGTTTGCAAAAATGCATGTTCAGCAAAAGTAGAGCTGAAATGTTTCAGTTTGTTGGTAACTACTCTGAACTGTCTGTAGTCTTTCTTTGGTGCTGCTATTTTTGTTTCTGTGTAGAGCCTAGTCTGGCAGTCTCTTCTCAAACAAAATTCTGATTGACAGCTCCTGGAGTTTTGTTTGTGCAAGAAATAAGGATTAGGCTTTAGGAGATGCCTTAGGAGCTCTTGGAAGTAACTTTCACAGGATACTCACTAGCTTTGATGATTTGTTTTTATTTTTCCAGGTTGCAGTTTGTTCTTGTGCTTTATGAGACTTGTCACCACAGATTTCTACACAAGAGACATACTCAAGATTTCCCTTTCAGCAGTTCAAATGCAGTGAAATAGAAGAATACTAAAACAAAAATATGATTTGCGTGTCTCTTGTGTGCTCATGAGGAAGCACCGCAGGGAACTCATAAGACCTGAGTTAACTCAGAGGGGATAACTCGGTTAGGATTGCCTCTGGCAAAGCAGGAAGTTCAGAACAAAATCAATAATTAGAATAACCCATTCTGATGCTGTCCTGGTTTTCCTGAGCACAGCTGTACACTTGTTTCATAAACCTAAATTTGGGAAATGCTAAGTACTTAAACCCAAACTGATATGGTCTGGCTTTGGGATGCCGATATGGTGTCTATACTAGTGAAGGGTAGCTCTAGTGTTCAGAAGAAAGCGCTGTAAAACTTACTTCTTGTTGCCGTAGGAGCCACTTACGGAATTTTAATGTGCCCCAAAAGGCTAAAAGGTAATTGCTAACATGATTCAGGTGTTATCACTTGGGACAAGAAGGTACTTAGTCTGAGAGGTCTTGCTGCTCTTTCATAGCCCTTTGGCAGCAAAGTATGAAGGTGTGCCCCAGTTCAAATTGATTCCATACTGAGAGATTCCATAATCACACCCAAATTTTCATGTCAGGACCAAGTGCTTATGATAAAACAGACTTGTTCAGTTCGTCTCCATTTATAGGGATATGTTTTCCTGATTCCAGTGTTTTCATATGGTGGAGCACAAGACATGTAGAAATGCACTTTTGTTTTCATGCTGAATGAAAAAACAAAAAAACATCCCACCCCTCCATCATCTGGGTGAATGTGCAGTAGTGTTCATCCTTAAATTGGAAGTGCTAGATTTTCAACCTTGGTGCCTCTGGCACATGAAGTGACTGGAGACTTACTCTGGCTGTGACAAAACTTCTGGTTGAAAACTTTTAAAAATTTGATGTTTTGGCATTGTGAAAACCATAATTTCTCCTCAAAAACACTGCAAAATGAAACTGTTGTCTTCTAGCTGCTTCTTCGTGTGTACCCAAGAATTAAATCCTTTCCTCCACTCCCCTATTTTACTTTTTTCCAAACTGTCATTACCTTGGTGTTTCTGACAAGGTTTCCACTGGAGTCCTGTGTCTGTAAAGACGAGGTGAAAAAACAGTTTCTTCTTCACTTTCTCTAACCTGTTCAGGAGTTTTGTAAACTAATTTTCTCTTACCCTTAGGTTTGATTTTTTGCCTCACTGCTCTCTAAGTATCTTTCTCTTTGAATTAGAAGACCTCAAAGTTAATAGCAAGCATTTTCAAGGTTTTATCTCGTTTTGTTATTTCCAGACCAAGTCTTGAGTCTTTCAGGGTCCCTGTTACTGTCTTTTCTGGTGCTTGCAAATGCTTTGAGATTTGAATAATGTGCTCTTTCTCCCTTATTTCACAGTATTAATAAAGATACTAAATCAAATAAAGCCCGACACTTCTTTGAGTAAGTGGTCTTTGGGTACTTCTCCTCAAGGAGACACGCTGTTGTTGTTGTTACCTGGTTCTATATATTAAATCTTGGTGCAGCATGTTTTTTTTTTAAGCCGGTGTAAATAATTTTTTACTGATGGATTGGTGTGGCACTGCATCAAATATGTATTAAAAGTTAGTACTTCTACTGTTTGGCATTCATGCTCAGGCCGCGCACACTTAAATACATCATTTAATACAAGTTTTGAAAAATCAGATGTGGCACACAATGCAGCCTTTATTATTTACCTATCTGATGGACTCTGGAATGCAAAGTGAAAAAAGGAGTACCTGCATAATGCTAATGAGCATTTCTTTGTGAATTTTTAAAGCTATTGGGCTGCCATCCATATAGTCAGCCAGGGAAATCCCATGTCACTAAAATATCTCTACAAATTACTTGTTGTCTTCCACTCTTAGTTAAGGCAGAGTTTCTGAGTATCTTGCAGTGGAGCTATAGATATATAAAATCTAAATATTAAATATGTAATGATGTCATTAGGACATTGATATTGTTCACACTATCACTGGAATTCACAGCCAGAGGTGTTGAACTGGAAGAATAAGTCATTAATAGTAAATGCTACATTTTCTGCAGGACTGGTAATTTTTAGATTAGCCAAACCAGCTTTTTTTTTTGTTTTTTTAAGGAAGGTCTCTGAGCTATGATTTTAGTGTATGATAAAGCTTTTGTCTGATTTTGAATAAAAAAACAAACAACCAAACTAAAAACAAACTTCTTACTACAATTAACAGTTCAGTCTTCTCACGAACATTTAGGAGGAAAAGAGTAACTTACATATCTCTCAGTAGCAAATAGCCAATTTTTCGTCTCAGATTTTTGTTTGATCTTAGTGACTCCACTGCAGGGTATTAGTTTTGTTGCCCAGAAGTGCCAAACGTAAAGCTTTGAAGATGAAGGCAGTATCAGTTCTGCGCATGTAGGAGCTACTAATTCAGCTGTTTATCACAGCAAAGTTGTGCATGCAGGATAACAGGATCACAGAATGGATGAGGTTGGATGGACCACTGGGGGTCACATTGTTCTACCCCCTGATCAAGCAGGGCCACCTAGAGCTGGTAGCCCAGGACCACGTGCAGGTAACTTTGGAGTATCTCCAAGAATGGCAGACTCCACAACTTCTGTGGTCCATCACTGCCAGTGCTCAGTCACCCTTCACAGTGAAAAAGCATTTCCTAATGTTCAGAAGGAACCTCCTGTGTTTCAGTTTGTGTCCATTGCCACTTGTGCACACACAGACATGATCTGTCAGAAGGCCTTACATGTACTGATTTTTTTGTTCTTTCTTACAGTGAACACTTAATTTGGTGCAGCTTCCCACACATGGAAGTTATGGTCATGGTTGTGCTTAGTTTTTATGATGTTTTTGTTTGTTCTCCATCCTGTAGGGTAAGTCTTACCCCTTTAAAGGTCCATTCCCTCCTATGCGGAATCTGCTGGCCTACCTGGACTACAACAACCTGTGGAGGACCATGGATGAAATGGGGAAGGAGGTAAGACATGAGGCATTGCAGCTGACTGTCTCAGCTCAGCTTTGTCTCCATGAGAGTGAAAGATAGGAAGCTGCTCTAGCTTGAAAAACCCTTGGTGCTGGCAAGAGCAGCCACCCATTTTGGTACACACTGATGGTCAGAGCATGTCTGAGAGGGGCACCCTGGAAACTTCTTCTGAGGGCCACGTTGCTGAGGCTGTCTGCAGTGACACCTTTGCTCTCCTGGTTAAAGGAACGTCAAGGCTTATGTTTGTGACTGATTTTTAACACTTTTCCTGGTGAGTCATAAAGCAGTATTTTAAGAGGCTTGTCGAACTCAAACATTTGTCCTTCTCTGTCTTGAAATTCAACTTGTCTGTTCTAGTTTATTACCAGTAGTGTATGTTTTCTATTGACTGAGCTACAAGACTTTGAGAAGAGGTTGCTCTTACTGGTATAGATAAATGCGAGAGATATGGAATAACTTAGAAACATTCCTTAACTCTAAATTTATTCTCTGTTTCTTCACTTAAAAAAAAAAGAAAATTCTTAAAGCAGGCGAACAAACAACAAAAAAACCTTAAAAGCATTCTCTGTTAATTTCACTCTATTATCTGCCAGAAATTTGCAGGCTAAATTACCATGTAAAGACATGGTAATTCTTACGTCACTCATTTACTGATGATTGCTTTTTTATGTCTCCTTAGATTCCCAGTGAAGCCCCATGGAAGGCTCCACATGCAGAAGAATGGGACAAAATGACTATGCAAGATTTCATAGATAAAATATGCTGGACGAAGTAAGAAACTTTTTAATATGAAATATAATGACATATTTATGCAGCTTAGAGCTCCAAATAAATGTTACTGCTTTGCAAAAAGATATGACTACCCCTAGAATACAGTCTTTTTAAAGAAATGGGGTGAGAAAATCTTGTAATAATGGACCACAACACCTGTCGGCACACTGTTGTATTTCCCTAACTTTTTAGACTAAAAAAAAAAGATAAAAGGAAAATATATTTGTGAGGGTTACTTCTGAATAGATGTGTAGCACTTTAGCCTGTTATGTGCACTTTTCTGCTCTTTACTGTGTATTTAGCCTTTAAAAGAAAAATGTTCTGGTTACAGCAGGTTTTTGAATCAAACTTTTGATGGAACAGCACACATTTATTCTGTGCTGGACCAGCTGATTTTACCAAAGTGCTATAAAGATAACATTTGTCTTGCAATAGCACTAAATCACTTTAACACCCATCTTTCTATTGTTTAGCTGGTGCACTATATAGCAGAGAAAGTGAAAATGCTTCCTGTTTTTATGGATACAGCAAAGCAATTTTTCTTCCCTTGCCATTCAACAGCAGTTTGATTGTTTTTCTTCTTGCTGAAAGAAAAAAAAAGCCCATTAATCCTGCCTTGCTGTAAAGCAGATTGATTTCTCCAGTAACCTCTTCAGAGACGATTTGAGGGCTGGAGCACCTCTCCTATACAGACAGGTTGGGAGGGTTGTGTTGTTCAGCCCGGAGAAAAGAAGGCTCCGGGGAGACCTTAGAGCAGCCTTCCAGTGCCTAAAGGGGGCTTACAAGACAGCTGGAGAGGGACTTTGACAAGGGCATGTAATGACAGGACAAGGGGTTCTGGCTTTGCACTGAAAGAGAACAGGGTTAGATTAGGTATTAGGAAGAAATTTTTTACCATGAGGGTGGTGAGTCACTGGCACAGGTTGCCCAGAGAAGTTGCGGATGCCCCACCACTGGAAGTGTTCAAGGCCAGGCTGGATGGAACTTCGAAGCAACCTGGTCTAGTGGAAGGTGTCCATGCCCATTGCAGGGGGTTGGAACTGGATGATCTTTAAGGTCATCCTTTGGGGTCTTTCACCATTCTATAATTCTATGATTGTGAATGGACAGTAGGCCCTTGTCCAAAGACTTGTTTAACAGGAGTGATGATTGCACAGAAGCATATAAAAACCTGTCTCGTTTGTGTCGTGGTCCATATGCAGGAAAACCAAATAGAAATGTGTGCTGACAGCTCTGTTGGCTCTCTAAAGCTCAGACTTGGTAAGGAACTGGACAAGTTAGCAAAACACCATGCACCAGTAGTCATTCAATATCCAATAGCTCATGTGACTACATTCATGATCTTCCAACTTTGATGGAATAAGACTTGACATTTTACCTGAATATTGGCATAACGCAGAGATGCTTTTCAGATTCTATATGTGCATCTCAGCTTGACTTGCTCAGTTTGTTCAAGATTTAGGTAACATGCCATAGAAACTTCCCACCCTGGAAGGTAATGATCCAGAAGGGTAATCCTCTACTATTTCCTCTCATCTAACAGACTGTACAGATTTGCTTTTGGCTACAGGTGCATGCTGGAAATGTCCTGACTGCTCTTGATTGAAATCATATTGGCATTCCTAGGTAAAACATCAGGAACTGAAAAGCAATGGGAGAAGGCAGCAGAAACTAGGAGGAAGTAACCACCATCTGATAGCAGCTGCTTATAAAATATTAATAGATACATGTACATTAGCAAAATACCTTACAGAGTTGATCATATTTTACAGTATGTGTTTACACTGACAAAAAATCATTAATAATTTCCATATTATTTTCTGCTGTCAAGAGTGAAGGCAGAATGCACCCATATTTCAGAAAAAGGACGAGGTTTGTACTTCAGTGGGACTTTGTATTTTTAGAAAGGACAGAAGATACCTGTTTTCTATGTAGATTTAGAGCTGTTTGAAATAGTATGTTAGAGTTACACTTTTCACTTTTTTAAAAGTCTAAGACTAAAAAAAGAAAGAAGCAACCAAAAGTTGCTCTACTGGCTTTGGAAGTTGTTGATTGCCTGATGCCTTGCATATGAAACACCTTTAGGATCTTAGTCCCTGTCAGTCACAAAGTAGTTAAACTGGCCATCTCCTGGTCCTGTCCATGTCTCAAAACACTCCTCCTCAGAATGAGGGCAGGGGGAAGCATTTACTTCTAACAGGAGGAATGTCTCCCTGAGCCTTAATAAATTATGTCTTAGTGCACCCTAAAATCTTGTACAGGCTTACATAGTAATTTACAGTGGAGCTGTTATGAAGGCACGAGCTGTAGGACATAAAGCAGTGATCCTTTTTCAGACACAGGTCAATTTTCCACTTCTGTGTTCATTGCCACTGGCTACTAGAACACTGTTTAAAATACTGAGTTGTGCAACCAAAAGAATCCTTTCCTTTCCCTGTCAAACTCTTGCATGAATGCTGTCTCTTCTGTTTTGGCTTCCTACTTACATTTCTTTCCTTGTGTTCCAGCTGCAGCACTCTCCCTGAGCACAGCAGAGGACTGGGCAGTGAAGGGATCCTGACTAATCCAGAGGTTTTAGATTCTTAGCTTAGACAAGATTGCTGACTTTTTATGACAAGTGTTGAATAATCTCTCTACTGTGTGCTTGAGGGACAGGCATTTAGCAGGTGCAGATCTTGCCTGTAACCCAGGAGCCAAGGACATGGTGTTTTTGGAGTCCAGTGAAAACTGGAGGGCTTGATTCCCTTAATCCTAAAATGACAATTTTGCATTAGTAGCATAAATTTCCATGAGCTTTTGTGTCTCCTGGAGCCCTAATTTGTCTGGAATACAAACACTTAACACTTTTTTTGCAGGGATACTTGAAAAATGTTGCATAAAAGGAATTGATAATTTCTTGCTTCAACTGAAATCAAGGAATCCTTCGCCCACAGTAAAAGAAGAGATTGCCAAAGACAGTCTCCCACTCAAGAACAGTCTGGTCAGCATTATTATTTTTTTAAATTAACTTACTTTCTTGTCTTCATTGCAGTGCAGCCAAGAGTTTTGCAACTCTGTTTGTGAATGTGGATGTGACTTCTGAGCCCCACGAGGTCTCTGCCCTGTGGTTTTTGTGGTACGTGAAGCAGTGTGGGGGGACAGCGAGGATATTCTCAACGACCAACGGAGGACAGGTACTGTTGTCACAGCCATCACCTTCTGCAGCTCTTGGCAGGCCCTGGTTTAACTTTATTCTTTTACTTGTTTGTTTTAGTTCCGAGGGCAAACTGAGTCGTCCATGACTTTTGAGCCAGCTCCACATTGATAACTAGTTTTATTAATTTACACTTTAATCTGGATCTTGCAAAACTAGTGTTGAAAACTGCTCCTGTGCTGAAAGCATTGCCCTAGGGTTCAGTAGTTTTGTATCTGTCTCTGACTCTGGCTTCCTTCTGGACTCTGGTTAGAACATGTACTTTGCTTATCCACACTGAAAAAAAGAAAGTTTTACCTATGCTTATTTCTGTCATGAGGCTGAAGCAAGCCTTGCCACTGTCGAAGCACTTAATGGAGATAGCAAGGCCAGCTGCAAATTAATGCTGAAAATGTAGCCCAGGGCTGGGTTCCTGAGATGCAAACTTCCAAGGATTAACACTGTTAAGATTTTAAAATCAGCCTGAAGAAAATGATTGCCACTGCTTAGAAATGATATTGCTCTGAAATGTTTGCAGTCTGGTACATTAGTGCTGCTTCTGTATTTGAAGAAAGTAGAGACTCTGTTAATGGTCTTCTGCTTGAGAAGTGCAAATTTTATTAAATGTATTGGAAATAGATATATTTTTTGAAATGCAAGTTACTTAATTATAAATAAATAAAAATGCAAATATACGAAACCATATAAATCCATAAATATGCATGTATAAGCAATAACCATAGATAGTATGGTAATATTATATTTGGTAATATGGTAAATATGTTTAAATATTTGAATTCTGTGCTATGCTAGAGGTGATTTAAGGTAGATTATGGACAGTA
Source organism: Cephalopterus ornatus (assembly GCA_013396775.1). NCBI lineage: Eukaryota > Metazoa > Chordata > Aves > Passeriformes > Cotingidae > Cephalopterus > Cephalopterus ornatus. The sequence goes on from VZRE01011553.1 coordinate 199,723, forward strand.
GCAGACATTTTTGATGTGAGCTACATTACTTCTTATACTTTGTTATTTATTATGAAGATCAAGTTTCCTGTTTCTGATGCACAGAGCTCTGCAGGGATGAGGTTTGAAAGTTTAAGCACTTTTCAGAAGTCTTGCTGATTCACACAGGCCTGTGGAAACTGGAGACCAAATGAGAAGGGGTTTTCTCATGAGATTACTCACTCTTCTGGTTTTGACTGCTGGTCAAATATGGGAAGCATTTGAGAAAATCCAAAGAGAAAGTAATGTGGATAACGTTTCCAAGTGAAACTGCCAAACTTCCCACAAAGTTTTGATAACAATGGAAGAATGGGGTTTGTTTTGAATGCCGAGCGAGATGATGCGCGCTTCACAAGCACCTCTCTGCTGAGTTGCTGTTTCTGTGTTTCAGGAGAGGAAGTTTGTTGGGGGCGCCGGCCAGATCAGTGAGAAGATGATGGAGCGCCTGGGAGGGCGGGTGAGGCTGAGGAAGCCGGTCATCCGCATCGACCAGTCGGGTGAAAGTGTCGTTGTGGAAACGCTAGATCGTGAATTATACGAGGTAATGAAATGTTCTAGTAAGAAATCCTTAGTGGTGGGATGGTTGGCTAGAAAGCCTTTAGCTTTTTCCTTTTTGACTGCTCCAAAATCATCTCCAAAAATGTAGCAGAGATATAAGTGACTATGACAGAAGGTCACACTTTCCCATTGTCCTGAAGTAATAGCAGTGATTGTGCTTCAAGGTGGTGCCTGGAAAGCAAAGTGTTCATTAAAACTTTTCCTTTGCTAGCATCTCTTCTTTGTGTTCAGTTACTTTCTGAATTAAAGGGTAATTGTAAGGTGAACACAAAAATGTAGCTTAGTAGTAAACTTTCTGTGGGAAACATTGCAAGCTTTACTTCCAAGTTGTAACAGAAGAATCCAGATGGAAGGGAGACCAATGGACTCTTATAGCACAGTGCTTTCTTTTAAGTACTGAGGAAAGGGCAGCTGCCCATCATTTGAACAGATGGCTGTTTATGTAATGCTTGTTTGTTATTTAATGAGCAGGATTTTGTGAGGGTTTAGTTTTGCAATTCTTATGCTAAATGCCAAAATTGCTTCACAAGATACACCCTGCAGCCTCCACAGATGTCTGCCAAGATCATTGGAGCAATATACTTAGGTTGAAGTAGTGGAGAGTGTGTTTGGCTTACGTATAATTTCTTTTCCAGGGCAAATATGTGATCAGTGCCATTCCCCCAGCTCTTGGCCTGAAGATTCATTTCAACCCACCTTTGCCCCCAATGAGAAACCAGCTCATCAACCGGGTCCCCATGGGCTCAGTCATCAAGTGCATTGTGTACTATAAGGAAACCTTCTGGAGGAAGAAGGGTATTGTGTTTTATTTGAATGGAATAGTAGTGACAGAGGGAAGAGGGTGCATGGCCATGGAGTAGACAGAGGATGCTAAACCTTAGAAGGAAATTTATGCTTCTATGCCATCTTTGCCTCCTCCTATGTGAGAAACTTGAAAGATCAGTTGGGAAAAGAGGGTGTGTGAGGGAATAAAAAGAGGGAGGTAGTCACAAAGGGAGAACTCATGCCTGTTGCTTATTGTCTTGGTTGTTCTTTATTGTCCTCTTCTTCAGCGGCACCTGGGTATGAGTCTCTCTCACTTGTACAGGAATGTAAAGGTACTAGTGATCTGTGATGGAAAGGGGTTTTATCCCATCAGTTATCAGTCTGCAAAAATTCTGCCTTCTGGATGCATTGGGCAGCATCAGTTGAAGGTGTCTTTACATCCCCATCCCCAGCTGGGCTACTCATCCTGGACTCCCCTTGCACGCTGAATACTTCCATCATGGTTCCTCAGCTCTCTTTTAGAACTGCTGAATCTAAGACAAACTGCAGTGTAACAGCACCCGTTTCTCATCTTTGGCTATAATGAGCCCACATCTATTTGCCTACAAATGTCATCCACCCTCCATCTTTGTGAATGGGGCTCTGGATCCTGTCCTGTTCTGGCTATTAGGTTTGGAATGGATTGACCAGAGGTGACTCCCTGTTTCTGATAGAACCTGTAGCATACTGTGCTTTGCCAACACCATTGTTCCTTCAGGAACAATATATTGTCTTCAAACCCTTCTTTTAAGAACAATTGTTTTTGCTAAACAATGAACAAATATCTCCGTCTACGTCTGACATAAATGTCATATACATGGAAACAACTGTGGTAAAGGCCCTTCAACATCTTCAGTATTTGAGAGCAGTTCGCTTCTGTGCAATAATTAACTGGCTGAACAGCCAGGTTTCAGAATAATTTATTTTTCCATCATAAGTTCAACATGGAAGATTCTTTTATTGATGTCTAAAGATGATGACAAGGATTGTTAATTGTCAGCACATCTCAGATGTAAACTTTCTCTTCTGAGATGATCTAGTGCTTCTCTGACTCAAGGCAGCACTACTCCCTTACAGATCAGCAAGGGAGCTGTGTGCTAATCTTTGTCACTTCATGGGAGTTTTTTGTTTTGTATGCTTGCTTGTTTTGGGTTTTGTTATTGTTGTTCTCTTTTCCACTGTTTTCCTATCTCCCTGTATCAGAATCATAGTATCTGAGAACGATAGAAAGTGGGAGAGACCTCTGGATGTCATCTAGTCCCATGCCTTGTTCAAAGCAGGGTAAATTTAGATCAGTTTCTTTAGGCCTTTTCCTGTCACGTTCTGAGCATTTCACATCTTCTTGGGAGCTTGTTCCTGGGTTTGGATACATGGATCCTAACTTCTTTTCCACTTTGTGCTTAACAGGGTATTGTGGTACCATGATCATTGAAGATGAGGATGCTGCAATTGGTTTAACACTTGATGATACTAAGCCTGATGACAGCTTTCCTGCCATAATAGGGTGAGAGACAGTGTCTAATTAATGCCTTTTTGTTTTCGTAGAGGCAACGATTGAAATGGAAACCCTACTGCTTTTGAAAGGAAATACTTTTAAATAATTTAGGGTTGAGTGTGTGGTGAATATGTTCTGTGATTGTTTTATTTCAAAAAAGTTTTCTCTATCATTTCATTGCTAATTTAAAAAATGAAATTCTGACTTGTTTTTTTTTCACTGTCATCTTTTGCCTTGTTGTGGGGCAAAGTACAGACTTGGAGAAGAGGAAAGGAAAGAGTAGAAAAAAGAAGGTGATTGCAGAAATGTAAAGTTTTCTCCCAGTATTCCAATTCTTTAAACGAAAATTTTGTTTTCTAGAATTATATTTTGGGGCTTTTTTCCTTTGGTTTTTTTTTTTTTTTTTAAACAGCCATGGAGTGTGATCAGTCTTAAAAGTTTTATTAAAAAATAATTACCAGCTCAATCCCAGGCTTCACCTCTTGTTCCTATATGCCTGCACCCACAGCTGTATAAAATTAAGGTAATTGGGAAACAGCTCATGCAAATGTTGTAACATGAATCTCAGAGTGTTTCCTGAAAGCAGCAGGCAGAGCAAACAACTTTATGCAGAGAGGTGAAATGGATATTTTAGATAGAGACCCTAAAGCTACTACTGTGAATCACAGCATCCCACCATAACGTATTGGCATTTTAAATAATGCAGGAAATGTAGTTGCATCATGGCAGTAAATTGTTTGTGGTCTTCCTACAGCTTCATTCTTGCTCGGAAGTGCAGGAGACTGACAGGCCTCACAAAAGAAGAAAGGTAAGTACAAACACTGGAGATCTGTGCAGAATCTGAGTCAAAATTTTGTTATAAATGACCAGGCCAGGAAAAAAAATGCCCTCACTTGAAGGAAGTTGTCTGTAACCTTGTGACAGTAGGCAGACATGTCACTTTACAGAAGAAGGTATCTTGGTTTTGGATGAAGGCCCCACAGAATTCCCACAAACTGGCAGCAGATGTTTAGCTAACCCCTGCCCTTTGGAAACTCTCTGGTCCTGGTTCTTATTTTCCCACAAGGCTGCTCTGCTTATGTGACTACAGGTAAAGAACTGCTCTAAGCTGCTGGATGTGAAAGTAGTGTAGAAATCCACCTGCCCTCACTGGAAAAGGTCCAGGGCCAGCCTCTTCTCCCCACTGCTACCTCTCTGGCTTCCTGCAGGTGCACTGAGCTCTTTGAAAGCCTGTCAGAAGGGACAGGCTTGGCCACTGTGTTTGATTTTTGTTTCTTCTAATCACTCTGGAGGGTCTTTTCAGTGTCTGTAACTTAGAGCAACCTTGACGGTGCTGTAGCTGCCGTGAGCAAACACCTCAGCATCATGAAGGGGTCAGAAAGCTCCATGTCTCCACACTCAGCTATGGGAAAAAATGCCCTTCAGGCACAGATGAAGGCCATTTCACTGTCTTCTTGAAACAATTCTCTGCATACAATAGTGCTCTTTTGCATATTGCTAAAATAGAATTTACAAAGTAATGACTTTTTTTCCATCTTGTCAATTTTCAGTATCTGATCAAATTAAAGCTAGAAGTGGAGAGTGTAGATTATGAGCAGAGGCTTATTTTGAAAAGGAGAAAATGAAATTGTTTTTAAAGCATGCCAGAAAGAATACTGTGTCCAAGTAACATTTTTACAATAATAGCTAGTCTAACTAGAGAAGATGTAGCGATCTCAGATTCGCTTTGAAGGTAGTCTGGCAGTCTGTGGATAATGGGTCTGAATGGAGCTGTTAATATCACAGTCTTTTCAAATGACAGCCTGATACCACAGAGCCCTTTCAATTTTGGCAGGAATGGACAAGCACTGAAGCTTTGAGATAGACCCCCAGCAGGTGCCAGATGATAAAAGTCGTGTAGGTATTCTGAAACCCAGTGTGCCCAGCATTTAAAGCCATCCTAAACACCAAATGGTGTCTTACTCTGTGTGTGAACACCCTAGATACAACTCAGCATTTGCAGTCTTCAAGAACAGCTTCTCTTTCTATGAAATTAAGGGCTGTTCTGGCTCTTTGCCAGGCACCATCCTTTCCCCTGGGCGTTAAAAGCGTTGGCACAATTACCTGACTCTGCTGCTGCCTACAGCCAAGTTTTAAACAAAAGTTTTAACCTCTTGTCTTTTGAGGAAATAAACCTTGGACTAGGAAGGGCTTTGCTTTTGTTACAAGTGGCTATGAAATACGCCCAGGTTGGTACCTGCTGGTTGTACCCTGGTGTAGGGGGGGTACCACTGGCTCAGCCTTGGCCTCAGCCAGCCAAGGCAGGAACCTGCTGGTCTGTTCTGCAGCTCCTGTCCTTCGCATAAGCCTAAGTCTCCTTCCAGTGGAAATTTGGGTCCAGGAGAAGGCAGAGCATGAACCCAGACCTCCCAGTGCACACTTGGGGTGCAACCAATTTGTATTGTTTGGATGGGGGTGGTGGTGTTTGCAGGGAGGGATCCCTTCTGAGCACGGGCTTCCTGTGGCACCCTACAGAGGATGTATCCTGCTGAGATGCTGTGCTCACCTGCCAACACAGCCTGGGCTCTCCCTTCATCATGTTTATTACAGGGTTTTGGTAGTCCTTGGATATGAAGAGTAGGATGTAAAGTCTGTGACATCTATCCTAAATCATGGCTAGGAACAGCAGATGTGGGAGAGGATGGAAACCTTTTTACAGCCTAAGCCTGACTGAAGGGAGCAAAACTCACTGCTGCCTTCCAGGTGGTCTTCCCAGGCCAGGTGCCAGTGAGTAATTACAGTGGTTAGATTGTGCCTTACCTTTCCACACTGCTGTGAAATAAGAGACCAGGGAAAACAGCTGTGCATGTGCATTTCTTCCACACTGGGCACAGTGTAACTCTCAACAGAACCCTACATTGGTAGCTCCAGACACAACATTCCTCTTATTTAGTGCTGATGGCAGTTTCACAGCTGAGTCCAAAGCCAAGAAATAAGGATTTTACTCACAGCATATTCCATATGTTCCATGCTAGCTTCAACTATAAATACATAAATAAGAATTTATTTAAACAGTTCTGGGATGCAAACTACAGATCTTGCAGAGAAATCAGCACAGCAGCAAAGATTGCTCTTATTAGAGGTAATGTCCTCAGTGATTGATTTCTGCTGGTACAATTCAATTCTTTAGAAACTACTGTGGGGTTTTTTTGTGTGTGTTTTTTTCCCCCTGTCAAATAATACCTTATTATTGATGAATAATTCCTTCCAAGGTTGACATTTTTTAAGAGTCTGAAGATGCCCTTAACCTGAAGCTTAATATTTTCTTTTTGCACAGCTGTCTTAAACTTACTTGACACCTACCAGCAGCAAAATCATCCCAGGGCCATGGTTCTTCCTGAAATCTGTAGCACCCTTCACTTTCTTGCTCAAGCCCCAACCTGCACATGAGGACACCTTCAAGGCCCTTCAAGTCATCCTGTTTCTCCTCATCCCCTTTCTGTAGCGTTCTTTGGGTTCAGCTGCTCATGGGTATAGCTGGGCTCCTGTAGAAGCTGGGTTGCTTCATGCAGCAGTTGTTTGTGGTTTCCTCATGGGCTTTTATGGCTGCAAGTGTAGCCCATGCAGTTACAGAGCTGGGACTCCTGTATTTCTGTGCCCAGCATGGCTTTCTGTGGAGCACAGGATTTGTTTCCAGGAGTAGATGTCTTTGCAATGCTGTGTTTGAGTTTTTGTTCTTTTAATTGTTAGCTGTTATTTCATCTTGATCTTCCTGCTTTTGGGAATTGGTGCAGCGGGGCTGACAGTAAGACCCAAAAGCTTGTAGGAACAAACTTAATTGCACTTGGGGTTTTTTTATGGAATGAAGTCTACTCATGGATTTATAGACTCATAAACTAAAATAGGAGGAAATTTTATATATACAGAAATAAAGTACTATTTCCCTGAGAGCTGCAGTATATCGATACCTGCGTCTTTGTAGGAACAAACATAAGTTAGACTATGTGCCAAGACAAAAAAGTGCAATGCCTTACTACTTTCTTTCCTGACAGCCCGGAGAACATTTGGATAATGTATGGAATTGGGCTGCTAGAGTTATCTTAAGGGAACAGCTTGTGTAATTGCTGATAAAACCAGCACTTATGCAGCACAGCAGTTTGAGTTATTTCTAGTGATCCAGAGGCTGACCAATTAGGATAGATCCCAAAAGGGTGGAACCTCAAGTTCAAGCAGATACATTACTTGTTCTCTTGAAACTAGGGTATATTAGAGGTGGTTTGTTTGCTCTTTCCTCCCACTGAAGTCTTATGCTGCTTTTCTCTTGCAGGAAGACAAGGCTGTGTGAGCTCTATGCAAAGGTTCTGGGATCAGAGGAGGCTTTACATGTAAGCACAAAATCTAACCATGGTGTCTCTGGAAAAGGTACCTTTGGAAAAGGTATCTGCTATGGGAGCACTCTAGAGGAGCGGAGAGAAGGTTATGGCAAGTCTTGGGTTGTGTTTGACACTGAGGATAAGGATGAGCTTATGAAACTTTAAAAGACAGCTATATTCTTGTCCAGCTTTGTGGGTGGCACTGTCAGTGCTTACACCACACATCTCAGCTGTTTTCAGGTGTGACAGGCTTGCTTTCCCTCTCATCCGTGTTGTGTCTTCTCTCTCACTAGTTGCTAAGATCCGTTGCTGCATGTGTTGGGTTGTTTTTCCTTTGCCTTTCCCTCGCCTTCTTCTCCCTGTAATGTTGAACGACTGTTAGGATCTGTGTGATCTCACACTTAGATTATGTGATTAACACTGTTTATGCCTTAGGGACAATTTTAAACCAGTTAAATGTTGTAGACACCAATGTGGAAAACACATGATTTCCAACGCAGTGATACTATGCACAGAACCATGCAGGTGCCACACTTTGCATTTTTAACAGTATATATTTGCGTCCAGTGTACAAATTGCAAGTATTACATCTGTGTACACCAGAGGTTAATTTTGCTTTGCATGGTTCAGAGCATAAATTTGTGCACAAAGCATGGATTTATATTGACAGATAAAGAGGATTATGTTCTCCAGTGACTAGATTAGCTGGTTTTTTAGACACTGCAAACTATTTTTAAAAAATTAAGGTTTTTTGTGTTGGGTTCATGTTGCATTAAGAGATGTGTTAAATGTGCTTGTCTTGTGAGACGTTGACATGCAACAAATGATAAGCTATTCTTCTCTGCTCTCTCCTCAGTCCTGTTATTAGCTTCATTGGGACTCTGTCCTTTCCCTGAGTGAATTAATCTCTGTTTTACAGCCAGTGCATTATGAAGAGAAGAACTGGTGTGAAGAGCAATATTCTGGGGGCTGCTACACAGCCTACTTCCCACCAGGCATAATGACTCAGTATGGAAGGTACGGCGTCTATTTATAGTGGGCTTTGGAGTAGTGAGATAAGACCAAGGTAATAAATATCCTCAGAAAGGGTCATAAATCCTCTGTCACTGTTCACTTTATACGTTTTAAGATCACTGGGGAATATTTTGAAGGGATAGTATAACCTTCCACTTGTCTCAGCTGGGCTTTATGATGGATGAGTTCAACATCATTAGGGGCTTTTATTCACTCTTGTTATTCGGTGAGTACAGCTGAGTAGATTCTGGGAAGGGAATTGGGAAGCTTTCAGTCTGTTTACAAAACCAGCTCTGGGTATTTGAGATCTGTGTAACCACTTCCAGCACATCTTTAGCTGGTATTTTATAAATACTGGCAGAGAGTTAATTCTTGCCAAAATTTACGGTAATGAGTGATTTCTTTGGACTATTCCTTTTTTTTTTTAGCAGCCAAGGCTTAAAATAGTAATCAGTGTGCCATTGTGTACAGTCTTCTCCCACCTAAGTTTTTGCATGAAAATAAGATTTAGCAGGAAGAAAAAGACCAGTGATTGGGTCCAGATACACAGTTTTTAATGTCAAGGCATAACCCTACTTTGGAAGTTTAAGTTTGTACAATTTAAAAAGAACTTAGAGCAATGAAGCACTTTTAATGAAGAGCTTATGGAGGCCTTAGTATTTAAAGTAATTTTAATGATAATTATTGCCAATTCTGACAAAAAATGTGTTAAAACAATCTTTTATTTGTTTATTTGCTTATTGGTTTAGATATTATGAGGATATATTTCAGAATGTTGCACTGTGCCAGTAATGCTTAGCGTTGGTATTTATGGCACTGGCTAGAATTGTGAGATAGAGCGAGTCTCATCTCACAGTAATTGTCCTTTTTACCTATGAGCAGTGTAAATGTTTAGAAATTGTGAACACTGGTGTCTTTACTGTGAGAAATTAAATGCAGTGCACGCTCCCCCTCCAGCTCAACTCACCCAATGTTGCTAACTGTAAGTGCTTGCTGTTATTTAAAACACTTTTGTAACGTTAACCCAACTATTTTGGTTCTCTCCTGATATCCCTAATGTGATTTACTGCTTCTCCCCCTCCAGGATCATTCGGCAGCCCGTTGGCAGGATCTATTTTGCTGGCACAGAAACAGCCACAGAGTGGAGTGGATACATGGAGGGAGCTGTCCAGGCTGGAGAAAGAGCAGCCAGAGAGGTACAGAAACTCAGGGGACACTGTCAAATATCTTGTGGAAAATGAAAGATCTTCTGGTCGGAGGTGAAATGGGAACAGAGTGTTGACAGCATCAGGTGTCTTGATGTCTTCATGCAAGTCCCTGCAAAGGGGAAACACTTCCAAAAGGATGAAGGTTTTGCACTCAGATTTGGAACACTTAAGAAGGGCTCTGGTTATTTCCTCAAATTCTTCTCTCTTTCCAGGAATTAAATCCTTTCTTCTTTTAAACAAATCCCAAATACTCACCTAGGCATTTTCCCCCCCAAAATGAGCACTCTGTTAGTTCATCCTGCTGAGAGATCATTGGTGTTGGAGCACGGGAACAGCTCAGTTCTGCAGCTCTGCACACCAAGCCAGCCCCTTTCTCCTGTGTTCCCAACAATATCATTGACACAGTGAAATACCATTGAGGCAGCCTTACGTGAAGTCAATAAAAAAGGATTTAGATCTATTTTGCATCTGAGAAAATGGCAATTCCTCAAGTATTTTCAGAAACATTACAGTTTATGGGGCAGCAAAAGAAATTTCATCTTTCTTTTATGAGGTGAAGGGAACCTTGTGGCTAAAATCTATAGTTGTGGAACAGTAATCTCCCTGGAAGGGATCTGGAGAGTTAGTCTAGCCCATACTCCTGCCCCAATAGACAGACTACTCATAACCCGTCCCATTTGAGAAAATTATACCAAACCTGCTTCTGAAAACCTCCAGGGGCAGTGCTTCATCATCTCACTAATGTAGAGACATTACAGCAGAGTCTCCATAGGCCTCCAGCAGAGAAGTTGACAAATGTGCTGGACTGGTAAAAGTGTTGATGTTTTCCTTTCCTCATTTACTTGTGAAAGGAAAATATGTTTAAAATCTAGTGCAAGAGTGTTTCTCATTCCTGTGCATTGTAGAGTTGAGGGATTCAATGAATCTTGTCTGCAGTAAAAGCCCATCATAAAAGATGACAAATCTTAAACCTACAAGTGCCTGGAATAGGAAAAACATTAATATCACCACCTCCGTTTTATTCACTGTAGAAGAAACTAATCTTGCTGTCTTCTCTGACTACAATTTCAAATAATCTTTCCTATCCTGCTGATCTCTAGTATCTTTGATGTTTTGAATGGTAAGTTTTCCATTGCAAAGGTTTTCTTTTTAGTTTCGCTTTTCTCTTGCTGGAAGTTGTGGTCTGTCATCACTCCCAGAATTCTGTTCTTCTTCCTACATCATTTGTAAGCACACCATATGAATGCCAGGAGTGTCTGCTTAACTCTTAGTCATATTCACATTACCCTGTTCCCGTGGGACTGGGCAAGTTCTGGTATCTTCAGTGGACTAACTAAGCAAGAAGATATTTTTCTGTTACTGTTTCTATGTTCCACTAGGAGGAGTGTCTTATTAAATATCAGGCCTCCCCAGAAATGAGTTGTAAAAGGTTGAGTTTTCTTCTAAAATTTGAATACACTGTGATTTGTGTACTCAGTCATTATCTTCATGATGCCATTTTAAAACAAAAATTGAAGCCAGCTTTTTTTTCCCTTTTGAAGAATCAGTGGTACTTACTGAGAACACTACTTCCTTTCAGATACTTTTTGCTATGAGGAAAATCTCAGACAGTGAAATTTGGAAGCCAGAACCTGAATCAGTTGTAAGTATTTATGTAGATTAAAGGGACTGGGTGTTCTTTCTGCTGCTTTGCTGATGAGATAAAATTTTGTTGGCTGTTTTTATGTAAGTTCACTAAATCAAAGCCACAATAAACTTTCCCTTACTCGCCAAAACTGCCCTTTCCTTAACAGGAACGTGACAGAAACTCAGAGAGGGTATCCATCTGACAACTCTGTAGTGCAGGATTGGAAAGACCTGCACTTTATAACTGGGCTGTGAATCCTTTCCATGTGTGTGTTCTTCTTCCCTTTAACTGGGCAGAAGATTTCGATACATTCCTTGATAACATTTCACTGCCACAACCCAGTTCTGTTTCTGCTGCAAGAATCTTGATTTATATCTTGCCTCTCACAGTGGAGATGTTATGTTGATAAGGGATGCTCTCCCTGCAGGATGTGCCGGCTTTGCCCATCACTACGACCTTCTGGGAGAGAAACTTGCCATCTGTGCCAGGACTGCTAAAGCTGATTGGATTTTCCACTTTCTTCACCTCTCTGGCTGCAGCTGGGTTACTTGCCTACAAAAAGGGACTTCTAGTTCGAAACTGAAAAAGGTGCCAACTCAAAGCCTCACACTTGAGGGGTTTACTTTTTTTTTTTGGTGGGTTTTTTGGCGGGTGCTTCCCTGCCTCCAAAGTCAGATCAGGACTGAAGAAGAGGTGAAAACAGTAGAGAAAAGAGGCTGGAGGGGAGGGATAAAGAAAGGGGATCCATATTGAAGAAGAACCCCTTGAATCCAGGCTTATTTCTAGCAGTAAGTGTTTGGTTGTTGAATTTCTAAGATACCCTGCCAAGCACTATCACCTTAGTTTTTATCCAGATCTCAGAAGAGAAGGGACAAAACACCTCTATAAAGCCTATTCTGGTGAGATTTCCGGTTGTTTTTATACTTATGTCTGAACCATACCCTAAACTCCAAGTCTTCACAGACTCTTTTTTGTACTGTACTATAAAACAACACAATCTCTAGTTGTAAACAAAAGATTTCTGCCTTTCTGTGTGGTAAAGAAATCCACGGCTTAAAGGATAAATAGATAGTTCATGCAAATTACTGGTAACAAACTTTTTAGTGTTTTTATTTTTGTTACCCAGGTGTCCAGAGCCCAGGCAGCACCTAAGGGACAAGTCAGGCCAAATTTATCCATCAGAACTATACAAGTGTGGCCACAGGATGCTGGCATTTCTAGTGGTCTCTGTGTCCTACAGTGAGTTAAAGGGCAATGGTTTTACTGCCTCTGGAAGTGTAGTTGAATTTCAGGCTCCCCACCTGTGTTCACAACTGCCTGGAACAGCAGAGCTCATGTCCCAGTCAAGTCTGTTCCTGGAAAACTCCTCTGCCTGGAAAACTGTCGGGCTCCAGCCCATAGCTGATGTGTTCCCAGTGTGGATTAGGCTGTTGGACCTGAGTGTGAGTGGGGAACCGTGTGCTAAAGTACAGACACAACCACTCAAACCTTTTTCACCCTGTCTGACATCTCTCTGCCTCCAAGGTCCTCTTTTAGCTCCCTAAGTTGCTGCAAGATAGCAAGAGAATGGATTACCTTCTGCCTACCCCATGAAGTTGTAGAGCCATCCATAAAAGACTCTCTCATATACTTTTTTCTTAACTCCTTCCCTTCTTTCAGCTACTTAATTTTTTTCTTTGAACACCTTGAGTCTGTCTCATGCTTGGTGGGGCACAATGGGCCTGAAAATGTAGTGTTTGCTTTAAAAAAAAACCCCAAACCTCAACAAAAACCCACAGCTTCTCTACCCCCTTCATGCTTTTGCTGATTCAGAGCTTCAATCTCTTCTAACAACCATATTGATGGGATTAGCACTTCCACTTCTGCCTGCTGTGCTGTGTTGTACTGACTGTGCACTTTTAACTAATCAAGGATCTAAATGATAGATGAAAGAGAACCATGGATAGGAGAGTCACATGCAAGTGCTTCCGCCCTCCATAGCTTGGTACCTTTCAAATGATGTTAAAGAAAAAAAACAGAAGAAATAAAGAAGGCAGGGGGCAGGGGGGGAAGTAAAAAACCCAACCACCATAGCCTCAGTGCCTACATGTCAGTGTGTTGGTGCATCGTTGTAGGTATTTCTGTTGTGTTACATCTGCACAACACAAAACAGGAAGACACAGGTGTAGCTGAGAAGAGGATTTGGTGCACACACAAAGTTTGAGACATCTGGAATTTTTGCTGGCCTGTTTGCTGCACTTCTCACTTCAAACAGTGCCAATTTATATGTAAAAAAAAAAAATTACATTTCAGTAAAAAGCCATGGAGGGAAGTATAATAATAAATTCAACAACTAGCGTGAGCAGACGGTAGAGGAACTGTACCAGCAGTCTCAGGCAGACATTTTTGGGCCAGCATCTGATCTTGCTTGTGCAGAGCAGTACTTTGTTCTCCAAATAGTCCCATGGAAATTTACTGAACTACTTCGAAAACTGTAATATTTGTGAGCAGCACACTGTTTTCTGGCCCTTAGGTTTCGTTCTTTTTAACTTGATATGCCAGTTAAACATCTTGTAGCAGCAGCTTGGATTTTATCACAATTGAATATCCTCATAACAGCCTTTTAAAATGCATAGGGGAACTTTCCAGACATAAAGATCTTTAAGTCAGAACAGTGCAGCCAGTGTACATATGGCCTTTCTCATTGTATCACACAGAGCTCTAATTTGCTGGGACATTTGCCTACTGCAGAGTGATTCTACATGGCTTTCTCCCCGTGGGATTTATTTACTAAATGAATTAGGAACTGAAAGCTGGATGGGAAGTTCAGAGCTTTTGCAACTCAGACAATTCTTAGGTTAGAAATAAACACAGGAACCTAAATTTGGGAAGACGTTCTTAAAGTCTTGGCCCCGATATCTGTAAGTGCTAGATGGTGAATGCACACTTAATATATAAATAGCTGCTTCGTTTGCAGACTATTTCCCTGCCAAAACTGTTTGGAATTCAGGTCCTGCTTCTGCCCTAGTAATACTCTTCAGTTCCCTACAGGGGAGCAAATTCATGAAACTAATGAGAATAAATTGGTTTTATTCACATCCAAAATGTATCTCTCTTCTTTACTCCTGACTCTGGCAGAGGTTTGTCTGAGTCTAACTAACTGTGTGCCACTCAGGCAGAAATTCCAAGGAAGATGAGAAGTTAGGTAGTTAGAAGTGAACTGAATCATAAGCTGTTCATGAGACTGGTCAATTAAAAAAAAAAAATCATAAATTTTGTATACTTACCAACCTTTCTTATTCTTAGTTTCAAAGTGAAACAAAAATGTAAAAAAACCAAACCACCACAAAGCATTTCTCACGTTGTTCTGCCACAACTAACAGTAAGTGGGACTTGAAATCTCAAATTACATTTGGATTCCCTGGGATTTCTAGCCAAATCTGATTGGAGCTGGGAGGTCTGAATTGTAACACCTGTATCAACACAACTAAAGTCTCTGTCTTCTCCCTTGCAGACTGCCAAAGCGTTAGGAAGGCTCTCTTTGTCTTTACAGACGTGTCTTGCTATGATTATGCTGTGGATCTTACCACGACTGTGGGATAGAAAAAAAGGATTTGCTGCCGTTTTCTCAACATTTTCCGCATAAAAGGAGTATGTGGCACTTTGTGTACGTGGATACCAGTGTGATGAGTGAATTGACAGGTGTAGGTTGAGAATCAAGCTGCTTCCCCTTGGGCTGAGGGAACTGTTAGGACTGGCTTACATTTTTAAATTAAAATTCCTGCCAACCCTTCAAAGAGAGAAATGAAGTCTGGTTTAACAGGTAACCAGTCATGCTACACTGTTAATTTATCAAGAAGTTTGATGAGACAACTGTTATCATGAAAGTTCCAGCAGTTTACCAGCTTTGTAAAATGTACTATAGGAACAACCATGGGAATAAGTGTACTTGTCTCTTATGAACTGAATTGTGTTACCATGCATATTTTGTAATGCTCTGAAGAGTTTTCAAAAACAAAAAAAAAAAACAAAAGGAGGTTTACTTTCTTGTACACTATTCTGATAGCAACTGTATATTGCAAAGGGTGTTGGGTCATGGGATGAAAATCTGTGTTAACCAAAGTACTTGAAAGCTGATTGCATAAACTACTCGACAATAACAAGGATGTGAGCAATCTGAGGCAGCCCCCTCGTCTTTCCTTTAACTAGTGCATTTTTTTTTTCTCAGTGCAGATCTTGATTCCAAATAGCACATCTGCTGTCAATACAAAGACATTAATCACAGTTAAGTGTATGTCTAAGCATTGTCCATCACTGGAACCCAAGACCTGGAGAGAAACTTGGGTCTTCTATTAAAATGATCTTCCCATGTCCTCAGTGGGACTGTGGTTTCACTGAGTTAGACTTCACAGATGTGCAGAAATTTTAAGATTTTTTTTGTCTTTTTCAAGACTTTTTGAAGAAGAGGGAATTCTGTGTCCTCCAGAAGTACTTGGATGCAAAAGGGAGCCAGGATTAAATAACAGATCTGCCACTGCAGTTGGGCAAGAAGCAAACCCACTTAAGTCACAGATTACAGATGCTCACAAATAAACCTGATCTGTGTTTAAATGAACTGACATTCCCTCTCCCATCCCCACCACCTTAAGGTCACCTTGATCTTACTTCTGTTGAAGAACAGGTTGTAAAAACCGGACAGCCAAAGCAGTCTTGCTTTCAAAGTGTCTCTACAGTCGAATTGTTTAGGCGTTGTCATAGACTGCTGCTTTTAGCGTGTCTCCTGTGGTCATGTGCAGGTCAGTGCTCAGTGATGCCTGCCTCTGTGTTTTGGAAAAAAAAAAAAGAGTGACTTCACTTTGCAGGAATATATGTGCTCTGTGTGTGATGAATTTGTGCCTTTTATAACTGTAGCATTTTCTAAAGTGCCTCTGTGGTGACTGTCTCCCTTGGTTTCCTTCTTCAGCTCCCTTTTCAATAGGCTCTGCAGATATTTTTATCTGACAGCTGTGAACTTTTTTTAACCTTAATTGGAATCAATAAATATTGTCATGTCACATGTATTGTTTGAGGCTTTTCTTTAGTGGGAGCTCCTTTTGACTTGGTTGGTGATGATGAGTATTACTACCACAACGTTTTGCATTTCATACTGAAGCTTGTGAGGTATCTTCAGCTCTTCTCAGTGAAAAAAGCTTTGTAAATAAAAAGGAGAGAAGGATAAAAAAACCCTCAAAAACCCAAGCAACACCAAAAAAGTGCAAAAAACCCCACCCGCCCCCTTGAAAAAAACAATTACAAAAAAGAAAACACATTTGGTAATAATATAGATGACCAACTGTCTTACAGGTAAGAATTGGATTTTACTGCTGTTGGGAGGGGGGTTGGAGTGTCCCCATCCTGAACATACACCTCTCACAGCACCTTGTTTGCTAGGACACTGTGGGTGGGGACACATTTTACAGCTGCTCGTAAGAGTCAGGGGCAGGTGGTGTGTGGCTGAAACTGAACATGGAAAGAAACAGACCTTGTACCAAATACTTTGTGGTGTAAACATAAAAACCCTGGAAGAAAAGAGAGACAGAAATCACAGGCTTAATTTGGCCAAGCAGCTCAGTGTCAGAACTGGAGAGGTAACGTAAGTGAAGAACAAATTTGGTCTCAGGAAGGGACCGTAGGTCGTGAATACTGGAAAAAGTGTAACCATCCATGTGAAAAACATCAAAAGTGTGCAATGCTCTTTGTATGGGCTTAACTTGCAGTTTTACAAGTTATAAACGAGCACAAATACCATGGAAGAAAATATCCACAACTAATCCTGTGCATGCTCTATAAAGCATCCATCCCCTAAGACACATGTCAGAACCAACAATGCATTTCACAGCCCCTGAAACAGCCAACAAGTGGTTATGAACCTAAAACATTGCTGTGTTGGGTCAGATCTGACCTACCTCTTTAACCCTTTGTTCAGACATATCCTGTAGCATCCTAGAGGAGGCAACTGAAATGGTGTTATTAATAATTTACTTATTTACAAAGCTTTCAGTGTGCAAATAGAAGAGACTATCTCAGCCAAGGGGCACTTCATTATTTCCGGCAGTCCAGCATACAGAAAATTAATGTGGACAGATTAATACAGGAGAAATCCATTTTATTTAATATCTATGAAAGATACAAATATGATTTCCCAAGAAACCAATTAGAAATCCCACTCATTGTTTAGAAGAGATTAGGACGTGTTTGCAAATTATTTGGCTAAATCATGCAAAACTCACTGCTACTATGAGAACTGAGGATCATTGGATCATTTTTTCCTCTTGTCTTGTGTAATTATACCAATTGCTCATCTGGAGCAAATCCCAAAATGTTTGAGGGAGCGATGAATTTTGCTTTCTGGATCAAGGCAGAATAAATTCCCCCTGGACTTGTGGAATTGCCTCAGAAAAAAAAAAGCATTCAAGAATGAAAGGCAAAACTGGCCTCAGATTGTAAAACCAAGATATGGTTTGGTATCTACTGGAAAAAAGACACTGTTCTTTTCCAGCTGGTCCTGCTCTGTGTGGTGAGCAGGGAGAGATGAGCTCCTCATCTGGTGTTTCAACCCATGCAGGTACTGTAGGACTCCTACAGACATATCCTTCTCTCTCTCCATGTAGGAGAATATCTAAATGGATGGGGTTTCTAAATCAGTATCTCAGTTACATGTTTGAAATACGTGGAATTAACTTCTGTCTCATGCACGTATATCACTTGTTCTGCAAAGAGTAAGTATTTACCCACCTAGAGAACAATTCACGAGCTAAAACACAGTTGCCTTGTGCCTCTCAGACATCGGAGGGCACCTTGTCCAACCTCCAGCTGCTGCTCCAAAAGGAGGCAGCTCTCCCAGAGGCCCAAGAGGAAATGGGTCCTAAACCAGCCCGGCGCAGTAGCACAGATGCTCTTTGGATACTGAACCAGGCAGCTTCTGCCTCCCACTAACTGCTGATGGCAATTACTTGCTTCTTGGGGTATTTAGTTCTGAAGAAATGCAAACAGGGATAATGCAGGCTTTGTGAATATAATGTGTTGCAAGGTAATAAGCTGCATGTTAATAGATAGCTGCACATATAAAATGTTAATACACAGCTGTCCTTTATGCAGGCAGACTATACAATTACTTTGTTTGTCATGGGAAACAAAGGCATGATATTCTAGTCATAACATTAGCAGTGCTTGCTATAAAGGCCTTCAGTTAGCAGCTGAGTGCCAAGTTAAGCTGTAAAAGCACACACCTGAGTAAGAAGCTTTGTAAGTTGATTCTAGTGTGCATGATTTGAACAGTCAGGAGCAATAAGCTCTTCTGTGGCTAGGCTAGAAAAAGTTTCAAAATTATTTTAAAATGGAATCATAGAATCACAGAATAGTTTGGGTTGGAGGGGATCTTCCTATATTAGGTAGTCCAAACCCCCTGTCATGGACCAGGGTCATCTTCAACTAGATTAGGTTGCTCAGAGACCCATCCAACCCGGACTTCAATGTTTCCAGGGATGGGGCACCCACAACTTTTCTGGGCAACCTGTTCCAGTGCTTCACTGCCCTCATTGTAAAAAATTCCTTCCTTATATCTAATCTAAATCTACCTTCTTTTAGTTTTAAACCCTTTGTTCTACCACAACAGGCCCTGGAACAAAGTCTTCTCCAGCCTTCTTGTAAGCCCCTTTTAGGTACCGGAAGGTACTCTAAGGTCTTCCCAGAGCCATCTCTTCTCCAGGCTGAACAGCCCCAGCTCTCTCGACCTGTCTTCATAGGAGAGGTGCTCCAATCCTGTGATCAGCTTCGTGCCCTCCCCTGGACCCACTCCAACAGTTCCGTGTCTTTCCTGTTCACTCTCATAACAGCTGTGGAACACACACTCTCATCCACTGGGTCTTCCAGGACCATGCTGGCTCATCCCAGTTTCCATTCTTTCTGGCGTTGCTGAAAGAGGCAAACCAAGTTGTTCTGAGCCCAAGAGAGTCTCACTCTGCATCTTGACAGAATGTGGGATATGATTTCTAATTTAGAAGCAAAGGGTGTTAGCTTTTGTGGTGGTTTTGATTCTAGGCCTTCCTTGGTGACCAGGTTGTAACCGAGGAAGCGGTCATCTTCCCAGTATTCCATACAATTTTTTACATAAACCAGGGTATAAATAAGAAGGGGGAGAAGCCTCTTCCCTCTCTTTCCTTTCCGGTGGACCCGGGAGCAGGTTCTCTGCTATCGGCTCTGCTCGTGTGGAGGAGTGAGGCCCAGTGAGACCTTGTGGATCTTGGGAAGCGGAGAGTGCTGGCGGTCGCTTGGTGCAGTTCTGCTATCTCGAGGAGAGTAGTAAGATTTTCGTTTGTTAGTTCTTTATTGGTTGCTCCCGGGTTTTAACTGTGCGTATTTGTTTTGGGTTTTCCCTTTCCCTTTTCCCCTCAGGGGGAGGTGTTCGGGATCCCTTCTTCTGGGTACATAGTATCCTAATTGTATATAAGTGTAAATACATATATATATTTTCATACAGCTTTGGTTTGGTCATTTCAGTGTTTCAGTAGCTTTTCTCCTCTCCCTTTCCCTTGCGTTCAGAGAGGGGGTGGGGGGAGAAGAGGCTACAAACTGTAAGGTTTGAGCATTCAGCGGGAAAGCCGGATCCAAACCCTTACAGCTTTCAACAGTTTTTTTCTTATGTGCACAGAGAATTTTCTATTAGTGATGTTTCAAATCCCTTCTTAGCAGAACAGCCCTAACAAAATAATCCACACCCATTCAGCTCCATTTACTCTGGCATCTACAGGCTCTGTAGACTCCCTCCCGCCATCGCTGCAACTTAAGAGGGGGGGAAAAAAACCTCGTCCAAATCTAAGTAGTTCATTCATCTGACCTACAGTAGGAAGGGTCTGATCAAACACAGATCAGCTTCACCTGCCCAAGGGCACAATGTCATTGAATGTCAGTAATAACTTTGGGGACGGGGGTGTCTCATCAAGTGCTATTTCCCTGAGGCAGCAGAGTCTTGAAGAAGCACTTGAGGAAGTAGTACCCAGCAGAAACACCAGCCTTTGGCTGATTGGGTTTGTCAAGTGGCTCAGTTTGCCGTCTGATGGGATTCAACACTGCGCTTGAATGTGCTCTGGTGCTTGGATGGGAAGGAGGGGAGAAAAGGAAACACATTAATAATGCACTGAGGCATCCTTGTCAGCTCTCAGGCTGTTCGCTCCCGATTTGCATACGCTCCAAGTTGTAAGAAAACACTTTGCACAGCAGTGTTGCATTTAGCAGAAATTACATTATAATTTCAGATGTGGAAACTTCTATTCCAGGTCTGAGGCAGTGAGATGTCCCATCGGGCTGTGCAGTCATTATCTTAAACAATTGAAATGTATTCTTGTACTTAATCAAAATCAAGGGAAGGTGTTACTCCAGCCTCCACTTGCCAACTCGGCCCAAAGTGGAAGAAGAATGTTTAACTAAATTAGAAACTATATTATTTCCCAATTTTTTCTTTATGAGATGGAGTTTGGCCAGAGTAATTTTTCAGGCCGTGCATATTTGGGCCAACACCTCTGTCTCTGTAAAGCAAACTACCTCCAAAGAAATCCCTTTCTCAGAGGAGGGGAATGTACAGGTGCATTTAGGATCTGTGCTCACACTTTTCTTCTAGCTCCTTCATGCTGCCAAGCAGCAGAAAGTATTTCAGCTGCTTTTTGGAGGAAGTCATGTGGAGCTGGCAGAGGGGTACTGCCACAGCCATTTCACTGCCCTGAATTCTGCCAGGACTGGCTAGAGCCAGGAAGGAGAGGCAGAGATGGAGCCTGCCTTTCTCTGCTTCCTCCAGTGTGCCTTATTAGCTCTTGGAGATGGGTGAGAACTGCTGCTTGAAGCTGTGGACTTGCATCCCTTTCCTTTAGTATGTTTCCATTCCAGAGTTTATTTTGAGTACCTGACGGGAATATTAAGCACCAGTGCAGAAATATCCACTGAGACCTCTCTGCAAATCGAAGTGTTAAGCTTCTGCCACCGTTTTGTTTGTGAGGTGATAAAATACTGCTATTAGGTAGCCAGAGGGTGGCAGCCTTTATTTCAGCCTTGAGCCCTGCTGTGCCACACTGCTGAGCTGCAGGAGGGCGGCCAGGCATGCTTCAGCGAAGCTCTCTGCAGCTGGTGTCTGCTAAAAGTAGTTCCCACTCAAATGCTAGGCTCTGCCTTTTGGAATTCAGCCAGATGTCCTGGATTTTCCTGGATTTAACTGATATTTTGATGAAAATGATGACGCTCAGGCTATAATCCAAGGAGTTTTCAAGTGTATGGTCTGGCCGTGGAAGTCCAAATGCCAACACAGCAGTTCTTTGATTCATTTTCAACCCCACCTTGAGTGGCAGCTGCCCTCTTGTACTCTGAGTGGCAGCAGAGCTCACAGGTGTGTTTCACCGAGATGAACAGTGGGAAGATAGAGATGACAAAGGACATCTGTCTTATATTTTCTTGTGCTCAGTAAGCTCACAGGCAGTGCAGTTCATAGTTGTACTCTGGGGCACATCACATACCTGGGACCCTGGGAGTGGAGATGGGCAGCTTGAAGGCACTGCTGACCTGCTCTGGTCCCCAGCAAGGTGTCAGCACTGCTCCTCTAAAGCTTCCCTCTTCTCTCATATGTGCTCTCACTTGGGAACGTTTTCCCCTGATCCTTCTGTGTCCTTACTTATTCTGTCTCTGTTACACAAGATGAAGCAAAAAACAAACAAAACGAAACAAGGAGAGCAAGAAACAGGGAACAGAAACTGGAAAGCCAAGTGCTACAAATAAAGAGCAGAATAGGAATTACAACTGGAGCCCAAAGTATTCATTGCCAAGGGCAGGAGCTGACTGGGAAAAGGAGAAGTTACAGTTCACTCACAAAGAGCACATTTGATTACTCCTCCTGGATTTTCACCAAGATGAAATTTCCTTTCTCTGTTTGTATGTGAAAGGCTACTGTTGCAGGGAGAATTTACAAAACAAAATTGTTTGCTTCCAACTGCTTTGTGGGAGAGAAAAAGCCCACAAGAAAGAGAAGAAAATCGACTAGAATCATGTTTCCACGGAAGAGGGCTCTCTGGATTTGTCCATTTTTCTATTTCTTAATGCTGTTGTCAGGAGCTGGGAGCTGACCTCCGTGCAGAGAGCATAAAACCAGGCCCCAGCTTGACCCCTATGTGGTTTCTGGATGGGGAAAGCCCTTGCTGTCAGGCATCAGAACCTGGTCAACGGGACGTGGGAATCAGCTGGCAGGAAACCTGGATGTTTAAAGCTGCCAGACTGCACTATGTTAGCACATCACCCTGGATGGTATTTTTATTCAAATATATAACGCTAATCTTTGCTGGTAGTTTGGGGTATGTTTGATCCTGAAAAGGAGATCAAGTGTTAAACCAGGGGCTGGATCAAACACTGATTGAAAAGTATTGCTGGTGAATGATGAGCAAAGGGACCAAGTGAAGGCAGCAACCTCTTGCTTCCCCAGAGTGGATTTTCATAGAATCATAGAATGCTTTGTGATGGAATCATTCCAAGCCCTCTTCCATGGGCAGGGACACCTTTCACTAAACCAGGTTGCTCAGAGCTCCATCCAGCCTGGCCTTGAGCATTTCCAGGGGTGGGGCATGCAGAAGTTCTCTGGGAAACCTGCTCCAGTGCCCCAGCATTTTGAGGCTGGATGACCCTTTTAGCAATGCAGGTGAATCTGGTCAGACCTTCCCCTCGCCCTGCATGAGAAGTGTGACTATAGAGCCACTGCTTGACCTGGGGAACATCCACCTTCACTGCTCCAAAGCACACAGCCCCTGCAACCTGGCATTTAATCCCTGTGCTGGTGGCCCCTTCCCAGACCTCTCACACAGTGGGTTTCCAGCCAGAGGGGTTTGGGTTGTCAGATCCCATGCTGGGCATTTTGGAGGCTGCATACCAGGCTGCTGATGAGGGAAGGAACGCCTCTCTGGGCCGACGGTGCTAAAAAGCCAGCCAGTGACTCTCCTCCTGCCCCTCCTTCCCCTCCAGCTCCAGGTGAGCCAGCAGCCTGTCCTGTTTCAGGCTCCTCATGCCCATGAGGCTGGTTGATGGCAGCCAGGGAGGGGGCAGCCATGTCACCCTGCACAGGCGGGAGCTGCAGTCGAGGGGAGTGGGCCAGAGAGGAGGTGGGAAGCACGAGGGTCTCACAGGAGTGTCTTTCCATCCCCAAGGTCTGGACAAAACTAGTATGCTATCTGTAAGTAAACCCAGCAGTTTAATAAAGAAGAGGCAGGTTTTCTCACATATATCATCTCTACTTGCTTATTTTGGATGACCTGATCTATCTGTTCTGTGGTGCTTCTTATTTCACTGCTAGTACAGAGGATTAGTCATTTTTTCTCCCTCTTTCCTCTCTTTGTTGCTGTTTCTGGCAGTGCTTACTTTGGTGTTTGTTTTACTTTCAAGCATCCAACAGCAGCCCTTTCACCTAAGGTTTTTCCATTCCCCATCTCCCATGTCAATGCAATTTAGCTCCCACCCTGGTGCTGATGGACTCGGTGTGGACCTCAGCCTCTCCCGTTTCATCCTTTACTTATAGAGGACAGAGCACCTCCCACCTGTGCCAAGGGAGTGCAGGATTCTTCCTCCAAAAACTGGAGGACTTAGCACCCCTTGTTAGGGAAGGTGACCAAAGGTTTTCCCACTCCACCGCTTGGGTGAGTACTCCACTTGGACCCCACAAGAAAGAGGTGTTTCCCTAGTGCTTCATCCTCCTGGATTTGATACCAGCAGCAGCCCTCTTGGAGAGTTGTCAGTGGTGATAAACTCCATCTCATTCTGTTTCAAAATTGGTTTAAGAAAGATGCCTGGCTGTTTAATATTTAAGCTAAATGTTTAATGTTTAAACAGGGAAATTGGTCTGATTGTCAGAAAGGGCATTAAAGCAGGATGGGAACTGGTCTGTAATCTCTGACAGGCGCTGCC
This sequence comes from Cephalopterus ornatus, assembly GCA_013396775.1. Lineage (NCBI taxonomy): Eukaryota > Metazoa > Chordata > Aves > Passeriformes > Cotingidae > Cephalopterus > Cephalopterus ornatus. Next base: position 223,741 of record VZRE01011553.1, read on the forward strand.
CTTTCTCTGCAGCAGCGTGGTGCCTGGTAGCTGCAGGAGTCTCAGAAATGCCAATTTTAATCAACCTCTTTTATTTCACTTGGCGCTTGCCAATCCCACAGCAGTCAGATGTGCTTTTCCTTGTGAAGTGGGGAACATTGTACCTGGCCCTGTTTAACAGCTTGAGACGAGTTCAGCCGAATCAAACTTGTACTTCAAACCCCAAACTAATTGCAATAGAAACATGCATGGATGAGGTGAAAAGTGAGGCTGGACGGTGTTGGCTCATTAGTGTATTCCAGATGATTTGGGGTCCTTTTGCACATGCACACAAAATTCTACTGTCAAGTTTAAAGTAAGCCCGAAAATGAATGGCTCTAATTGCTACAAATACCCATATGGACCAATTCTTTTTGAACAGATACGGGCAGTGTTTTTCAGGTGGTGGAAATACCCCCTGGGGGAAGAAAGTGATGGTGTAGAACCGTTTTCCATCACAAAAGGTTCATCGGGATCAAATCTGTGCTCCCTCCCCAAGGAGGCACTGTGGCTGTACCAGGTTGCATGCACAGGGTAGTCCTTGCACACAGGAATCCCTGCTTCTAAGTGGTTGGAGCCGGGAAGAACATGTTCAGCAGGGAGCCCTCAAGTCAATCAGCAGTTCCCTTCCCCCCACCTAAAATATTCCTGAGGTGGATGCTAAACCAACCTGTCAAAAATCTTTTAAACAAGCATTTAATATTGCACTTACTGTGTTCAAAATCCAACACTGCTGCTTCCTACTGAGACTGTTCTCTCCTTGCCAGTGAGAATAATTTGAAGTATGTGTGTAAGTTCAAGGTAGATGGGAAAGTCGAAGCTGAAAATGTAGATAGTCTTCTTATAGATAATCCATCCAGGCATTTTTTCCCCCAGAGAAACCAGCAGTGACTGGTTGATCTTCACACAGAATGGCTAAAACAGTGAACAAGGTAGCTCAGGAGAACTGTACTGTCTGTACAACTTTTTCTGTGCGGTGCTTAACTCTGGCGTTGTGAGGCCCTGCTCACATCTGAAAACAAGGGGCCACCTGAAACACCCCTTTCCTCTGGAAAAGACTTCTGGTGTGGAGCCCAGCAGCACCTTGGTTGAGATTGGTCTGCACTTAATGGTGTCTACAAGGCTTTTGCATGTAAAAGTGAGAGGACATATGAATGTGGTTGAGGCAGAGGCCCAGAGCGAAGTCATCTGGGGCAGGTAGGTATTTCTATTGCCACATACATACGGATTATATCAAGGGTTTGGTGGCTGCCACATGTGATGTGCCTTCACACACTAGAGAAGCACCACCTTCCCCAGACTTAAAAAACACGAAGCAAGAAAGAATCTGAAGAAAAGTTTATAAGAAGATCAAGGTTTCAGGGCTATTGAAAGGCACATTTCACCCATGTTGAATGACAGTTGAGTTCATGGACACTGTACAGTGCTCAAAATTGATGGCAAAAAGACCACATAACGATGGTACATTGTGAAACATACATTCCAGACTTCAGTTAAACACTAAAGTGATCATTTTAAGTGTATCATGTACATAATAAGAGCGGAACAGGCAGATGCATCCAATTACTGTAATTTACAAGGCAGTAATTCAAGCCTCAAATCCACTTCTCCTTATTGGAAGAAGGCGGTACAGCTTACGAGCAAAACGAGGGGCAGCGGATTGACAGGGAGCCAGGAAGCTGCTGCCATTTGGAAAATAACAGCCACCACCTGGTGCACGTCAGAAGGGATTTCACTTTGCTAATTCATTTCCCTGTGCTATAACAGCACACGGCTGGGCTGGATCAGGTGCTCTCGGGGCAGGAAGTGACCGAGAGCCGCATCCTGGCTGTGCCACACCACATCAGGCACCACACAGGACAGATCAGTGCAGATGTTTGCTTGGCAGTGGGCAGAATAAAGTCCAGCTATGCTTCCTCCCTTGCCACGTAGTGGTGTGCTTTGTGCTAATTACCTCCTTTCATCCAGCTCTGGGTTAAGTTTCACATCGCGATGATTAATAATTAATCAAATGCATTTGGAAATTAATTTGGCAATTCTACCTCTGATTGGCAAGCTAATCTCTTGTGTGCAGTGGGGTTGTTGTGGGAATAACCTTGGATATTCAGAGCTGCTAACTGAGGTGAATACATAAGGACATTTGTTATCTTGTATGGTGAAAAAGAGTGTTGAGTGGAAACTGAAACATTCTCCAAGACCTCTTTGTAATTCGGAAAAGGTGTGATCTGCATTTTGCCTTGCCTGTATTAGGAATATACCATTGATATTATCATGTCCAACCAAAACAAATGGACAAGAAAAAGGCAAATTTGAAAAACACCCCCACAGCTGATTTATTTCTGCTTAGCTGGTAGCAGCTCCAGTGGATTTGATGCGTTAATTATGGGGCCGAAAAGAAAAATCACAAAGAGAATAATTTTGCCCTTTCCAGCTGTCCATGCCACTTTTCTCAAAAATAACACTCGTCTGTTGAAAGGTAAGAAGAGGGAGTATTCAGCTTCCACTGGGCGTGTGGTCCCCGCTAGTTTCGATTTAGCAGTCCCTTTTTACAGGCAAACAGCCCTGCAGCAGCCACAGAGGTGAGACACACAGTACAGCTGAGCAGGCACAGCAGTCCTGGAGCAGAGGGGAGGTTCCTCTCCCAGAAGGTGGTGGTGAACGGTCGAGATGGGACATCCTGGGGGAGAGAGGAGATGGTAACAATGCAGGGTCCCCCTCACCACACAAGCAGAGAGGTTTCAAATGTCCCTCACGAGGCTGGGGAGATCACGGGTTTTTCCCAAGGACGCAGTTGGTGGGGGAAAAGAAGGGTCATGGCTGTGAAACATGTATTTTCTGTCATCCTGAAGAGCAACAGGGTAGTGAAGATGGAATTCTTCATGACTGGAAGGACATTATATTTGGCTTAAAACCATGGCCTGGGACTGGGCAGAACTAGGATGATTTCCTGGATTTTTCAGTCCCCCAGGCTCTGAAATCACAGTCCTTGGCTCTTGTCCATCTAACCCTGAGACAGGGGTAATAATATTCCTTGGACAAGTCACAAAAATTAATACCATCAGCATGTGAGGTGACCAAAACCTTTCCTGGGGGTAGGGCCCATAGAATCACCAAAACAGGGTGACTCAGGGGTGTTGCCTGACTGGGTGACAATGAGAAAGTCTGGTTTACCTTTGACTCTGGCTCTGGCATCCAAATTTCACTCTTTGAGATCTTTCCCATACTGTACAATATCTAGAAGAAAAAAATATTTGTACCACGTGAGAAAAAATTATAACCCATGCTACTTCCAGTTTTGGAAAAGCAGAGGAAATCAGAGCAAGGTGACATTGATAAAAGGCATTAACTGTGACTAGCTGAAAGTGCTTTGTACCAGAAAATGTACAATGATTTCTACTACAGCTTCTCTAGATGGTTTTTGTTGGGTTTTGCTGGTTTTGTTTGTTTGTTTGTGTTTGTGTTTGTTTTTGTTTCTTCTGAGTACAAGTGAAAATACTTTTTCTCAAGAATATTTGAGAAATAGCAAGGTGAGGTTACTGCCATATGCCTGGGACACAAAGTCTGTTAGAAGTGATGGTGCTTGGATCACAAAATAGAAAGAGGAGAGATGAGAGCCTGGGGCTCTCACAGCATAGAATTATGAAGACATCTCTTGGCTGCTGAGGCAGTGCAAAGCTCACCAAGGGTTCTTCTAGAGAATAAACTGGTTGTAACAATCATGGAGCTTCTTGGGAGCAAACGAATACCTCCAGAAGTGACAAACTCACTATCTTTGTAACTACTGCTCAAAGGCATGGAGAAAACGAAAGAGAAATTAGGTGACTTGAAACAGAGCAAGTAATGAGGATTAGAAGGTGAACATGAAATTCTCTCATATGGAAGTAAAGGGCCAATTTTCCCTTAAATAACAGCTCAGTGGCTTTGCCATGCCGCAGTTGCAACTGTAATGTACACCCTTTAATGCTTTTTTTCCCCTCCCTCCCTCCAGATTGTTGTAAAGGGATTTCACTGTGACTGGGAACCCAGCCCAATGTGTGTCATTCTGAGATTTAGACATTATCAGAGCTGCACATTACAAATTCATAAAGCTGAGCTAACGGTACTCTTTTGTAAAAGCAGAATTAGAAGGCATAGATCAAACATGAGAACAATGTTCAGATTTCCAGATTTCTGCATAGGAAGTAGCTGTGAGCATTTGTAATGATTCAGATTACTTTTAAAACATGCATTTGTTAGAAATTGAGGTACTGTATCTGTGGGCAGCATCAGGTTGGAAGTTTTTTTTTAGCTCTAGACATGTGGTAAATGGCATGAGCTTCATTTTAAGTCTCCAGTGCAGTAACATTCTGATTTGGGAGGGATCCTTGGCTTCACTTTATTCAATAACAAACAAACTAAGTAAGTTAAAAAAAAATAAAAAAGGCTTTAGTTCATGCTGTTTTCTGGGATCACTCCCTGCCAATTCTAGGAGCCTTTGCACAAAATCAGACCCTCCAAGCTCTACTGAATCCTTTTTAGCCTTTTAATAGAGATGTTACAAGCAAACCAACAGTCTGTACCTCTCGGGCTGCTCTCTCCCCTGCCTGCACGGCCCCCTCCATGTATCCACTCCATTGGGTGGCTGTCTCCGTGCCAGCAAAGTAGATCCTGTCAACAGGCTGGCGAATGATCCTTCAAAACAAATGGAGAATGTCAGATGACAAGTAACAGGAAGGCGATGATCCTTCTGAAAGCAATTTAGGGCTTTGCTGGAGCTCTCGGCTTCAGTCCTCCAGAATGCCTGCAGCCCTGGGCTGGGGAGCACGGTGCAATAAGCTCTCCCTGCACGACCTGGCTGCTGTACACAGAACTCAAGATCTGAGGGAGAGAAAATCCGAGGCATAAATCAGCACGCCCCACTTCTGAGCTAAGTAATACAGGCCTTATTTTAGTCCTGGGATAAGGGATAATCCTAACAGCCTCCAGAAATGCAGTGCAGCTGATAGATTTATGTCTTCTGCACAGCAGGTTTGTTGTTATCCTGCCATTACGGAGGAACATGAATGATGTTTCTGCAGTCGTGGGTCACTAATATCAGCTTCTATTTGGAGGCTGGACTTGCCTGGCTGTAAGTCCTGCCAAAAGGGGATGGCAGCTGAAGGCCTTGGCATTCGGAGAGTTGCATTCACCCCGTAGGGGCATACAAGCCAGTGCCTCAGATGTGTAAAGCTGCAAAAGCATCCCGGCCAACCCAGCTGTAGGTAAAAAGCTCCCTTTCCCACTGAAGATGTGCTTGGTTTAAGGGTTCCCATCTAACCCCCAGTTAGGTTTTCCTTGTCTGCATGACACCAGCTTCCCCAGCCAGAGGCCATCACTACCCAAGTGCTCAGATAAATGACAACAGGAGAGTCTGTGCATGAGATAACTTCTTCCCACACACACATCTTTGCTCGGACATAGGGTGTAACCCTATGTTGGACATGTTAGGGAGCTTCTGGGCTACACCTGAACCTGGTGCTCCACCTACACAGTCAGTGGAGACTCTTCATGTGTCCCCTGAAGATCTTAGCATCCTTTAAAGGGATCCATTGCAAATACTGGATAGCACAAAATACTGTAAGTAACCCAGTGGGGAAAGGTTTTGTGTCTCTAGCGGGTCCCTTTGTAACTTTGTGTTTTATTTCCTCGAAAGTCGCAAGAAGAACTCTGCTCTTATTCAAGTGAATAAGACCCGTAGTAGCTGGGGAGTAGGGGAGCTGAAAGAGGCATATTCTACATATGCCATAATTGTATTGCGTAAGGTATATCATTGCACGTGAGCTAAGAAATGTGAATTAGAAAGCAAAGCATTCTCTGTTTTACCTTCCATAGGTATACATTATGCCTGGTGGGAAGTAGGCTGTGTAACAACCCCCTGAATATTGCTCCATGGTCCAGTTCTTTTCTTCATAATGCACGGGCTGCAAGTATCAGCAGACATTACAGAGTGAAACACTGGCAGAGAAATTGGAAATAAAGAACAGATTTCTTTTGAAGAGGGAAAAAAACAGTCTAAGAATACCTGTCTAAGGAGTGCCATGTCACCTGCCTAATGCTATCCATCTGCACAAAACAAATTTTTTTTGCTTCTACAGAAACAGCAGCCTCCCATGGGGAAATGACAGGGCAAATTAAAACGTGCCCTGCCTTCTCTTTTCTTGTACAGAGTGAGACTGGCAGTTCTTTTCTTCCTGTACTAGATGCTGCTGCCCTCCCCTTGGGAGTACAGATTGCATGGCACAATGTGTAATTTTAGGTACACGTTTCAGGTGCCAAGAACTTTGGCTTTATCGTCTGGAACAAAGGAGCAACATTAGTGTACAACAGAGGTGAAAACAAGCGTTCATTTCTTACTTGTAAAGCCTCTTTCATTCCCAATGCCTTGGCATACGCCTCACAGATCTTCTTTTTCCTATATGAAAAAAAATCAGAGTCAGGAAAAAAAAAAGAGGGGAGGAAAATCTCCCAGCTCTTGCTCTCCTTATAAAAAAACTAAACAAATTTATTGCAACACATTGGAAAGAAAGTTGCATTTGACTTTGTTTTTAAGTCTCATTTCAAGTTCTAATCTTAGCATACATAATTCAAATGCTGATGCCTAAAGTTACATCCAAAATGGACCCAGGGAGTGGGAAATGAAGGTTGATTTTGGCAATGAGGTCTAAAAAAATAAATCTTCATACAGTTATTTTGGGATGCAGAACCAATTCATTCTCATGTCCACTGGTGTAAGACCAGAAGAAAAGCACTATAAATCAATGAAATCCCTACAGATTTACTACTGCTGAGAATAAAATATGAGCTGAAGAACACTACTCACATTCCTAAGCAGAACTCCTGTTTCACTTGCACAGTACCAAAAGCCACATTCAGAAAGTACTGTTTGTTCGTTTCACTGACTAATGGAGAAACTATACTTTTGTAAACACAGAAGTTCAAAAATTTTATCACAGAGTCTGAATGTACAGGAGACCCAAAACTAGACATGTTGACACTTCCTATATCCCTGGGCTTAAGCATCATTCAGTGGGGATGCAGTCTGGGAACATCTTTGAAAAAATCTCCATTCACACAGAGACCCAGAGCTGATAAGCTATAGCATGGAAGAGCAGGCAGGACTTGAAAATTTAGAAATATCCATAACTGGATAGATATTAGCATTAGCATCTTGGCCTGTTTATGCTAAAAGCTCAATTTTTGCTCTGGTTTCCAGTACTGGTAGTTACACTGAGTGTGCGTGTATGTGCACATGCGCACACATATTCACACACATTCCTGTGGGGAAGCAGCCCAGAGAACCGACTTGCTTCTGAAATATTTACAGCTTCTGAATTCTTACCTCTCTTCCTTACTGAGATGGGCCAGTTTTACAGCCTTTCTGCTAAGAATGAAACTGAAAAGAAAAAAAAAAGGCATATAAATATCACGCAGTGTCAGCTCCCCAGCTGATTTGCAAGCTCTTGCTTGAAATGACTCTAAAAAAAAAAGATGTGCTTGACATTTTGTCATTATAGCTTGGCACTTAATAATTACAGGTCACACAGGTGAAAAGGCCTGTGCAGGGTACCCTGGGGAGTTAATTGAAAGGGAGAGTATGAATCCCCAGAGGGCAGATGTACAGGGCTGCCTGGCAGCTACCAGATGAGAAAGCTGCAGACTGCGAGTGTTCTCAAAGCTGCCAGCACTGGCCTCATTTTTCTCTGTGGGAATGAACTCTCTGTCCTCACTGATTCAGGACAGCAAAGCTGTACCCAAAGTGGGCGGAGACACCACAGTGTCCAGCACACCAGGCCTGCACTGCCCACCCTCTTTTATCTAAGTCTCATCCAAAAGGACTGAGACCCCGAGTTTTCTTGAGCTTCAGAAGTCTAGCAGGCAGCTGAACACACCGCTGCCTGTGTCACCTGGTGTTAGTAAGTGATGAAAGCCTGCTGCTCTGACAAGCACTGCACAGTGTCATGGACCAGTCCTGGAAGAACTGAGATTAATCTTTATTGATCTTGAAGGAAACAGGTTTGGCAATTTGTTCATCTAACCTTGGTGGAGGTACCCAGGGGATGAAGTATATTCCCTCGCTCTTTTAGAAAATTGTATAAATCCACAAGGAAAAAGAGAGCAGGAAACTGTTCACTATGTGGGGTTTGTGGGAGGCTTACTGCTCTCAGGTCATGGAAGTTTTTAAGCCTTGAACATGGCCATAAACATGTACAGTTCAGTAGAAGTGGTAAGCTTTCCCTGTCAGACACTTACAGAGTACTTGCCTGATGTTTATATTGGCCTTTTTTTGGCAGTCTCACCTCAGATTATAGTGGAAACATCTGTAAAGATTGTTTATTCATTTGGTTTCACCTCTTTTAAAAGCCAGTAAATGTTGCCACGTATTTTCCCATCCGTTTCTCCAAACTGTTATTGGGTTGGTTGTCCTGACTCAGCTCAACAGTGAGAGGAAACAAATGAGGATTCCTTGGACAGCTGCACTGTCATTTTGGCCCAGGCACTAAACAAAGCCCAACATAAACCGAATACAGGCTCACACAGCTAGGTAAGAAAGGGATTTATTTCTAAATCTACTCCTCAGCAAAAAAAAACCCCCATGAAATGAATGCTTAAAATGGACTATAGTTGAATTCAGTAACCCCTTCCCAACCATATCCTGCTGTTTGCAGCAGAACCTTCACCAAAAAGCTTATATGGGCTAGAGAGGCACAGGAGGCTTGTCAGAAGTGCTCTCCTGCACCTATGTAGACTGTGGGAGTGGGCAACACTGATGCAACCTGGTCATTCCACCTCTTCCTCTTTCTTTCACTCACTCACACAACATGAAATACACATCTCTAAGTATGGGCTAGAAGCTTTTACCCCATAATGGCAGGGAAAGATCCATCAGGTTTTGTGTCATCTATGGTTATTCCAATTGGAGAATCTTCATCCTCAATGATGAAGGAACCACAGTAACCTAAGAGGAAAAAAAACCAAGAGGATTGTCAGAGAAACTTGTTGACGATCATTGTTTCTGATAGTAATGAACAAGGAAAATTATCCATAAAAGGAATTGTATAGTAATTTCTTTGCTACCAATAATACCTGCATGTCTGAAGTATTTCTGTAACAGTCTCTCCACTCCCTTCTCTCTAACTCTGAGAAATTTCGTACACAGACTTATAAAAGTCTTTTAAATTCCATTATTACTTAGTAAGGCATTTCTGTAGATTGCTACAAGTCAGGGCAAAAAACATTAAAAATAAACTGATCTAGCAAGAACTACAGTGATTCATTCCATGAGCAACTTTGGCCTAAACAACACACATCTAGCCACTGCAGGCTCAAATTTACACTCTGTATTGATTTTGCTGATGATAAGATTGTTAGGAATGTTGTCCCATAATAACAGTAATGCAGTGGAAACATGGACCATTTAATACAGTATTAAATTAGGACATGTTTCAGATGAACATGCGAAAAATCTCATATATAAAACAATGTATAAACCTGATTGTATTTCTATCTAATCCCAATGGTCATTTTATGCCCTGAAATATGCAAAAATTATATTACTTTGATTAAGAAATATTCTCTCCACTCTCAGCATTGTTACAAAGGAAGTGGAAACTAATCTATTCATACAAATAGTTCTGCAAATGGTATCAGTCAAAGCTGAGAAAAACATGATATTGCAGCATGGAAAAAATATCTTGAGTTAAACAAAAAGCTAACCTACTTTTCCCAGTCCTCTGAGATATCAAGTCTGCAGAACAGAGGATTAAAACCAGGGAAAGGTCTTGCTTACACCTTAAGCTCTCCTTGTCATCTGCTGCAAATTCTCATTGGCTGACTTAACTCTGTCCCTGGCCGGGAGAAGCAAGGAGCTGCTGCTGCAGGGCCACTTCTTCTGTGCAATGCAGGTTTCAGCAATGCTTCTCAGGGAAACCTTGCTTGTTTTCTTGGTCATCCCACCTCAGCAGCAATGAGATTCTGGATCCTGTTTGGCTCTGGACTCATCTTTGGGACAAGGCAGGCATTCAAGCTCAGAGGAAGAGTTCTTCTTTCTAAGGGGCTTTACTTTTGACTTTTCTGTGTGTTTGTTTTGGAGTTTGGCACAATTAACCCTCCCTTGGATTTATTTCCTGACTGATAGACAGACAGCAGAGCTTTGAAATTTCCGTAGCATGGGGCTCCCAAGCCCTTCACTTTCCCCACCTACCCTTCCTCATCCAGAAGGCTTCCTTGTAGTACATCATGCATTTTATGACAGACCCCATAGGCAAACGATGAATTAACTGGTTTCTCTTTGGTGGCAGCTCTGGTTTGAAGTGAATCTTCGTTGTCAGGACTGGGGGGATAGCGCTGATCACATACTTGCCCTGAAAGGTAGAACACAGTCAGCACAGACAAGGCACTGCCTCTCAGCAAACTCACCCTGCAGGATACATTTGAAAGACACTCTTAATATCTCTCCCACACCTGGCTCTGCTACCTGGCTTTCCCACACAGATATTTCCAGGGGACCAAAATAATTCTGCCATTTCAGAAAAAAAAGGAGCTGGAACAAACAGACCAGAATTGAAACTTGGCTGGAGACAGGTGGGGAAATGGGACAAGAGAGATCTTATGGCATAGGTAAAACTGCCTTTTATCATCCTCTGGAAAATACGACCCACATTTGTCCAAATTATAAGATGCTAAAAAAAATCATGTTTGTGCATGTTCACAGGATGCTACTTCAGGACAAGCTATACTGATGGTGATTTCAGTTTTCCTGAACAGGCTCCATCCCTCTTGCAGGTCCTGTGTCTGACAGGAGCGAGGAAGGATTCTCTGCTTCAGGGTTCGGGGTGACACTATATCCCAACACTGCTGCTCTTGGGTGCTCTCAGGCAGGTGGAGCTGCTGAGTGCAGGAAGCCTGTCTCCTCCAACTTGACTGTCAGTCAGTTATAATGGAGGCAGACTCCTGGGCTTAAAAATCCCTGGGGAAAGGAGAGTCCCTCCTCCAGGACATCTTTAGGCCAGCTTCCCTGTCAAACAGCCCTTCCTTTTCTGCTAGCATTCTCTAAATATCCTCCAAACAGCGTCACCAGTGAGACAGGATCTTGCAGATCCTGACTATCCTTCGTAGGCTCCTATGGCATGCTGGGCACTGGACGCAGAGGAGCTGCTGCCCCATGGGTGCCATGGGTGGTGATGTGCTGATGGAGCATTTCACAGCACCCCTGCAGAGAGGTAAAATCCTACTCAATGTATTTGAAATGTCTTCTTTTTTGTTGTGCTGCAAACCACAAACTTAGATAGAAACAGGAAGGTTATTTTCTCTTGCTTCGAACTGGTCACGAGGCAGAACTGAAATGTAAAAATATGGGAACACATAAAAAGTTAAGGCAGAAAAGTCATAGTAACAACAGGCACTAAGTAGCAGAACATGAAGAAGAGACCCAGTCATAAATGAATCTGTAAAGCAGGTTTTACAGTATCAGCATAGTCCAAGAAATAGACACACACAAATGGGTACTTCCTGATTACATCTGGCTTAGAGCTACAGCAGATGTATTCCCCTACTAAATGCGTACTCTACTTTTATTCTGATTGAATTACCTCATATATCTCATGGTTTAGAGTCTCCACAAGGACATTATCACCTGTCTGATCAATACTGATCACAGGTCTCTCCAGTTTAACTCTGTCTTTGAGGCGTTCCATTATTTTCTCTGATATCTGACCAGAACCCCCTTTAAACTTCCTCTCCTAAAAAAAACAAACAGAAAACAAACACAATAAAAAAAATCAACAGCATTAATCACAACAACATTGAATATGAGTTCTGCTCACCATCAGGAAACTCCAGCCCAAATCTGGAAGCCTTAAGGGTGCATAAAGAGACCCAGACTTTCAGAAGAGTGAAGGCGTAAACCTGAGCTTCAGTGTTGATTGCTGACTAAACCACTTTTGTAATGGCTTCCCTAATGAGCTGGCTTAAAGCCTTTTGAAGCCTGGAGAATACACACATCTAATGCAGGTATTCTAGCTAGCATAAATATATCACTTTGTTCAAAAGAGGTTTTTAATATTTTACCCATCACGGTGCTACCAAAACTCTCATGTCTGACAAAGAAACCAACTTGCACTTGTACAGTGAAAGACTGCACCAGCCCAGAAGAAAGACAGATACTTAACTGGGTTTGGTCTCAAGTGCAAGAGGCAATGAGCTTTACCTGTCCCTGGGAAGACACAAAGAGAGTGCTATTTGGAAAAAAGCACAGTCTGTGACACACATTTCCCTGTGATCTCTGTGCAGAGGCTCAGGGAAAGCACTAACCCTCTTTTATCTACGAGCCACCAGTGCTGTATCAAGCAGCTCACTTTTACATATAAGATGATGGTACTGGCAGGGAGGAAAAGGTCCACAAAGTCTTGTGCTGAAAGACTGAAATGGCTGCCTAAGGAAGTTTTATAAGTCTCGTCATGGCCACTAAGTCAGAAACTCTTAGTGTTTTTACTCAACTGGTATTGATTGTGGTGAAAGTAGAGGGAAGCTTTATAGAAACAAAGACAACTTTTCCCATCCAGGCACAAAGAGAAGGAAGTACTCTTCCCAGGCTAGCTTTCTCCTCTCCACATATCTCGTTTAGCTATGAGTATCTTGGGATTAATTTTCTTTTTAATTCTTGCTGCAATGTCTAGCCATTGCTGATGTGGGACAGCAAACATGACTGAGGGGTTTCTGAGGAGGAAGGTTCTTAGGTCTGGCTCCTCCTCAGGACAGCATTAGCACTAGTTGCATCCTTCCTGACACATGGTTGTCTACTCTTACCCCAGCAGACAGGTGTCGACAGAGACTGCATCTCTCCAGGCAATTTCTCTTAATGTCTTCCTATCCCAGGACACTTGGGAGGGTATGGTGCTCTCTCCACTTTTCCAGTTGGTAGCTTAAGTCTGAAATGCTGCACGTGCTTTCTGAGGCTGTGTTAACTGAGGTAGGAGGCTAATAAAGGATGCCAACATACCACATCCAAATTACTTGGACACACCTCTCCTCCCTTTTCTGAAATTTCATCCAGAACAATCACATGGAAACCATGATGTTCTCCAGGCAGCCAGACTCCTGCCGTGGATCAAGGAACAGTCTGTAGTAGCTCATAAAACATGTTGCCATGTGAGCCTGACCCAAGAAGGAAGGGCTTTTTGCTATCTACTTCCAACTCTTGTTGTTAGAGGCTTCAACACAAAAAAAACCCCCTATTTCACTTTGAAGTACACTTACTTTGAACTCTTGAAAACATTCAAATGTGCCAAGTAACCATAGAAAATAAATTGGCAGAAAAACACCACAACAGTAACAAGAATAGAGTGCCGAAGAGAATGCAGACTGCCCCCCCAGTTGTTTAAATAGTCCCAATTTATCCCAAAGCCTAGCTAATAAAATTATTCATTAAACAGGGTTAGCTGACAAGGGCTGTATCACCCCGTGAGAACATGACTGTCTCCAGTGCCACACCCTCTTGTCTTTTCATTAATTGCAAGGCTTGGATGGGTACAACATTCTGCTTGCTCTCTGTGACTTCAAGAGAAGAGGAAGACTATGAGACATTTTGTACCTGTCCCCCGTTGGTGATAGAGAAGATCCTGGCTGTGCCCCCACACTGCCTCACATACCACAGGAACCAGAGGGCGGACACTTCATGAGGCTCAGACGTGACGTTGACATTCACAAAGGTGGTGGCAAAATCTCTAACAGCTCTGCATGGGACACAGGAGCAGAAAATGACAGTGAGAAAATGTGACTTCCTGACTGCTCTTGGGACGTTCTTTGTTATTCTCAATAAGGACTGCTTTCCCAAATTCAGAAAAGTCAAGATGATTTATATCTCTTTGATTTTTCAGTCTGTAGTGAGACTTTTTAAAAAGGTTTCTACCAGAACCTCCCTCCCAAATTATTTACCCATTCAATTTGAAATCCCACTGATTTCACCTTAGTTATGTCTTTAAATAGTTTCCCAGCTGCTACTCCTTTCATCAGAACAAATATTTCTCTCAAGAGGAGAATACATTTGGTAATCAGTTACTGAAACTTTTCTGCATTTCTCCTCCATGGGGATCTCGCTGGGCACATCAGTTCCAAGGTCTGAAAGGTCCTGAGGGACTGAAGTAACCAAGGCATTCCACATCTCCCATGTAACACTGCTGCATAGATCTTTTGTGAAACCAAGAATCAGACACAGTAAATAAGCCAGACAGAGAAACCCAACTGGCAATCACTGCCGTAAATATAAGGAAAGGGTCACCACGGCAATCCTCTGAACATAAACAGATACAAGCAGGAACTGAAGGTCTGGCTTTTAGTTTCTGGCTACAGATTGCTGAAGAAACTCAGATAATTTTGCAGAGAAGGTAAAAAGACTTCGACTTGGACAAAGTTTCATAAAACAACATGAATTTATTATCTTCTCCTAAATGAAGGAACTTTACAAGTTATCTGAGCTAAAACATGTAACTTATAAACTTTTATAACCTCATTTCCCTCGGTATGAAGCCCAGTCACCCCTATTTCATTAGCCAGGACATGAAAACATCCTGCATGCAAGAACCCTCTGCCACAATCCTGAAAGCACCAAGACACAAAACAGCTGTAGCAGGTTCAGGCCTAAGAAATGTGAAAGTAGTCTCCAGGATCAGAAGATGCTAATCTGTGACACATGGCAAACAAATCTTCTTTTATAATCTTGGCCCAAGTCATACAGAAAATGCTGTGGGAGGGCTTTTCTCTTTAACCACCGTGTTTTTTAACTAGGTGTAGAAAAATGTGGCTTGGCTTGAAGATCTAAAATGGGTTTTTACTGAGTTTTTGAATGTGTTTGAGCTGAGCACATGCATTAAAACTGCCACAAAACCACTGGCAGTAGAAGCTGCCTTGCAGAGAAGCCTGTTACAGGGGGGATCACTATAAACACAGTTCTGCTTATACTCCACCAGCTCCCTGCCTAAAAGGAACAGTAAAAACTAGAAGAGAAAGAGCCAGTGCACTTGCTACAGTAAGGGTACTTCAAAGTAACCGAGTTTGGAGGCAAAAGGCTCATAAAACTAATTGTAAAGAAAACTACAATGCCACAGAGAGCAAGAGCAAGTCCAAATGGCCATACCACATATCACATGGAGCTGGAGCAAGATTTAAGCCATCAAAATAAATTTCAAATGCAAAGTTTTGGTCAGGAAGCTGCAGGCACAGCACTAAACCACAGTCTTAATGAAAGGGTGAACAGAGCACAGCCACACAAATAAAAGACAGTGAATATGAGGGAGAAGAGTGCCACAGAACTGCACAGGAGCCAGCACAGCAAACAGGGATATGAGGGCTCATACGAGCACATTTCTCTTTGCCTTATGACGAGAATTGATTGAAAAAGGGAAGAAAGAAAAGAGAATTTCCAGTTGTTGTCACCTCAATGTATTGAACGTTGTTCCTTTTGTTATTCATACAGTGTGGTCCCTCATAAAACACACTGGCCATTTTATAGGTGATACAACACCTTAAGCTCTCTTCCTACCATCAGCTGGGGTTGATGGTCCATTGGACCTGCCACTTACGAACAAGGAGGACCTGTTGGATGATGCAAAGGTGATGGGCAGCCTTGGCTGCAGTGGCCATGAGACCGTGGACTTTAAGATCCTGAGAGAAGTAAGACAAACAGCAGAACTGCAGCCTTGGAATTTGGAAGGGCAGATTTCATCCTCCTCAAGCACCTGCTTGGCAGTGTCCCATGGGAAACTATCCTGTAGGGCAAAGAGTCCCAGGAGAGCTGGCTGGTGTTCAAGGACAGCTTCCTGGGAACAGAGGGAGGGGGCACTGCCACAGGCAGAGCTGAGCAAGCACAGTCACAGGTTTCTGGGCGAAACACAGAGCACCCAGCCTGGCTCAGGCACAAACCTACCAGAGAGGTGCAAGGCAACAACACAGGTTGCTTCTGCTGCCTCTTGTTTCCCTTCAAGGGTTTCAGAGGCTGAGCAGGCACTACTGTTGAAACAAGGAGCAGCATTACGACTTTTCCAGAGATTCCAGTGCCAACAGCTGCTCATTCCCCACTCTTCAGGTCTCAGACTGCCCCTTCCATTGAGCAGGCAGAGGGAAGCTGCTTTCCGGTGGTTGCTCTCCGATGCACCTGTGGCACTTGCCTGCTCTGTAGCACATGCCATGTAGCTCACACAGTAAAAGCAGACACATGTGATAACTGTGCAGGAGCCAGGAGTCAGAGGACATCCCTCCTCAGCTCCTAGCCCGGCATGGGACTAGGGAAGTCCCCTCACCTGCTTCCATTTCTGTGACCTTTATTCATGACTACAAAGTGGAGTTTTATTTGCACGCTGATTTTCCTGACATCACAGGCACACACTCTCCAATGGTTTGAAGTGAAAACATGGTGGGAAGAGCCCACATTGTCAGTCCTGTGTGCACAGGCTGCTGAAGAAAACCCCGGGATTCCCCAGCACCTTTAATGCCACCTGTCAGCCAACCCAAACTTCACCTCAAGCACCTCCTGATCTCTCACTGCCTGTACCCCAGCTGAACTCAGCCGTGCCACAGAGTTTGCCAGAAACCCACTATCATTCTGCAGCTGGATTTCAAAGTGGATAGAGTTACATACTTGGTCCAGCAAATCTTATTTATCAGCTCTTTCATGGTCATTTTGTCCCACTCTTCAGCATGCGGAGCATCCCATGGTGCATCAACAGGAATCTGGAGACAGAGGTGAAATATTCAAGAAATTATTCAGTACTTTATCGTTGCCTTGTCATGGTTAGTAGCACAGATTTGACTGATATATTGGTCAGGAGTTAATTTTGTCCCCTGCACACGGATATCCATTTGGAATAAATTCACCAAATGGAATAGCTTCCATTCACACCTTTGGGCATGAATTGTACCATGACCACGAAATCTGGCTTTGTCTGAACAGTATGATGGGACTCATCTGGCCTTTAGTTCTCCAGAAGCAAGGTGTCTACTACAATTTAATTGTCTTGCGTTGAGGGGAAAATTTTTTCTCCAGCCAGAGATTCAGTCAGTTCCAAGATGGGTATCCAAAGGCCCCTACATCTCTCTGTTAACTACAGAGCCAGAAAAAGGTGTCTAGATGCTACTGACTTATTTTTAGACAGATAAATTCTTAATAATAGTTCTTTGCACGCAAGGACCATGACATGTGAGGACACTACCCTGTATCTGAATCTTTTAAAAAAATGTATTATTTGACAAAAAAAATGTGTAATATCATACACAAGTTTGATTCTGCAAAACCAGATAAACCCAGTGAACTTCATAGGAATATAGTTAGTTATGCCTGAAGGTTCTCACAAGGTAGGGCCCTTGGTTTGTAGATAAATTATAAGGCGATTGATGAATACTTGAAAGACAGTATAATGCTCCAGGGGCTGCAGTCATATTGCTTAAATTTTGAATTTTAAAAATAAAATTACTGTGAAGTCAAACTGAAGCCCAGCTTAGGCAGAATCAAAAAAGAATCATCTTTACTCGAAAAGGTTGCCACAAGGGAAGGGAAAAAAAAAAACCTTCTCATCTCAGCTCATGGAAAGGTTTTCCCTATCATGAGAAAGTACATACACTGAGTTCAACCTCATATTTTTCAGATATCTTAAACACCTTCAGATCTTTCTGTCTCCTCTCATAGAATCATTGAACAGTTTGGGTTGGAAGGGACCTTTAAAAGTCACCTAGTCCAACCCCCTCTCAGTGAGGAATACCTATTATTTCTGACAGTTCCTGGGCAATACAGATATCTTTCCTGATGGATGTTTCTTTTCTGTTTTCTTGTTGAGGTTTTTTTCTTTTTATATTAAAGAAGTAATAAAAAATCATGCCAGAAACAAAACCAAACCAAACCAAAACTGATTTATTCATGACGGCCTGAACATTGCAGGAAACATGCAATTTCCACAGCCTACCTCTTTTCCCATCTTGTCCATGGTTCTCCAGAAGTTATTGTAATCCAGATAAACGAAGGGATTCCATGATGATGGGGAAAAACCCGTGAAATTGTGTGACTTTCCCTAAAATACACATAAAAATACAAGCAAATTAGATAAAACAAATATCTTCATTACTGAAGAACATAAAATTCTCAGTCGTGACATGGTTGTAGCTAAGTAGGAGGGGAAAAAACAGCTGGACTGATATTAAAAAGGACAATAACACCTTTTTTTATTATTAGTGCTATTCAGAAGGGATGGGGAGGGATACATTTGAGCAGGTTGTCAAATTCTGGGCTAAGGAGACTCAAGCAATGGCCAAAGAGGCAATATTCCTTGTTCCTGAACATTCTTCATTATTGCATTTGAATGAATCTAACATTTGCCTGCCTGCTGAAACGTGCATCCTAAAATCTGCATGAGTCTAAAATTGCATTGCATTTGAGACTGTTTAAGCTCCTTTGTGTTACACTTCATCTACAAAACCAAACATACCTCTTTATTATGCCATGTCCCTTGGGAGAAATGTAACCTAAAAAAAAATTTACCCAAAAGAGAGCTTCTGGCTGCAGGAAGAAAAATATCCTACGCTTGCAAAAATGGTGTCAGGATTTACAATGTGTATGACACAGAGCTGCAACAGTGACTGAAACTGTTATAATCTCAAATTGACTGTTTCAGATAATCCTGTGATATAATGATAAGCAAAACAATCTAACAGCAGCTGCTTCTTTGCGATAACTTTAATCTGAAAGAGGGCTGGATGAGCAGGCAACTTTTTCTTTTATTAAATTGCTTTGAACTTTCTCCCATGTATATCAGTGGCAAATTTCTCATCAGAGCTGTCTATTGTTTGCTCTTCCGGATGTGCCAGAGGTTTGTGTGAGGATGCAGAGAACATGATGGACCATGACAGGTAGGACCTGAGCAGTTTGTCACCTGCTTTTCAGTGCAATGGACACCATGACAGCCCACCACACCTGGCAGGTGGGAGCCACAGTCCAAGAGAGAGTGCTGTAAATGCATGAGATGGTGACCTAGGGACAGGGGACACGAAGCAGGAGCCAAATGCACCTTCCTCCCACTTGTCGAGAGAGAACTTATTGGTCTTCCCTCTGATAATTGTGTGTGTGTGTAAATACCTATGGGTTTTGATGTTCTTCAGAACACTTTTCTGCCAAGATCATAACAGGCGCAAGATGAGACTCAGAGACCACGGTGAGCTTTCAGACTTGGCAAAAGCAGTAAAATATCCAAATTCCTACATTTTGGCCAACTTTTGTCAGCTCCAGGACAGGTACAATGGAAGAGACAAGTGTATGTGGGCAAGGGGCCATAACAAGGCTTGGCCAACACTGCTTGGTCCCTCTGTCCTCAGAGGAGGGCTCCAGTGGTGCCCCAGCTCTGGAGTCTGTCAGGGCCACTCTGTGCTGTTCCTCCTCATCATCTTCAGTGAGGGGAGCAGCAAAGCCACTCTCCTGTTCCATCTAGACACAATAATCTCTGCTCTGGGTCAAGAAAAGCACCAGGCTGTGATCTCAGTACTCAGTTCAGCTTGAGATCCAAGTGCTTAAGGTTTCTTTTTTTCAAATTTCCAACAAACACTGAACTTTCAAGTCACCAGGATGACTCTGGGGATGGCTGGTTACCCCTGGATTTCTGGGTATGCAATCTTAATGTTATGTACCATATACTTTTTTCTCTCTTTTATCTACATTTCATTCTGTTTTAGAGATTTACCCTGGAGGAAAGTGAAGGGGGGGGGGATGCTGCTCCAGCCTTCTCCAGGTGCACATGTGCATGCAAAACACTTCTGCCAAGGCAAGAGCAGACAAACTTCTCCCGTGAACCACCAACAGGGGAATCCTTCACAGGACACTGCCTCTTCCTTTTCCTTGAGGAAAATTTCTCACTGCCAGTTTGCAGCACTGTGTGTTCAGCCACAGAAAAGAGGACCAAAAAATGTATGCAAAGGGATGTACTGCATGTTACAGCTTTTGCTGTAATTCTGTATCAAACAAGGAAATCCTGATACAAAGCAGCAATATACTGCTAATCATCTTCTTCTTAATGCAGATAAAACCATCTGGTTTTTAAAAAAGATCATCAAATACCACTCCTTTAAAGTTCATTTATTGCTAGACTTTTTATTCTGGTTGGAAACACAGGTGCCATCCATGTGTATTCCTTAAGATGTTTTAACACCAATAATCCTGGCCTTAAGCAATGCTGTCAGGCCACCCTAATCCAGATGAACATAAATTATTACTGAAGTTCTGTCATGTCAATACTGCAAGGGTGCAAAGGGAAAAGATAAGCCTGCCAACCAGGAGTAGCAGTGAAATCTTCCCAGTTTTTCACTGTTCAGTGACACTTCCTTTCACCAGGCTTTTTGATAAGTGACTGCTTATACGGAGCGGTGTAACTTGCAAACCCCCCTATCCTTAGCTTACTTAACTTAAAACAAGAAACACTTCTTTAAAAAGAAAGTAAAAAATTAACTTCTTCTAAAGCTCGTCTCCTCCTCTTGCTTTAAGCCAAACCTATTCCCTATACTGCTAGAAAAAAACAGCCCAAGAAAAGTCTCTCTCAGAAACTCTATGATGAGATTTGCATCAAAATAGCTTTTCCCATCCCCAGCATAGACTCTACTGAGTTCAACAGCTACAGGCTGAGAAACTTCCAAACTGTCCTGTTTGCTGCAGATGGAGCAACTGCTGAGAGAACTTGCCCACTGTCTGGCTAGCTAATATTTTTCTTCAAATTTTCTACTCTATACTAGGATTAGTCCACTATGACTACAAACTGCTGAGGACTGATCAAGAAATCTTACCATCCTGGCCACTGGTATGACATGTACCACATGTGATATTCACTTACCAGCTGTTTGAAAAAAGAACAATCCTTTTGTTGCTGCTCTGAAAATATTATTAGTCCTACATCTTTGGTCAATGGCATAGCCCAGGGAGATCAAGGGGAATACATGTTTTATCCACTGAGAACTATTAAATACCAGCTGATAATTAAAAGTCTAAAGTTGTATTATTTGTTGTTCCCTTCTGCATGCAAAGAAACGGTAATTTTAGTAAGACTGGAGAGCAATGGCAGGAAAAGCTGGAAAAATACAACGGTGCTAAGAAACCTGGAAGAGGCTAAGACCAAATTCAGAGAGCCTGAAATAGTTCACAGACACATTAACCCCTTGTGAGGTGGGGCTGCACCTACCAGACATGGGAGCTTATCAAGGGAAAGCCCAATTCTAACAAATCTCAGGAAAGAAATTCCCATTGCCCATCACAGAGTGCAAGGCAAACAGCCTTAGACACACCCGTTTTTCAGCTTCCTCTCTTGCACAAGTATCTCCACAGCAGGGAATAAATCTAGCCCAAGTGACCTGGGGCTGGTAAGTTATTAATTTGTTTTTAATATTGTCTCCCTACTAGGGAGGGAAGCTCTGGCTGCATGTTTCACAGAGGAGCTCACTGCAAACAGGCAAGGTCTTGCAATATTCCAGTTTTAAACAAGTTTATAGTGTTCTGGGTGTACTATTTTGAGAACAACTGTTTTCTTAACTGAAAGGCAAATAACCTACTGGCTTTTTTCCCATGCTAACACATGGCTTCTTGACTGACCCACAGAGTTTGTCTATTTTTTCTCATTTCCTAGTGTGTTGAACGCTTTCCTGCAGAGCTCAGATTTGAGTCCTGCTGCCTGCTTGGATTAGTTACCTCACATCAATCCAAAGGAAACAAGGTCCTCAAGCACCATACTTCAGTGGTTAGAAAGAAGGCAGCACAGGAAGATGAACTCTGCAAGGTCTGTCTTTTCCCTGCCCAGGGCTACTCTGGAGCTTGTAACCGTAACTACAGGAATTAATCCCAAGTCAGCCCAGCTGTGACACCACCCCAAGTTTCAATTTGTGCCAGAGGAGCTGACAATTCTTCCAGTCTTGAGAAAGGCAAGTCTGGCTCCGGCCTGCTGTGCAAGGGGCAAGGTACATATCAGGAAGCTCAGGAGGAGCATCCCTTGTGCCCCAGAGCAGGGGTTGCTATTGCCTTGGGCCATGCGCAGCCCACACAGGGAAAGCAGAGGCTCTGGGCAGTGTGAGACCTCAGCTCCTCCTCTGCTCAGCATCTCCAGCAGGTCCAGCCCTGAGAGCATCGCAATGCCTGAGACTCTCTGTGATTCCTTGAGTCTGAACCGCAGATTTATGGTGATCTGCACAGACTCACCTGCTGCACTCTAAACTTAAGGCAAGATGTTGGAAAGAAAAGACTGAATGTCCGGTGTGCAGCATTGCATAGAAATGTTCATCTTTTTTCAAGTTTGTTGTTCTGAGAATCATAAGCAAAAAATAATCAGAATCAGTCCTTATTTAATAATGTTCTATTTACTGGAGCTGGGTGCTGCTGCCAGATCTTAGAGGACTGCAGTTATATGAAAAGCTTAATATCACACCAAGGCCCTAATGCCTTTACTTTATAGGGTCTTCCTCTAAAAAGAAGGTAAAAACAGCACAGAGTGACCTTCAAGGACCTGTGTAAAAATAAAAAGCTGTCTGCCTCTTCAGGGAAGAGAGAACTCCAGCACATCTGCTTGTTCTCAGTCCTAAAGCATTCTTGCTGAATTACAGGACAGTTGCTACAAAGAAATTCTGATGAAAAAAAAGTCTGGGGCTCACAACAGTTTGAAGTTACAGCTTTGCAACAGCAGGATACAAAAAAATTCCTGATTGACACCAAAGCAGTCCATAATACCATGCTAACTGATGGGAAAGAATGAACAAATAAAAAGAAAAAAGATAAACAATAGTTGCACATTTGGATTTTCAAATAAACTGTAACTACTAAGGAAACCTGCACAAATGAAGCAACATGGTTTTTAAAGCTTGCAGTAGGTGGAGTTTTTCCACACACATATGGGAAAAATTCCTTTCGGAGAAAAGAAGCTCATTAAATCCCTCTGGGGATTTCCACTTTCTCTTGGCTGCTTCCGTTGCTAGGATAAGCCACTTCCCCACTTTCCCCTAACTCAATCCAAGCAGTACCCTGGAAATCTTCAGAAAAAGCCAAACTGAACTGATTACTATGGTAAACAAAAGATCAAAAATCTCTTAATCTGAGGGTCCTGGAGATTACGTACAGCTGAGTGCCTGTCACAACAAAATCTAAAGCCATTCTTAGTCATTGCTCAAAACACTCTCCGTCACCTCTGACAAACCACACGACATTGCAGACTCTGAAGAAAGCCCTTGGGAAGAGACCTTCCTGTCTGGCCCTGGCTACAGGATCCTGGACAGCCATCAGCTGACACAAATAACAGATGAGACACAAGGAGGAAAGTTTGAAAGGTCTGGCCCACAGTTGATGGTGTCTTAGCCCAACGTGTCCATCTTTCAGATTAATATTTAATTTCTGGGGCAACGATCCTTTAATAACAAACCATGTCTTCTCTAACATTTTCTGTCATCTAGGAAATACCACAGGTGCTTGTGTTCCTGCAGAATCTTTAAGGAATATGAGGGGCACATTTACAGCTAGGAGGTCACATATCCCTACCTGGCCAACTCACCATCCAGCGTGATAACAGTGTGCAGCAGGTAAAATGTACAATCCCTTGGAGCCCCGGGCACTGACCAACCCAGCCAACAGCCAGGACTGCCCAGATGGTGTTGTAGAAGTGGGATGTAAGACAGAGTTCAACAACACATCCCTTAATCAAAGGGCACGGTGACTACACAATGTCTCAAGGAAAGAGTAAGGAGAAGCAGCTGCGGAAAAAAGACGAACCGTACAATTCGTGGGAAGAGGATGTGGGAGAAATGAGACCTACTGGAGGAAAAGCGTCATTATTATTTGTCCAGTGCTTAAGTCTGTCCATGCTGGTAGACCTTAAAGCCCTTTTGCTGCCCAACAACTACAGCTCCCTTGGGACCCTGATTAGCTCAGCAGGACCACAGAGCCAAATTCAGAATTGATCCATAGCCTGTGATCCAGCTGAATAGCTCATAATGCTGCCCCTTGCTTAGAAACATGCTTTCACTTCAAAGAAAACTTACAAAATTACATGGTCATTAGCAAGGATGTGCATAATGAAGTGTGGGACAATAAAAAGCTGCAGCTTCAGTGTCAAAATGGATTAAGGGCTCCAATTCATGTAACCCATTAGAGCTTTTTATTTAACATAAAGAAGATAAGTGCCTTTTAGGATGCTAAGAGATCAGTGCCTGAGCTTAAATTAAATAGAGCGGGACAAACATTCAGCTGGTACAAATCAGCCCAGCTCTCTTGCTGTAGAATTACATTGATTTTACATGAAGGCATGAAAAATAACTTTTCTGCTATTATGGAGTGACTATGCAATTATTTAAGATGTGACTATTTTATAAGTGTGGCACCAATCTTCCCAGTAAGGGGTGCTTGCAGAACCAGATGATGAAACTTTGCAGCATGAATACGTTGCTCTAATTCTTGGAAGAAAAAGTGGGAAGGTAGTAGAAATCAAACCAATTAAGGATCATAGCCTTGACTATCAATTATGTTAACTCTTACTCATATAGGCTTCACGTCTTGTTCTGCCAGAGTCTGTTAAGTTCCAAAACTAAAGGATATTAAAAAAAAAAAAAATTGAAAATTTGGTATTTGGAAACTAAAATAGTTTAGGAGTTATGCAGACAGACAGTTGTATCTCATACCTATGAATCTTAAGCCGTTTTTTGTGTCTCTCCCTACTGTTCTCACTCTGCACTGGTTTTGGCAGTAGGTCCTGATTAGGACTTGAGCAAAAAATCAGTGGGTTAAAGATCTAAGACAAGGGCTGGAATTCTGCTCTGAAAACAGGTTTCATTCTAGTTTGCCTTAGCCACACCAGTACCTACTCAAGATCAGCCACCCGGACTCACATTTCAGACTTGAAGCTTACAGTGAGCTTTGGTAGGGGCTTGTTCAGAGACAATGTGTCAAATGTATCCCAAATTTTTTAACTCCTCTCAGTTCCATTTTCTGAAGTCTTCTGAAAATAGTGTAAGAACCATTGATCCCACTAAGTTAAAACAGAATAACAACACTTAAGACAGGTGCTTTCTGGATTACTAAATGCGAGCTTTAAATGAAACCCTCTTAACGACTGCCAGTAGTTTCCAAAGCTCTTTGATACCTTTGGTTATCTCAACACGGAAATTGCAATACTTACCCCCTTATGATGGAACATATGGCCCTCAACATTCACTTTGTAGGTCTCAACACCCAGCTCTTTTGACAGCCGGAGAATCCGGTTTTGGGTAGGTCCCACATAGGCTCCACCAACATCTACGTAATTAACGTGTTCATTCTGTCAAAAGAATACAGGCATCAGAACTTGTGCAAGAGGGTCCTCAGTATGAACATCCAGAAGCAGGAGAAATTATCCCATGCTGAAATGTCCATAGAATGTATGTGTAAGACACTGGGGAAGAATTTCTTCGTGGAAATGGTTGTCAGGCATTGGAATGACAAGGTGGTGATTGGCCAAAGGTTGGACTTGAAGATATGAGAGGTCTTTTCCAACATAAATGATTCTGTGACTGTGATTTTGTATATTTACTGACCTAAAAGTAGGCAGTATTGGGCTCTGTAATGACAGATAGAGTTCACAGTGTCTTCACTCCGTCACACACAAGTGTGCAGTTGGATTTAACTTTCTTTTAAATTTCACTAGTTTTCAGTATTGGCCTTTTAGTCTCACAAAAGGCACGAAAACATGAAGAAATATCCAACCCCATCAATACTTTGGTTAAATCTAACTGAATTTTTTCAGAATTCATGTTACTTTTCTTGTCACTGCAAAACACTTCACAAACTGAAACCATCTCCAGCACCAAAGCTTGTTTTCTTTCGGTAGATACCTGCTTAGACTTAATGCTGCAGGTGCTGAGCACTGCACCACAGTTTTCAAGGAGATTAATCTCCTCTCCAGCACTGCACACCTTGGCTCCAGCCTGGAGCCCTCTGGCCAGCAGCCCCCGTCCAGTGCCTGTCATCCAAGGTGCTCAATGCACCTCTCAGACCAGCATTGCACTCACTTGGGAAGCAGGAAGAAAGCGGGAGGTTTCAGGGATGCATACTATTACAGCAGGCTGATTTCCCAAGTCAGTAACTCTTTTTAACACTGTTTACAGTGAGTATTTTAAGCCAGGCATTCTCAGTGTCACAGAAGGATGGTGTTTATACTTCGTGTTTCACGCACAGTGATTTCTGCTGGAACACCACTGTTTATCTCTGGTTCCCCAGCAATGGCATCTCACATAATTTAAACCTCCCTCACTTCCAGAGTGGGAAGCAGAGGTAATGTCTGTATTACATTACCCTGTGCCACAGGTAATCATTTATTTAATTTTCTTTTTAATGGCAATCAAGATGCAGTTTGTTTTCAGAAGCAGGAGTGTTATTTTAGATAATTTTAAGATGTCTTAAAACGTATGTCTGAGCTGTAATGATATCTAGTCCTTCTCAGCCTTCTTCTTATAGGGCTCTAAGTTATCATGTCTGTTACAGCACGAAAAGTGAGATGGGAATGAGAGGAGAAGTGCTCTGACACTCATGTTCTCAGACGATGGTTTCCCTGGGTAATGTGAAAAGGAAAGCAGATCCTACTTTGGACACAGGCTAAGGACTGTGTGGGTGGAATTCACCTTAATATAGATGTTTAACAGCATTTTAGACAACCCAAGCTACCCAGGACTTCTGTGCAAGGCCGACAAATTTGAGTCATGACCCAAAGAAGACGTGCAGCTGGATGCCAGGCAAGGTATCCTAGGGCAGCTACAATGGAGCTACACACTTCTAGTTAGGCATCCAAATCCCACTGGATGGCTCTGAGAGTGGCTTCCAGGTCCAGTTTTAAATGACCTCCTGTAAAGAGTAGCTCACTGGCATATATTGCAGTGCAACCTGTCCAAACAGAGCTCTGCTACTTTGACAAAAGTGATGGTACCACTGATCACCCTCCTCTGAATTAAGCTGTTCAGCCAGTTTTCATCTCACTGTCTGCTCTACCAACCCATACTACATCAGTTTGTCTATGAGGATCTTATGGGGGAGCCAGTGCTGAATTATTGAAGTGTAGGTAGACAATATTCGCTGTCCTTCCCTCATCTACCGAGCCAGTCACTGCCTCTTAGAAGGCTGTCAGGTTGGTCAAGCATGAATTCCTTTGGTGAACTCATGCTGACTGATGACCTTCAGATTAGTTGCTCTGCCACATTCTCAGGATTGAGTTGAGGCTGTGGTTCTCTTGGGTCAAAATAATTAGTCTTTTCAAAGGTAAGAGTGACGTTTGCCACATCACAGACCAGCACAAATGAGAGTCCAGCATCTCAAGAAGCACTTACCCTGATAGTGAACGTCCTTCCTCCAACTCTGTCCCGGGCCTCGAGGACCACCACGCTGACCCCAGACTCAGACAGCAATTTGGCAGCTGACAAACCTACCGGGAAAAGAGAAAGTACATTAAAGCAAGTGGCAGCAATCAGCCACAGTAATGGTCAAAAACTGAACCAAAGCTTCAACCAGAGATTTCAATAAACTGGTGTCAAAAATTCCTGAGAGAAATTAGAAACTTTTCCTGGTGTCTCACCACAGAAGTCATGTGGCTGCTGCTTAGTTGCATATTATAACCATCTCCATAGGTGCTGTTCACAGACTGAAGTTTCCCCTTTGGACCAGCATCGTGTAATTTTAAAAGCAGTAAAATCTCAATTATTAAGGGACACACATCTCACTCTTCATTTGTGCAGTCCATAGAAAGGCAGCACCCAGCCTGTGGGATCTGCAGTGCTGAAGTGACCAAAATAGTAATGTTGCAGCAAGAAAGGCTTCCAACACCTTCTCTCACACATCAACTCTCTACTCCATTCCTATCCACCCTCGTTCACATGCAGAAGGAAAGTCTGCTTCACTGTCAGGATTCATTTTCAGCGATGGAGTTTGACCATGACAATCGAAGAGGCTGTATGTAGACACTTTATAAAAGGAATTATGGTCTCAGCAAAAATCATCTAATTATGGGACTTTGTGATGGAGCCACTCGAGACGACTGAAAATTCAATAGGACAGGAGACCTCTTTGCTTTTGACAAATGGGATCTGAAATTGTATAAAGCAATCATGAGTTGGTGAAATCAGATTGTCCCACTGCCCTGCAGGCCAGTTTGGCACTGAAGCATTGTTTCTTTGGAGTTGTTTCCCCTCCTTAAGTACACAAAAGCCAGCCTTATTGATCAGAACTTCCAAGGTACCCTGCAGGAAGGAATAATGATATTATACTCATGTTTATTACACTAACTCAAAATGTGATTAAAATCAACAGTGAGCCTACAAAGAATGCATGTCTGAAAGGACCAGAGGAGAGGAATCGTTCTGGGCAGCATTAAATGTACTCATTTATTCTAAGGACAGTACAGAATAGACCATAAACTTCTGTGCACATAATCTTTTAATGGGGAAGTGGAACACCATTTGCTGGAAACCAGAACTGAGGAAGTTCAAAAGTCTGACATAGGCAGAAATTATGCATACAACTTCCATACTCATCTAAAAATAACTTTACATCCTTGCATCATATTCTTTAGATTGCTGCTGGAGCAGAACTATACTTCATTCTTCCATCTGTCTGATATTCTAATTTTTAAAAATGCAAGCCATTTGTCAGTGGAGTGGATAACTTATAAATTGATCTAATTTATTTCAGTAGTTTTGAGAACTTTGTTTTCCCCTCCAGGAAAGTCTAGAGAAACACATCACAATTTTTTTTAAGTTGATTCTCTAATCCTTTCAGTGATGGCATTCATGTCTGCCTCAACATAGAAACCACGAGACTATAATGTTGGAAACACAAACAGCAGTATTTTCTTACTATTATTTATATTTTTTATGCGAGGAAAAATGATTTTTTCAAAATATACAGCACGTTTTGTCACAAAATGGTGGATTTCCTACACATGTAAAATAAAAGGTTGGATTCCCTATTCTGTTTAAATAGCCCTGGACACTCAGGTCTGAGTGGGTAATTCTTTATTGAGAAAGTTTACTGTGGATATACGTCTTGAAAAAATGCATAGTGCATTTATGTGTAATCCTATGGAACATAAAGCAATAAAAAATCTGGCCTAGGTATGAAAAAAGGTTGTATGAAAATCCTCAGTGCCTAAGACCATCATTTCATGATGTATTCAATAGCTATATTGCTGCCGCAGTTGTTTGGGAATAATAATAGTTGCACTAGACTGAATTGGAAGATAAGCTTACTACTGGATTATAGCTTAATTATGTGATATATCCAAGTAAAGAAGGGCTGCTAAAGGATGAAGAACATGTTGTAATGTGGCCAAGGTTCTCTAATCTGTTTGCCTGTTAAACTCTCTTGCACTCCAGACTTACAGGTTGTTAGTTTCATTATTGTTAACTCAAGTGTCACCTTAGACACTTGTCCAAAAAGAATAAAGGCTTCAGAGTTAAAAAAAATGGGAAAGAGCAAGAAATACATTGGGACACCAGAGAGTGACTGTTTGATCGATAGGGTGAGAATGAGAGAGGAAGGAATGAGACCTCCTTTCCAGCTCCCTGTCCCATCTCCTCCTGTTCAACTCCCCTCAGCTGGTCTCTCACTTCCCCTCCAACATCTCCATCACTTCCCCAGAGTTCATTGAGCACCTTCAGGAACTGCCAAGGGAGAGGGCAGCAGTGGATGCCCATCCCTGAAAGCATTGAAGGCCAGGTTGGATGGGGCTTTGAGCAGCCTGGCCTAGTGGAAAGTGCCCCTGCTCACGGCAGGGGGTTGGAATGGGATGGTCTTTAAGGTCCTTTCCAACCCCAACGATTCTATGTGAACACACTATATCGAGCTGAATCCAGAACTGGGCTGAGACCTCTCGGGTTGCAGCCAAGACTCAGGTGAGGTAATTAAAACACGTTGGTGAGTGTTGGTGTGATGGCAGCACAGACATGCCTGTCACAGCCAAGGCTACGTCTGTGCCCCAGAGACATCTCCACCTCCTCCAAGTGCAGCCTTGAGATAAAGCTGCAAACCTCCCCGAATCACTGGCTGCACTCCTTCCAGATATCACTCTAATTCTATGAATTAGAAATATACTACTTGCCTGAGCAAGATGGAAGGAGCCTGCCAAAACCATGCCTCAATTGCAGTATCTGGCTGTAGAAATTCACTTACTGTTAAATGAGAATGAACAAGGCAAGACATCCTCCGCAAGGGTTTCTATGGCAATCTCACCAGCAGCTCCCCTGTCTGAAGATGCCGTGCAGGAAAGCTCTGTTCCTATTGATTTTGCAGCACTATTAAGGGACTCAGAATTACTGCTGCTACAGATCATACTGCTGCCACTTTCATTTCAGAAAATTGTCATAATCCTAGCAAGCAAAGCATTTACAAGTGCATCAAAACACTGGATATACAGTTACAAGAAAGGACCAAACCAACAAAAAAAAACCACTAAGGTGAACTGATGCCAATCTGCAGACTACAAAATATACCCCATGGCTGAAACATAGAGATGCTGAACAACACTGAATTTTGTATGTAGCCTGATGAAAAATACAACAAAGGCCATCTCTTACCTCATAGGAGAGAAAGGTTCAACTCTACAGGTACTGCACAACAGTGGGACTTAACAGACCCAATCTTGATCCCCAGACGAGTCCTGTAATGTGGGAAAGGGTTCCCTATTTTTTAGGGAAGCATTCATAAGGGTAGACTTATGAGAATAATTCCAAGTTGCCTCATGATACAGGGCATATGAGCAGATAAGAGTTCTGTAGCACAAACTATGTCAGTTTTTAAAAAGTTACTTTATTGGACACATGATAGTAATTCTATACTAATAAATAGTAATCCTACTTTTCAAAATCTAGGATCTGCAAATCCACATCACCAAACAATTTCACTGACATACCACAGTCAGAAGCAAAAATCACCAGCATCTTTCCCTGGTAAGAGACGGCACTTCTCACATGGTGTATGCTGAACCCCTACAAAACACTCGAGGGCAGTGAAGGGGAGTGATGACAGTCTGACACCATTAAACTTTTAACCTTTCAAACTGAGGCCACTCTCTGTGTGCCATATGGAGCACACCAAAACAAAGGCAGAGAAAGTTACGTGTTACTACTGAAAAGGAAACTGCTGGTTTTCTAGGTGTGTTGTTTGCCTGCTTCCTAGCTTCTTTGACAAAGTGCACTTGCCTTTTATGGATGCACTGTCAAGCTGAAAGTGTATCAAACCCAAGCTATGTAAGCATTCCTTCATAAAATCCTTGTTAATCCACCCTACTGTACATGGGGTGGGATAATTATATTGTGTGAAAGAAGACTAGCTCATTACTGTAGTGTTCTAGCGAGCTTTAATTGAGTAGCATGAGGAAAAAAACCTTCCTAGAAAATCCCTGCATTTTTCCGATCTTAAGCAGGGAAATAATTTTAAGACTTTTTTGCCCATTATTCTAATAGGCATCACTAAAGTGAGAGAATTGGCAATATATCCTTACTGAATTTCCAAAATAATGGTATCCTAATGCTGTGATTATTTTTACTGTTTCATTGATGGAAAACCTAACTTTTCTTAAACACAATTGAGTAATTAAATCTGGCAGTGGCCACCTTAGAATCAGCTCTCATTTTTTCAGCCAGAAGTCTCTTTGCCAAGTAAACATGACCCTGTCATGAGAGATGCAAAATATTTCTGCTGTGACCATAGGGTAAAAGACCCCTTCCTCACCTCTCTCTTCTCCTTCTTCCCCATCTCCGATTTTACTGTCATTGGAATTTTTGTGCACATCATAGTATTTAAAGAAATTTCCAAATACAGTTCAAATGTGCTCATTTACATCAGATTGGCCAGAGAAGTCACAAATGGCCACCAAGATACAGAAGGTTGAGAATGAAAGAACTGTTTCCTTTCATGGACTAAGGATTTGAAGATTTTAAATTGGCACTGAAAGTATAAAACACTCCCAACAACACTATTAATTAAGTTATGGCCCATGAAATTCAAAAAACAACAGAAATGCACAGTGTGGATCACAAGATTGCATTTATTTCTTCTTCAATATTGTTTAACACCATAAAATCACCAATTTTCTGTTTGTCAGAAACTGTGTTTTATCTTTCTTTCACATCCTTTCTTATAGAATAACTGATACTGGAGTCAGACTGGGTTCATGAATTTTGTAATTTTCAGGTAAATGTTTTTAATTTCTTTTTCATCAGTTCTTTTTTCCCAAACAAACGAAAAAAAACAGGTCGAAACCACAACCAAAAAACCAAACCAGAAACCACAAAAAAAAAAAAACAAAACCCAAACCCAAACCACATGATTCAGTAAAGATTTTAACCAAAAGAGAATAAATATTTTCTATTACACAGTACATTTTCCAAGTGAGACCAAGCCACTTAGTGGTTTCAATGGCACTACTGTCTAAATGCTTTCTACAGATGCAAGCCTTGTTCTGAAGAGCACAAAGGCAGTTTCTCATGGACAATTTCAACAGAAATGCAGTGGGCGGGAAGAGGGAATTGTTCCCTGGGAATGAATCCACTCTCCATATGCTCCCACTGAGATTTTCATGTCCAAAGCCCATTGAAGTAAACATCTCTTCCCCAAAGTAATGCCGTCCTCCCAAAACAAAGGCAGAAAAAGTTGGCAAGTATAAGCATTATTAGTTAGAAATGCAGCACCCTCCTTCCCTTGAAATATTAAAATTAATAGCACCAGTCAATACAACAATGGTTTGATGCCACCTGATTAATGGAAACATCTAAGTTAATTATCCACATTTTATAACTATTGACCATTTTTCTTAGTCTGTGCAGAATAAATTTCTGTTAGCTAAAAGTGATCTTTAACTAAATAAGTATGTGAAAAAATGTTGCTGCTGAGTTACAACCAATGTCATTGCCACAAATTTCAAGAATATAAGCACTGGTATTCCCAGGAAAGACAGAATGCTTGTCCCGTACCTATTTTTGTTATGCTGGGATGTTTTGGGACCTGTCCTAACTACCTGGCTATTTCTTTTCCTCCTTGAGGTAAATAACACTTTTAAGATTTCAGACCTACCCAGCTAACAGGAGTATTCTTTCCTACCTTCCAATACCTTTCACCTAAGCCTGAGGCATGGTGCAAAATCCTCAAGGACAAGCCATAGGTTGACAGCACTCTCTTTAGAGCTCCGAATTTGCTAACCTGTGAATCATGCTTGTGTACACTTCCTTTTTGCCAAAACCAAAGCTGACACATTCTTCACCCAGGAACAGAACCAGCTGTCACTACTCAGGTTACCCCCTGGGTTAGGGAATGTTTATAACTGAGGCATTTATCGTGGAAATCCAAGCAAAGAATCCAAGAAAAGTGAATATTTGAATTATCTACTAATACGATATAGAATACATATGAAATTTTATATATATATGAATTATATAATGAACACATCACAACCATATTTTGGCCAAAACTAAATACATAGCTCTGGGCATAACGCAAAGGAGTGTGTTAATCAAAACCCATGCCCAACATCATAATGTTTGGCATCTTTAGTAGCAAAACATTAGAATACATTACGAAGGAGGCAAACAGAAACCGGTACTTCTGCTTATTTGCAAGTATTGCATAAAACATGCATTACACTTTATATGGGGTCCCTGCTGTAAATTTTTGTCATAATGGCAGTTTGCTAGCAGTACACTGGGAATTGAGAGCTCTATGAAATCTTCCTGTTTACTTCTGCATCCCAAAAATTGGTCTTTAGGAATCTCTGGTTCTAAATGACAATATATCACTGATTATAACCTTTCCGGCGGGACCCAGAGAGAAAGCTGGAAGGAACTGGGTAGACAGAGCCCAGCACAGGGCAAATGCAAAGAGATGAACAGAGGATACATTTTAGGAACCAGCTGTCCTACAGGTCAAATCTCAGGCAAATTCAGAAGTAAGAGTAGAAAGAAAAATCCGCTGGAAACTACTCCAGATTTACAAGTGGGAACGATTCCATCTTGCACAAGCAACTGTGTGTTTGACAGTTTATCTGACACCACCACCCACCAGCAGCTTGGCATGCTGTCAAAACAAACAGAGCAGTATACAACATAAGTTGTGCTGCCATGATAGCAAGCAAGGAAAATCTGCATTTCCTCATTATTGTCTTTCACTCAGAGAACGCAGCCAAGGCGTAGGTAGCTCTAGTGGCAAAGTTGTCCATCACACACTGTGGAGATGGAGATGCCAACACAGAGTTCTTTTCCATGAAGAGGGGGGAAAAAAAGTCTTAATTAATATATCATACGTTTTCTTTCAATATAAAGACTAATCGCTACTATTTTTACATCCCAGATTTCCCTACAGTTTGTGGCCCTCGGACTCCTCTGTAAATGCAATAGAAAACAGTGCTGTTTCCTGGCTGGCAAATTTAAGCATCCACTTTGTATAACCATGCAGTCTCGTTGTTTCTAGATAAGAACAAACGTCTTTTTATGTGGAAATAATAACTATCCATGTCATAGAATTATAATCTTAAGCGTAAGTTTCAATTACGCCTGCTTTTCCCTTGTGCTTTGTACTTGTAACATGATGTACTGAAATTTCTTCCAAAAAATATTAGCATACAAGTTTTCTTGGACTTGCCTGCTTCTGGACATACTTCTCCATATCTGAGGCCTCTCTGGTTTGCATTATGTAGACAAACATTATTAATTCTCCATGACATCTCTTGATAAACTTGGCTTCCATGCAAGGTGAGGCTGGCACATGAATCCACCCCAAACTTCCCACAGAAAAAAGCTTTGGTATTTTGCTTACACCTCTTTTTTTTTGTTTGGTTGGTTTTTTGGTTTGTTTGATTTTTGTTTGGTTTTTTTTTACAAATTTGGAACTCTTTCAGCTTGAATTTTCAGAGTGTGTTTTTTAGGCTGATTCTTTTCAGCTGGAAAATCTTGGTCAAAATTGACTGGCTATTTCTAAATGTCTGGGGGAAAAAACATTCTTTGTTTCTGAAAAATCGTGGGCTTTTTATTTTTTTTATTCCTGTTTTGGAACTTCAAGGAGCAGCTTGAAATTTGGCAAGGAGGTAGCCTTTGAGTCAACAGCCCATTTTGTTATCCACGTGAAAATATGCCCTGCTAAGGTCAGTTTTGAGAAATTACAGGTCACACATAGGCAGCAGCCATTTTCCAGACTTGTCAAGCTGAAATATCTGAGGTTTCTGTCAAAACTCTCCGAGCATTTAATGATGTCCAGCTGTCAATGAGCAGTCCCCAAGCAGTGGCTGAGCATCCAGGACCTCCTTACAACCCATCTTGTATCTCAGGGTACCTGGGCACGCTGTATCCAAGGGCTATGGAGCCAAAATCTGAATCTCCCTGTGACTGTGGCCTTGCCTTGTGGAGAGGAAACGGAGCTGGGATGAGGACAGTGTGCTGGGAGAGGTATGGCACTGATTTGCTGCATAAGAGGGACAACTTCTGGAAGTTGCCAATACGGTAGTTAGTCCACAAGAACTCCAACAAATGTCCTCACCTAGTGCAGCCCCTTAACCCAGGCATCTCTGATGGGATGTCAGGGGTATGATCCTGCCAATTAATCACACGCTCATCCATGACACATCCTGTGCCATCAGCTTGCTGTGTTTCAACAAGTGAGGGAATAGCAAAACGCACAAGTAAAAGGTCAAAATCAATCCGAACCAGCACACACTCTTCAGTTTAGTAGAAACCCCCATAAACAGGAAATGGGAACAATATTCAAGGCGGATACATAAAATCTCCCTGTGGGTATGGGCAAAGTCTTTAACTTCAGGCATCAGTTTATTTATTATGCTTTGGTATAAAATGCTATAATTAATATTAACTGTATTACAGGGGACATTATCTATTAAGAGTGACATAATATATGTGCCTGAGGCTTTTACTGGCCACAATCCACATTTTTACCATGCAAGTCTGTGAGAAAAGAGGAATGTAGCCCAAGCTCTGCAGATCCCTCTCTGTAGGCGTCCAAACACACTTGTTGACGCAGTTTGAACAGTTTGAACATAATTCCACGGGGTACAGCAGGAAAATTTCAGCAGTAGAGGCCACCAGAGCTAAGTTCTTCTGAGAGCATCACTCTTTGCAGAAGCTCCCTCCATCCCTAGATTGCAGCTTTCTACAGGCAGAGTCGGTTCTGTGTCCCTGGGAATGACCACGTACAGACATGTGCATACACAGGCCAGGAGCAGGGATGAGAAGAGTGTGTTTGGCTGTTCAGAAATTGGCCTTCAGGACCACGCTTTGCTTTTAGGAATCAGTAACTCCAGAGGTGCCAGTCAGGATTTGAGCTTAATTTCATAAATACTGTATGAATATTTTTTAAAAGTCATAACCTCACTGCTGGGAAGCTCACACTTAATATAACAAACACCTTGCTACTATCTCATGTACATCTCTATTTCTAGTAAATAATTAGTTTATTCCAAAGTTTCCCATCCTTTCTTGCAAGCACCAGGTACTAAGTATTTAAAATACAGAAGAAGGAAAGAAAACAAACGAGTCAACTGCACATTTAACTTCAGAGGGAGAAACAGCAAGTCAAAATTGGAGTCAGAGAAATGTTGAGAGGAAGTCCTGTCCATACTGGAGCATGTTTTACTATGTATCCCACCAGAAGCAAAATTCTATATACAGATTCCTTGTTTTTTTTTTAAGACCAGAAATCAGCACTGTCTAACCTCTTGCAGAAGTGAGGTGTAGGTGTATTGGTACATGAACAGTAGTGACAGAGAAGCTGCGCAAAATGCAAAACAGACCAGAGGCTGATCAGAGTTCTAATCCCCAGCTATGAATGTCATCGTAGAGTAAAGATGGATTAATTATTAAATAAGGCATTTATTGTCTGTTTTTCAAAGGCTGCTTTCTTAAAACGATGCCTGTTCTAATTTGTAACGGGCAAACACCAATTTCTGTGCCACTGACAGAGAGTTTCCATTGGTGTGAAAAATGTTCCTGTACCCCATGAGTGCTGTGACGTGTTTATTTGTCTTCCTCATGCCACTGACAAATTTTCAGGGACTGTGAAAACGCCTTGAAATTTCCTGCTTGGCTCCATTTCAGTCCCCACATCAAGTTTTGGTCCAAGGCATAAGTGTTCTGAAGCAGCTTACTGATTCTTGTGCTAGTGAAGCAAGATACCACTCAGAAATGCTCGATGCATTTTCCAAAACACTGCAACAGGCTGGAAAGCTGGAGCAGTAGGACACCCTGAAGGGAATGAGAGCTTCTCAGAGCCCTAAAACACCATAGTAAGATGACATTGCCATCAGCTGCACACAGAACGGGTGGTAATTCCCTAAGGACACTCTGTGCATTACAGGAACCTTAAGGATGAAGACCAAATGTCTCATTCTAGCAGGAAAATTACCAGGCATTTGGTAAAACTGAAAAGCAAGGAAATCTAGGTCCAAACGTTTTCCTTCTGTTTGGTGATACTAGAGATTATTTGCACAATTACATACTCACAAATAATTATTTAAACAATTTTCATTCCTTTACTAAATGAAATAACGTAGTTAAGTAAACCATTTGCTGTTTCACACATTAATTCACTGCAGAATAAGGAAAGGAAAGCCTCTGACTCCTTCTCAATACTAATAAAACCTAACTTTACGTACAGCAATAATGGTTGTAGTACAGCTGGAGTCACACAGTCACAAAACTCACCTTTTCTGAATCATTAGTGAAGCAAGGACTGTTTGAAAACTGAAACCTGGCTGAAGCTGCCAACACACTATTGACCTGATGGACAAACTAAATATGGATTTTTCTCCAACACAAAAACATTCTTAGGTATCATAAGAATAATTAATTATTGGAGTTGTTTAAAGCAAAGGATAAGGGGCCACCATGCACTTGCAAATGTCAAAATAGATCTGAAGAGTATTTTGGGAAGTGGTGCCTCGTAAAGTCTGAGAAGGGAATTGGGCTGCCTGTAATTGGCACAGCTCTTCCCACAGTGACAAAACCCAACCTACGGATATTCCCAGATGTTCTTCTGCAGTATTTGTCAAAAGAAAACACCTGCCAGCTCAGCAAGAGCAACCTAAAGAAACCCACCAGTCAAAATGCAATCTGTCTCAGGATGCAACAACTCCAGCCTGTATCCCTGCATTCTCCCGCACCTGCGGACCCCGCAAAGTCAGTTTTCCTACAGACTCCCTCCGGGGGAGCACGAAGTACAAACCAACGCAACGAGCAGCAATTTCGCCCTAAAACAGCGATTTGGCTCACTCCCCCTCTTCTTTTCCCCAAGCGCACCTGAAGCCCCTGGAGACCTGACACTCCCGCTATCCACCGGCGTTATCCATCGTTATCCCTCGCCATCCCCGCCGCCCCCAGACCCCCTGCACAAGTGGCGCAGGACGCGCTCCGGGACCGCTCCCGCGGGGAGGCCCGGCGGGTGATCCCCCCGGGACCCACCTGAGATGCCGCCCCCGATCACGACCACGTCGTATTTCTGTGCCATGGCTCTTTCCCCGCGGTGCCTCTCCCAGCTCCGGCAGCGGCCGCTCCGTCCGGACTCTGGCGCCGGGATCGGCACCGCGCCGTCCCGCCCGCCCCGGCCACGCCCCTGGGCGGGGCCAGGCGCCACATCCTCCAATGGGCGCGGCCGGGGGGCGGGTCTCGCCTGGCCACGCCCCTCCCCCGATCCCGCCCGACGGAGCGGGAGCGGCACCGGGAATGCTCGTGGGGAACGGGGAATGCTTGGGGGGAACTGGGAATGCTGCGTCCCATAGGCACGGCTCGGTACCGACTCGGCGTCGCACCAGTCCAGGAGGTTTAACAAGACGAAGTGCAGGGTCCTGCACTCTGGCCTCAGCAAAGCGCTACAGGCTGGGCACAGAGTGGCTGGAGAGCGGCCAGGCAGAAAGGGACCTGAGGATTCTAGCTGACAGTAAGAGGAATATGGAACCCTGGCCTGTATCAGGAATAGTGTGGCCAGCAGCACTAGGGAAGTGATTCTTCCCCTGTACTCGGCACTGGTAAGCCTGCACCTCGAGTGCTGTGTCCAGTTCTGGGCCATTGAGGTGCTGGAGCATGTCCAAAGAAGGGCAACAAGGCTGGTGAAGGGACTGGAGTAAAAGTCCTATGAGGAGCGGCTGAGGGAGCTGCAGGTGTTTAGCCTGGAGAAGAGGAGGCTCAGGGGAGACCTCATCACTCTCTACAACTCCCTGACTGGAGGTTTAGGCAGGTGGGGGTCGATCTCTTCTCCCAGGCAACCAGGAATAGGACAGGAGGACACAGTCTTAAGCTGAGCTGGAGGAGGTTTAGGTTGGGCATTAGGAAGAAATTCTTCACAGAAAGAGAGATTGGGCATTGGAACGGGCTGCCCAGGGAGGTGGTGGAGTCACTGTCCCTGGAGGCTTTTAAGGAAAGACTGGATTTATCACAAAGTGCCATGGTCTAGTACACAAGGTGGTGTTAGGTCAAAGGCTGGACTTGATGATCTCAGAGGTCTTTTCCAACCTAACAGATTCTGTGATTCAGGAGGGCTGGCAGCAGGCGGGCGGCAGCGTGCCTGTTGCAGGATGCAGTGTATGGAACAGCCTGTGCTCACATAACCCCGTGTTAGTTACTCACAGTGAGTGTGGGAGAGGAGGACATCCATAGAGCCAGAGGTTACAGCAGCCTCATCTCATACCAGAAGCAAGCTGTGCTCCATCCATGAGCCAGGGAACTAAGGGTTAACCTCTCCCAAAAAGCGTCTTCCCAAAGACAATGCCTGAAGTAATAACTGGTTGTCAAAATTGTGCTTAGCTACTATTCCTGCTGTGGAATACCTCATGGTTGTGATTTTTTTTCCCCATGCATTTTACAGCTTGTAAGGTTTTTATTGACAAAGTGCAAATGTCATCTCTGTGAAGTGAGTAAAAAAAATAGAGAGCCTGTCCATCCATCCCCTTCCAAGTAAGCACAGAAGACCTTTAAAATTCACACAATTACAGAAAATCTTAATGTTATTTCATGTTAAATATTGGTATAAGTTCTGAGTTTTCCAGTTCTGCAGTCATACTCCATGCCTGGGTGTGACCAAAGAATCAAATGAGACTGCAATACGAAATTGTGTCAAGTGAGTGAGATGTAGACCTGTTGGAGTGAATCCAGAGGAGGGCTACAAAAAAAATCTGGAGCACCTCTGCTATGAGGAACATCTGAAAGAGTTCTGTCTGTTCAGCCTGGAGAAGAGAAGACTCCAGGGAGACTTTTTTGAGGCCTAATCGTTCTTAAAGAGGGGCTTTAAGATGAGAAAGATGAGGACCAACTTCTTAGCAGCACCTATTACAATATGACAGGAGTAATGGTTTTAAATTAAAAGAGAGCTGATTTGGGTTAGATTCAAGGAAGAAATTTTTTACAATGAGGGTTGCGAAACACTGTATCAGGTTGCCCAGAGAGGTAAGGGATCCTTGCAAACATTCAGGGTCAGATTGCTCTGAGCAACATGGTCTAGTTGAAAATGTCCCTGCTCATTGCAGGGGGGGAGGACTGGGGGAGCTTAAAGGTCCCTTTCAACCCAAACCATTCTATGGTTTCTGACAGCAGTGACTACATGCAGAAACATCTATAAAATCACTAAGCAACGGTTTGGAGAGACAGAATAACGGATCTTCTAAGAACAGGTACTTTACAAAGTAAGTGTGCAGAGCTAAGTAAGTGTGTTGCAAGAGCTGCAGACACAGAAGTGTCAGACGCTGTAGCAAGTAAGAACAACACAATCCCTGCTGCTCTGAGAGTTCATCTGCTGACACAGAGCTCATTATCACTGAGATTGCTGCTGCTCCCGTGCCAGGGCAAAGTGAGCAAAAAGGGGACAGAACAAGACTGTGAGAGTGGTATGTGTTCTGAAACAGAAAATGCAACATAACAACAGCTGTTTGCACTTATTGGAGAAAGAAAAGTCTTTGTTTCTTGAGGGTGATATGGATACCCACTCCCACAGCTCTGCTGGCTCCAGGGAGAAGGTCACAGAGAATCTGACAAATAAAAAGTTCTGCCAAGGGGCACTTCCCTCAGAATCTAGAAGCCAAGCCTGGAGGAAAGCAGCAAAAACATCCTTTGTGATAACAACAGGAAACTTGTGTGTATCTAGATAACTTGCTAATAGATAAGCCTGCCAACAAATCTCTAATGTTAAAAGGAGCTGTAACAGTCTTGGTAAAAAGCAACGGAGGTTGAGGTGGTTTTACCCAGAGCAGCTCTGATGATGAGAGGTGATACAAAAGCGTGGATTGTACACACTGTTGCTGGCTCAACCCTTGTAGTACAGAATGAAAAAATTCCTAGCAGGTTACCAAGATTTGGAAGAGGTAACAAGGGCTCTCAGAACTGTGTAACTGCTTAGTCCTTGGCATCTGTATGAAACAAATAAGAGACCTCAGAATAATTCTACCTCAACTCATAGAGACCTGCAGACATTTAGGATTTGGAAAACCAAAACCAAAACCAAAACAAGCAGATGATGAAGCCTTGCTTGACAGCAGCAGGATTGATTTGCTGAAATTGCAAGAAGCTTGGAAGGAAGACGATGATTTGTTGTATTGAGAGTGATCCTCCTCTCCTAAATGTGAAGACCATGCTTTCAAAGAGAAATTTGTCAGAAATCAGCAGATCATTAATGGGAAGGTGTAGAAAGTCACAGGACTGACAAAGACTTTCAAATTTACCAGGGAAAAATACTGAAAGTTGCTGAGAAAAACAATGGAAAAATCAGAGAAAGGCTTTCACTTGAGATCACAGCCATGTCAGCAACAATAAAAATTGCCAGGCAGCCCCAAGAATGGACAAAAATGAATCAATTTGTTGATCAAAGGACATGAAGAAAAATATCCAAAGGGAAAAGTGGCATCACCAAGTCCTTTATTATATTGCAAGTGTTTTGATTTTAGTTTTGCAAGCTACTGATGTAAGCAATTCAAACTTCTCAGGTCATGCCATCAGGAGTCACAGTTTTATTTTATATCTGCTTGGTAGCTCAAATGATGAGTTAAATCAGTCATAATCACTGTCAAAGACACAGATGTTTTTCATTCCTTCCTGATTTCACTGTTACTTATTTTGCTTATGCATCTGAAAATTGGAACACAAATGAAAGGAAAATCACTAACACTATAATAAAATCCTTTTGTAAAAATAAAAAGTATTATCTGTTGTACGTACATGTATGTACACATATGTAAGTACATGTACGTACATACATGTACCTACATGTATACAGTACAGCCTTTTTAGTTATTTATTTGTTTTATGAATGTATTTAGAGAGGTAAATAGAACCTAATTACTGTAAGCCAAGAATGCATTATCACTAGAAGACTGATTGTCATTTTTAAGTTCGTAATTACCACCGCTTAGCCACATGTAAAGTCACATAATTCTTGTATCTTAATGACATCAACAGAGCTTCTCTAAAATACCATAGAACGGGTCATCTTAAATGTTCCTGTCAGCTGAAGTTTCTGCCATTAACTCATCATGTGTTGATTAGCACTCCAGTCTGCACGCACAAAGATGAGCTTTCCACAGAGTACCAGAGCCTTTTGCAAGGCTTGAATCACATAAATTTACTGTCGCACACATTTTAATTCTCATAATTATATGGTTACAACTCTGGGTTGCATCAAGCTGAAATATGACAAACTGTGAAAAATAACCCAAACTCTCCCAGATAGCAGTCTCAGTAGCTCTGTTGGCAGTCCATTTGGGGGGCAACAGTGCACATGGTATGGACTAATTTCAAACCTCAGCTGTAGGTGATACTGTATTTTCTAAGAACAGTTTTCTATTTTGGAACAGTATCTCAAACTGTCTAAGGCTGAATTCAGTGTCAACAGTTAATTTACACTGCTAATGGTGGTTTCCCCCTGGTTCCCCTCTCCGTGCCCACGGCTTTATCAGTAATGGAAATGATAAAATACTATGTAGCACGTGGAAATAGACAATGTTGCACATCATAAGTAGTTAAAAAAGGGAAACTTTCTATAAAATGTTTCAGGCTTCAGAGAGCTTTCCTCTGAAACAAATTCCAAACAACCAAACCCAGATCAAAGTGTCTCCAAGGGTTACGTGAAAGAAGAAAGAGAGAAAAAACATACTCCCAAGCAGCAAGGAAGGGGTAGTCAAGCCTCCTGGCCAAGGCGGATCCAGGACTTTTCTAGTTTGAATGCATTGAAGGACAGAATTTCCATGCCCTCTGTGAGCTTCAGAGTCTGACCACCCTCAGAGTGAACCCTTTTTTTCCTGATATTGGATTAGGATTACACATGTCTCCAGGCTGTGCTTGTTGCCCCTTTTACATCACAGGGCACTCTGGGTTCTTCCTGTTCTGGAACCTCTTCTCTTGGGGGTATTTCCAGAAGCATTAAAAACATCACACTATACAGTAGGTCTTGAATGTAAAACATCACAATCCCATGTCCTCAGTGAGTCCCTTAGGGAATACTACAACCTCTCCACCTCTCTCTGATCCACTGAATAGGTGATTATCTAGATCAACTGGAATGGTCCCAGCTGGGGATTCACAAAGAGATTGTTCAACATGTCAGGTAAAAATTGGCAAGAATCAGATTGGTAGCCTGTGGATGGCATTGTAGAGTATTAATTTTTATGGACTAGGATGTATATTCTTAGCTTTCAAGATCACTTTCTTCCTTAGATGTGTATTCAAAACCATCAGGAAACAATCACCAGTCTGATGTTGGAAAGCAGTTTTCACTGGTATGAAAAATGCTTTTGTACACAAAGATGGCTGAGGCGTATTTATTCATCTCTGTTCATTTTTACTGGTGTATTTTCAACAGCTATAGTGACTTCATGCTTCCTGACTAGCTCTATTTCAGGCACTATGCTAAACTCTAATCAATGAATAAGCACCTTGAAGCAAAT
The DNA here is from genome assembly GCA_013396775.1 of Cephalopterus ornatus. Taxonomy (NCBI): domain Eukaryota; kingdom Metazoa; phylum Chordata; class Aves; order Passeriformes; family Cotingidae; genus Cephalopterus; species Cephalopterus ornatus. The sequence continues at coordinate 267,699 of VZRE01011553.1, forward strand.
AATCATCGCCCATGGCTATTAACATTTGATTAGTTCATCTTACCTCATAATCACAACCAGGAATCTTCTGGAATATAAACAGAGGCAATAAAAATTCACTGCTCACCCTCTCCTTGACTCATCTTTCCCACTCTCTCAATTACTGAGCATCCAACAAACCTTCTGGTGCGGTGCCTGTCCCACGTGCAAGAAGGTGGAGTGGGACATGGAAGGGCATGTGGGGAGTGGGATGCTCTGAGCCAGCCCCCATCACTGCCAGAGCTTCTGCTCTTCAGTGACCAGTTGACACCAGAACTTTTCACTTTCCATCCCCTGTGTCACTCCTGAGACCTTGGTCCCCTCCACAGCCCTGGATGCAGATGGCATCATTCATGTGACTGCACCACATTTAAGGGCGTGGAAACTTTGGGTACGGGAAAAATAGGCAATTATGTGTAAGGAGTCTTCTTAAAGCCATGAAGAAAAGGCCAACTACATCTATGACAGTGATAGGACTTGAAAAAATGGCATAAGCTGAGTTGGTGGATGTTTAGGTTGGATATCAAGAAAAAGTTCTATACCCAGAGGGTAGATGGGCACTGGAACAGGCTCCCCAGGGAATTTGTCACAGCACCAAGCCTGACAGAGCTCAAGAAGCATTTGGACAATACTCTCAGGCACATGGTATGACTCTTGGGGTGCCCTGTGCAGGGCCAGGAGGTGGACTCAATGACCTTGATGGGTCCCTTCCCACTCAGCATATTCTGCGATTCTGTATTTTTACAATTCTATGATAATGCCCTTATGTAAATCTACAAAAATATAATTAAAACATTCATCCAGATTTCAAAGTGCTCCTCTACACTTGTGAACAGAAAAAAACAAAATACAAGTTGAGATTTACTCACTAAAGGGGAATTTTCTGTTGTGAACCATGAAGTTCTCTGTTTCCCAGAGAAACCTGTTATGTACTCACCAGGTATAGTCTCACTACCTCAAAACTCCAAAAGATATTTTGACTCTACAGAAATGTGGAATAAAATTTTAAATACTTTTTAGCCACCAAGGAATTAGGTAAATCTTTTCTTTCTGTGCTAGGATATCATCAGTAATTTAATTTTGTAAAATACTTCCAGGGTTTTATTTCATTTTATAATATAACATACTTAGACATGTAGGGTACAATAATTCAGAAGATAATTTGAGAAGGAGACTGAATTACCTCATTAAAATTTTTAAAGGAACTTCTCTGCATAATTGTGCAGTCTGACTGAAAGAGTTATTGATCTTTTAACAGCACTAAATGCTCCTCTTTGTATAATTCTCAGAATTGTCAAATACTTTGAAATTAAAATAATTTTTCAATTATCTTGAAAATTTGAGCATCATATTGATGAACATTAGGCAAGCTTCATCAGTGGCTGAAATAAAGCACAAACCTCCAGGTACCAGAAGCCAGATATGACCAGGCAGAGTGAGGAGAGTTTGCTTCCTGATATCAGGATATATATACACAGTACTTCAGGAAGAAGTAGGTGAAGTGCCATAAGCCCACTTTTTCTCTAGACTCAAACTTCTCCCACAGACAGCTTTCCTGAAAGAAAACAAAGATTTTTAGAGACCTGTGTAATTTCATGGCAAGTTAAGTTCCATTACAGTGGCACCAACAGGTTCCAGACCACCTCTTGATAAACATCTCATGAGGGCTGTACCAGGTGATCACAAAATATTATTTTGCCTTTAAAAATAGACAAGCCCCCTGTATGGGAGTGGGGTTTTTTTACAGAATATGTGAAAGAAAAATATCTTTGGATATGTCTGCTGCTAATAAAATAAATAGAGGTAATTCAAGTTAAAGTTAGCATGTGTGACTAAAAAGATTATGTTGGTAACTCATTTTTAATCTCTTTAGCTCACGATTTTTTGTCTTTAATTATGTGTGTTAGTTCAAATGCCATTGTTAAGACAGACATGAAGTCTTTCCCTTTCTCTCTAATTTATCTTCATGACTCATTTGCCTATAAAGGGAGTTTATTGTAATAACTATGAGATAAAACATATTCAGTAACAGCAGTAATAAGGATTTAAGAAATATGTATATGTCTTTATTTGCTTTCAAATAAAAGAAGCCCTGAAATTATTTCAACAAGCTTAAATTAAATCAGAAATTTAGGAACCTTGGTTTGTCTAACACTTTCAGCTCCAGTAGAAAGTCAGTACGAAGTCAGTAGGGGAGAGACTGCAATGAAGGTCTAGAAAAAGGGCTCCAGGTACTCCTCAAACCTCTGGAGCTCATCCCGTCTTGGTGGGGGAAGACCTTGCTGGCAGCACACATGGTGTTTTCATTGCACAGCAGGAGCAAGCTGGAGGCAAAGTGGCTGTGCAAACAGTTCAGAGCACGGGCTCCCATTTGAAAGGAGCTGCCCAAATAGCTACCAGCAGATGTCTGCAAGATTTTTGGCCGAAAGTCATGCAAAGACCCCAAGCAGATGTATAGATGACAACAAGGAGCAGCCATGGCAGTGCAGCCTCAGCCTCTGGAAATGGGGAGAAATTTCTCTGTCTTCCCTCACAGAATCAGCCCCTCAGCAGCCACGGGTTTAACATTCAACCTGTGCGTTTCACGACTCTGACTCTCTCACTGTCTACTAGACTCACCCTGTGGTATTTTTGAGGGCATATTAAATTGACTTAATTTGATTCTTAGTTTAGTAGCTCCTGTTGGTTTGCCCAGACTCACTTTTCAGGCTTTAGACAACATATAAGTGCAAGTGCCTTGTGACCTTTGGAGGGGAAAGGGTTGGTATTACACAAGTGCCTCAGCTAGCGAATAGGACTGCACGTGAAGGCCTGAACTTTGCTCATGTTTTTTATAGCACTGCAGATTTATACTGTGCAGTGTCATTGCTGCTATCAAGTTTTCTCTGTGCCCTTCACCACCATCCCACTATCAGATAATTTTTATGCATCAGATTTTAAAGTGCAATTTCAGTGGTATTTACTAAATGCTCCTTTAATTACCGTCTCCATAAAAAAGTGGTTTGTATGTAGCTCATGGATTGCTGGTATCATTTGAAGTTAGATCAGAGCTTGTATAAGAGATAACAAAAATCTGAATGTGATAGAGAACAAGTATTGGTTATAGATCACAAAGCCTGGCTGTAGCTTGAACAGGCTTTTAGAAGTAGAGCTGCCATTATAGGAATATGGAGAGATCAGAGGAGGTCATTAGTGAAGACATCTAAATACCAAAGAAGTACAATCAGATTTGATCTGAGAGTAAGAAAAAGCCTGGTGGAAACACCGGTAGGAACAAATAATGCACTTAGAGCCATCAAACTCCAGCCTTTGAGACAATAACAAAAAACATCAAAAAGCTTGGTTATAACTAGACCAGAGAATTTTTTCATGCCATCTCACTGTCTATCAGCTAAAAGGGCATTGGGAACCTACAGAAAGCATCCAGAGAAATAAAGGTTGTTCGTTCTCTGCAAATCCTGTACAGGGTGCAGTGGACTGAAGCCATGTCCACAGCTCCATCTCTCTTCTGGCTAACTGACTCCTTCACTGAACACCTAAAACCCTCAGTGCTCCTCCTGAGAAGCGAATTTACTGCAGGAGTTTGGGACATGAACAAACCTTTCTGCCAGCCCTCCACAGCCTTTGCAGTGACACTGGCACTTTGCCATCAGATCCAGCCCTGAGTTCCACCAGGTAGAAATCAGACACATGCCCCCATCCCTGTCAGACAGGTGAACTGAGAAGGACAGAAGAGCTCATTTCCAAGGTGCCATTTCTTCTTTTCTTTAAACTTCTTCGCTGGAAGTTATTCTGTAGATTCAGCACACTTTCTTATGTGACCCAAGCAACAACATTCTTGCAGTAAAAAAAAAAAAATGTTAACTGCCTGTTTTTCCTTTTGCAAATCTAAATAGACCATCTGAGATCCTAAATCATGCTCATTCCTAAGACTGACTTAGAGAGAAGTGTATCCTTCTTTCTCTCACAATTACCCAAATTTGGACAATTATTAGAAATTGGCCAGGGCTATGAATTAGCAGATTTTGTAATTAAGAACTGTAAATAAACTGGTTACAGTTAAAATCACGAGAATTGATAGTAATTTCGTTGACCTCTGGTGTAACTATACTGTCTCAGCAGTGTTTATGATAATCACTACTGCTTATCTGGTGATATCAAACATTCTCTAGAATACTATTGATTACTTCTCCTTTATGCAACTTAGTAACATATTAAACTTTTTGACTGCTTCACAGAAAAAATGACTTCATCTGGATCTAGGTTTAAGAATAACCCCTCAAACCGAAAATAATCTCCGATCAAGGTAAATCCCATCAGAGCTCCGTTTAGCAGTAGTCACCACGAGCTTCAAAAAGATTGTTCCAGATAGTCCCAGAAGGCAAGTGAAAATCCCTGCCTGCACACACCTCCTTGATTAATAAATACATAGGCAACCCTGCTGCACTGAATTGCACACAGCAAGCAGTGTGAGCCTGCAGGGCCTCACAGGGCTGTACACGATATGGGCAGAGCAAAGCAATCAGAGTTCAATTTGTAGTGTCAGGGCAACAGAGAGGAAGGACAGGAGGGCTGTTCTCAAATGTGAGCTGCTTGCTGCTTGCCTCAGTGGTGCTGATTTACCTCCAGCCAAAATGCTGAGTACAGTTGTAATTGTGATTTACAGCAGTGGGAGGCACCTGTGTTTATATTCTGCTTACACCTTTGGCACACACTCAAGTACAGTGCTGTACTTCTATGGCCAGTGCAGGTGCCCACACAGGGTGGCAAAGTCCTTCCTGTCACCAGACCATGAAGCTGCTCATTCCTCCATAGAGTTGGAAATGAGGGGAGTAGCAGCAGACAGGTTTGCAGGTACACTGTTCTCTGGAGTCACTAGGAAAATGCATTGTCTGTTGTCTTTTTTCTTAATGGGTCATTTAAGAGATAGGGCGATTGGGTGCAATTTTCTGAATATTTTTGAGTGTTTCTTAAGGGACTGTAAAAGTGGTTTTTAATCTTGTGAGCGGTGTTATGAGCTACAGGCATCATTATGAGTTCAAATCTTCATCTTGCACCTGTGAGAAGAGGACTGAGGGAAAAACCACACATGGGAGTGTACGTTTACTTCGTGTTCACAGCGAGAAAGAAGTAGTTACCTGATGCTAGTCTGGACAGGCATGTGCCTGGCTCCATCAGCAGTGTCCACCAGGGCTACTTCTCACCATGAAACCCCTCTGCCCACCAGGCTGGATAGCCAGTGCCAGGGGAGGCAGCAGGGACAGGGGACAGCATCATCAGTCTGGGGTGACATGATGCCTTCTCCAGGATTTGGAAGTGCAGGCATGGGGCTGAGAGGAGACATTCACAACACCTTCCCTTGTGGGTTTGCAATGAATTAAAAGGCGACTGGAAGAAAAACAGTGTCTCCAAAAACTGATTTCTGCCTCTTCTGAGGAAGCTTGTGACTTCTCCAACTGCTGCAGAGTCTGGGGAAGACAGCATAGGCTGGAGTTCCCAGACAAGCCACAAGGTGCAAGCACCATCAGCAGGAGCTCTTGACTGTGAATCTCACTTCCGATTTTTTCTGTACCTTAATTTCCCTTTCTGGACCTTTTCTCTTGTCTACATGACACAGCCACCTGAGACAAGTTCCTGCAACTTCCCCAGCCTCTAGTAATTTCGGGTGCTTGCCTTACCTAATGCAATGCCTCACTGTAAAGACTTTTTCTCTGTATCAATGTACAGTGCTTAAGTAAGCAAATATCCTACTTGGTGCTCTTTGGATTTTGACTTCTGGCAGATCTGAGTTTTGCTATCTTGAATGCCATAGAGCCATCAAAAGCAGCCCAGAGCAATAAACAATTCATTGTGTTTGCTCTCTAGTGTGAAAGTACACTTTCTGAACTGTGAGGTTTTATATCTGCCTGAACTTTTTACCTGCAGGATATTTTGTGTTTGCAGGCGTTGAAGTTTACACAGTGGTGAATCATGGAGCCTTTTGAAAGTATAATTCTACCTCCTCTGTAGTTTGACTGGCTTTCAAATATATTTCTAAAGAAATAATACCCAGTTATAATTTCTTTTTCCTGAGAAAACATTTCTATGGTAAGGGAATGACTATTGAGATTTCTGGAAAGACAATGAATAAACAAAGTTACAATAAAGTATTAGGTGTGTAATTCCTGTGTATTTGTGGGCTAGGACATAGGTATTTGTGTGAACCACTCCCAGAACACTTTGTTATATGTTTTTTCATGCCTCTTTAAACCACCAGTTTGTGAAAGAGCTGTGCTTGTTTTAATTTTTATAGCTACTCTTTTCCGGTTTATGTGTGCCCTCCCCTCAGACTCTTTGTTTGTGTGAGGTGTGCTGATCACATTCAGATCCCATAGTGACTAATCTGATGAGAAATTATCCTATTTATTGAATATGCTTCTATCAGTACTATACTAGATCTTTTTATCTTATTTTCCACAGAAGAAAAATATCTTTTATTATGCTGTGTAATTTAGATGCTTATGGAGTGAAATGTATTGATTATCAGTACTTTTACAATTTTTTTAATATATGTATCATTCAGTTCTAGGCAATACAGTAGAAAATCCTTCTTTTTACAAAAGCTCTGGTTATCCTGCCTGCTGCAGTCAGTGGTCAGTGCACATGTGGATCTGGCAGGTTAATATTGTCTAAGAACAGATGGCCATTTAGATGGAGCACCCTTGACTTGGGAATTTGGGAAATGCATTGCAGTGACCACCCGCAGCCATGGGACAGAAGGGGTGATTCTGGCTGGCCAGGGCAGCTGCACAGGGAGACTTGGTAAGAGGAGCAACTTCGAGGTGCAAGGATTGATGCAGTCCTCCTCATGGCCTTGCCCCAGGCAGGGTATGGTGTTTCTGGTCCTCCTGGTTGAGTGTCTGGGCAGCCGAGCCACTTGCTCCCAGCCAACTTGCTGCAGACTTGGGCCCACTTGGTGACAGATCCCATGGAGCTGCTGTGACATGGGGGTGGCAATCTGGTAGCCCATGTCTGTACCACCTCCCCTCAGCTGTGTCCCCTGCCAGCGTCACACTAGCAGCCCCATAGGAAGGTCCCAGGTCTTAAGTCCAAACTTCAATCCATAGTAAACATGGGGCTTTCCTTCTGCTGGGGAAAAAAAGCCTCAGTCTAGTGGCCAACGGCAAGTGAAACAGGTTGCAGGCAAGTGTAAGACTTGTTCCTGACTAACAGAGCAGCTCCTGACCTGCAGGGTGTGCTGGCTGCCTGGCTCCTGCTCTCCAAGCCTGGAGAAGAAGTTGGATCTCCTGCTTGCACGGCTTTTGCTTAAGCATCCAGGCGGACTGAACAGGTTCAAGCCTCCTGTAGGTGAAAAGATGTTGCTACATTATTTCTAGGACACCCATAACCAAAAGCCTCCCTTATTGTCAGGCCAAATAAGGAGGCAGTGGCTCTGAGTACAATGCATCTCTCCCGATTAACCTATGAGAAGACATCTAGGTTGTCTGTATAACTGAGAGAGGGAGAGGGATGTATTTCACAGGCACAATTTATTCTGCCTAAATACAGATTTATAATACCTAAACACAGGTAAATGTGTAACAATGGTAGGCAATATAAATACATAAAAACCCCCAGAAAAATAGAACTTTCCTTTGGCAGCAACCAGAACTGGAAAGGAAATGACGTGGACCAGATGAGTTCCTTCACAGCACGTAGGGATGCAGCCTCCAGGTTCACTGTCACTTTGGGCACATAGAATGATGAGATGCATGAGCACAAGAGACAGGACTGGGGCTCCTGCTTATATTTTTGTACACTTCAGTGCTTCTTTGGCATGGCTGAGACTGGAAAAGGAATTGTTGAGATCCCAAGAGAAAAATTTCCGATTCTGTCATTCCCAAGACAGATGTGCTGACTTTATTTGTTCCCTCTGGGAAATTTCTTATTGAGCCCATCACTAAGTTGTCTAAATATACAAAGACCATCTGGATTTTAGTCTGAGATATGTGGACAGCTCAGGTAACTATCCAGCTTTCACGCTTCTAGTTTGACCTGCATTTTGATAGTTGTCACCCACCAAGCTGCTGATATTGCAGCACAAAATCCGTCAGATGTGTATGTTTAGCAAGCTCTTGACAGTGATGACTGTAGCCAAAATCTCATTCTTTTTTCCAGATCCAGATTGTAGAATATTTTTTATTCATACATGTATGTGTACACAGGAGCACACAAAATTCTGAAGGTTCAAGCACACATTACCCTCTGCTCATCAGGAATTTAGAACAAAGTCCACGTGCTAAGATCAATTCCACAATCCATTACACCAGAAGCCGTCAAAGCCTTAAAAATGAAAATGCTAATTCAGAAAAGGAAAAACCTATTAAAAATAAACCATTGCATTAACAAACAGAATATTTAGGAAGTTGACAAATTTGTTTTCTGACTCTGTAGTAGAAATCCGTTCCAGGAGGCAGCAGGTATTTTTAAGCACCTGTGAAAGAAAAGAAGAAAAGAAGTAAGGATGCTTTTCTCCTGAGTAGGACTGTAGCTGTGAATGTAGAGAACAGCAAAATCCTGGAGTACCTGCTAAATATGAACTGATGATTTAATTTCCTAAAAGCACTTTCATGCGTCTCTGGCCACTGTCCATATGATTAGGATGGGATATAAAAGCTGAGATACTACAAAGATGGCTCTTCTCACAAGAGTCAGCATTCACTTTTCCTCCCAGAGACTTAGCAGTCCCAAGCAATGGGTTTAGTCCCACTGTGTGCTGCGAAGGAGAAGGGGGGTGATCATCAGAGAGACCTCAACCCTCAGAGAGACTCTGCATCCCCTCGTACCTCCCTCTCATCATGGTCTGGAAGTGCTGCCAGGAGCATTTTCAAAGCCCAGCAGTCTGTGTGTGTGGCATTCTCCTTGCCCAGCTATTCCAGTCCGTCTGACCTGTGAGAAATGACCTCTCCACAGCTAAGCACTCCCTCTCCAGTTACCTGGGAAGGCAAAACTGAAGCCACCTGCTGATGTATATATAATTCCTGATGACCAGAGGTGTAGGCAGGTGACCTAAGGGAACAACATGGGCAGTGGTTACCTCCAGATAATGGGGTACACTTGGTTTCATTCTCACAGTTCCCTGGATTGAGGGTGACATATATCCAAGTACCATGAGAAAGGCCCTATTAAAAAAAGAAACAGGATTAAAACTCTTCGGAACAAAGGAAAACCCCAGAAGGAAAAGAGGTATTTCTACTATTTCTTTTGCATTGTTAGCTTATACTGAAGGTGCAGCTTTTCCCTGCAGACATGAACAGCCAGAAACGTGCTTCTTTAACAACAATACAGTCCAAGATTTGCGTGTCATCTTAAGAACCTGGAATCCAAAGCTTTAAAGACCAATTCTCATAACCACGAGATTTTTGGTGGAGGCAGAAGAATGGGCAGTGCTTATTGTGCATCTCAGTTGTATGGAAAATCCAACAGTTGTAGTAACTTTAAGAAAAGCCTGGAAATTTTTGGCATGGCTCTGGGAATAGTAATCCTGAGCTTTCAATGGTTGTTTTCCTTATTCTTGCTTCTCTACAGTCAGCCCTGAGGCAGCTGGTACAAAAATACAGCATTTCCATGAGTGTAATTATGATTTCTGTCCAAGCATAATGATTTATATAAAAATGTATGGCACCTTCAGGAACAAGCTTGTGGAGACAAGATATTTTATGACAATTAGAAATACAGATGTCCTTCCACACCTATGTAATACTTGTACTAATACTCTTCTGTAATAAATATTTTCCTTCTTTCTTTCCATGCCAAAGCACAGGGTGGATTACATATGAAATATTTGTACAATATTTGCAAATACATTATGCAAAATCCTGTGTTGGCACTGTAAAATGTAATATAAATCAGGTGTTGCTTTTCTGGCAGGGACAGACACAGCTGGCACAACAAATGGCAGATTATCTGCCGGGGACTGCCGCAAGAGCAGGCTCCCAGGCTGCCTGGACACTGAATATGTCACTTCCCTCAGGGTGCTCCAGCGTTCAGGACAGAGGCAGTGGCCCAGGCATAGGACAAGTGCTACTGAGGAAAGTGAGCCAGAGGTGGAGTTCCACATCTGCTTCTGTTTTAATTCATTGAATGCTAAGAGCCACAGAAGCGGAACAAGCTATCTGAGGCTGCTGATCTCACCAGCAGCACTGCGCTTTGCTGGTCTTTTGCAAAAGTTGTTAATTGAAATAGTGATGCTCAACTCCTTCGCTTCAGCAGTGTTTAAGAGACATTTTGCAAACACGGCAATGAGCAGGAATGGTATAGACTTCATGTTCTTAAACATGCCCAAAAGGGTTGTCTTTACAAAGATTTAGCCTGCATCACGGTGCTTTCCAAGGGAGTTTACAATCTCAGTTGTAGCTGGAGAGAGAAAGAGAACAGGGTGTGTGCTTCTGTGACAGCCACCATTGCAGCTAAGACACCATTAGCTTATATGTAGATATTTAGAGATAAAACCATAAGCTGGCTAAGCTTACCCTAAAGAATTAACATCAGGGGCTGAAGGTGCTCCTTGTGACAGACCTGGAATAGTGGATTACAGATATCTCACAGGCTAAGAAACATAACATTCCTCTGGTCCAACATAGCTGGCTTGAATTAATTCTCCTGCTTCCAGAACACTAACAAAAATCTCAGTGGTAAACCCTAGCCACCAATTAAAAGTAAGGAAGACATTTAAGCCTAAACTGTGATGATATAGAGTCACTCTACTGCCTCTTTCTTTCCACCTTCTGGTACTTAACTCCCACATTCAGAGACAGACTTTTTATCAGGGCCTGTTGTGATAGGACAAGGAGTAAGGGTTTTAAACCAAAGGAGGTAGATTCAGATCAGATATAAGGAAAATATTCTTATGATGAGGGTGGTGAACACTGGAATGGGTTGCCCCATCCCCAGAATATTCAAAGTAAGGTTGAACAGGGGTCTGAGCAACCTGATCTAATTACAAATGTCTCTTCTCCTTGCAGTGGGTTGGACTAGATGGCCAGTAGCAATCCCTTCCAGCCCAAACCATTCTATGATAGGCTGGACTGTGATTTGCCGGCTTGGTGGGTGCTAAGTCATGTCCTGGCATTGCCTTGCTTGCCCAGGGGTAAACATGCAAAGTAGATGCCGCTCTGTTAACACTGGATACCTCCAGAGAAGTAAAAATATACTGCCTGTTTCCAAAGTCAGGGGATTTCTTTTCAAAAGCAGCAAATGAAAGGAAAAAAATGCAGTCTGGGAAAGCAAAGGATAAAGTTTTTTGGTTGCAACTTTATTTTGGTTGAGAATTTCTCTCTCTCTGAGAGGCCTCTGAGGTAGAAAATGGAAAGACGGTATTTTAGATGGTTTCCCCACCCTTGGAGGTTGTCTGACCATGTCTTCTTATTGACCAGAGCTTCTTTCTATCTTAGGTAGCCTGTCTGCCATTTGTAATGGACTTACACCCCTTCAGCAGGGTAAGTGCTGTACCCGCACCTCATCAGCCTCCCCTCCCACCCTGACAGTTGCTCTTCCTTCCCAGAGACACCTGGATCATGTTCACAGTGACTCCTCTGGTAACAGCGCTTTTGGCCATCTCCCCTTCCCTCTTCCTCTTCCCTCCTCACATGCCTTTTGTCTGATTGATTTTGGGGAGGATGGGGGATGTTTCCTGACTAGCTTTTGGCAACGTGTGTCTTCACAAACTGGGTCAGGGATGGATTAGGTCATTTCCACTCCTCCTGAGCAGACTCCTTGGGGATCATGCACCTTAGGGATGCAATTTGTTGAGGGGTGAGTAAGCAGTGAGCAAGGAGGGCACTATCCTAAATAGCAGGACAGCTCTTGGGATGCCCTGGGTGCTCTGCCTCCAAACCATGTGGGAAAGCCTCTCCAAGGAGAGCAGCTGAGCTGGGTCTGAGGGACTGCCTCGTGCAGCACCCAGGGGCTGAGGAGGCTGTCAGCTGGCTCCATGCCACCTCTGACAGGCTGACTGGAAAAGCCAAGGCATTTGCTTTTCCAATGGGTCACTTCTCAACTGTGAAAGTGTCCTCCAGCACAAGAGCACATGGCCCCTTGGCTGATGGATAAGGAAGGCAGCTTTATAATGAGGCTTTTAAAAAGCCTTGCAACACTCTGCTGTTGCAAAACCCTTTTCTGCCCAACATCTTGTGTTTCAAGTTTTCAGGAGACAAAGTATGATTCTCTGAAAGCTTCAGAAATAGTTCAGTAAAGGCACCAGCATCTTCCTTCATGCTTGGCTGCCTGCCAGAAGAGCAAAACTGCAGAGCTGTACTGGATCTTTAACAGCACTCCCGGACTTTAGGCTCACATTAAGATTTTAGACATTAAGAGACATGATGGTTTTTTCCTTTGCTTCCCTTTTTTCCCCTCCAGTTATACTGTTAAAATATTCAAACTCCCCGACTGAGCTCTTTCTTGAAGCCAAATCATATAAAAAATATTGACACTCAAAATGGCATCATCTCTTTTAAAAGATGTCAAAACTTCAAATGCCACAAGAATTTTGCAAGTGTTTGTGTCTTTTGAAAGATCTGATGATCTTTTCTCTCTTGGACAGCTTCTGGGAACTCGTGTTTTCAAGGCTCCAACTGGACGACTCTGTATAGGGACAGCAAAATCCACTCTGGTGGCATTTCTTAGTCATGTGAAATGGATATCCCACATATCCTTGACCTGCAGCACCCTGAAGCGGAGTATTCTCTTAAAGGCTGGACCTGACCAGCCTCCAGTATCATTGACTCAGACCCTCCCTAAATTAATTGAGTGGTTAATACCTGTAGATAAATAAAAAAAACTTTGTTTCTGCATTGGACATTATTTACCACTTCAATGTGCTGCTCTAAGACAATATTTAATATTGATAGAGATTGTCTGGGGATATTTTAGTCCGATGCAGTGAGATTTGTACACTCCCACTAATAAATACTCCAGGACCATGAATGCTGCAGTCAAGAAGCAATTAGCGGGTTTTGGCTGGAGCTGAGTTCTGGCCCTGAACCTCAACACTCCCACTTGCCAGGGAAAACACGTGGATCCGGACACGGGCACCTGGCATGGCCAAGCTCCAGCTGCTGCAGGGCTGCAGAGCCCAGGGCGGGGTGTGAGCAGGGAGTGGAGAGAGAGAGAGAGACAAGAGGAAGGAGAAAGGTCTGGGGAAAGAGTTATGGGCAGGCACAGGAAGCTGCCTGGTCATTTCTGCCTGGTTATCTTTCAGCGCTGAGGGGAATTAGTGATTGCCCTCAGGGGGGAACAAAGAACTTCATTACACATCCAGCTTTCTGTATTTCATGCACAGTCAATTAAAGTGGTCTAATCTCACGTTTTGAGGTTCTTGGTAATGTTTGCTTTGAGGAAAGAGCTCTATTTCAGATTACTGTGTAGAACCATTACAAATGGGCATTTTTCTAATATGTATTTCATGGTCTTATCTGTGTTCTGCTTGAGAGGGGCCAGTTAAGTACACCAGGCTGTGACTAAATCAACTACTTGCTAACTGAGAATAAGTACGGTGTGAAACAAAATTTAGGTCCAGATTTCCAACAGAGCAAGGTGTTCATTCAAGAGGACAGCAACAGGCACAGGGGTTAAAGATGCATTCTTGGTTAAAATACAGGAAAGGGAAGAGGTTAGAAAAAGCACTGGCATGCTGTCTGATGTGCACATCTCAAATGCTTCAGCCTTGTTGAAACGTTTTGGGAAATAGTTGCTCTCATATCTGTTGAACTGGAGAAAACCTGAGTCCTCTCGTCTTTTTAGCTTTGACACTGGGCTTGAAAATTAGGCTGTGCTGAGTTGTGAGTTTGGGGGGACACATCTGCTGAAGATCAAAGCACAGCCACGCATCTGCACTGGGTGCCCACACAGTAAACCTTAGGATGCCTGAGGTTACTTACTAGCTCAGGAGAGTCCAAGGAAAAGCAGAACAGAACAAGGAAAGGCATGTCCAGGATGCTCTGGATTAGATGTAGTTCTCATCAATAAGTAAAGTGATGTTTGCATGGCAATTCTCTCATTAACACAGGATCAGATTCTTGTTCATGCCCTCTGCTCCTCAGCTCCTCTGGTTTGTGCTCACACATGGCCCAGTCCCCACCTGTGCTATCAGAGTGGTTTGATGAGTTGTTTGGCAGGCTGCGTGGAAAGTTAACGGATTGCTGTAGTGAAGAACACCTGATGTCCCACACGCTGTATGCTAATTGTTGCTAATGAATTGCTGAACAAAAAGGGCTTAAACTTCATGATTTGGATCAATGTCCACTGTTCGCTCATCAGTGGACACCACCAATAATTTCAAGCTTCATTAAGCAACCAATTACACTGAAACCCCTATTTCTCATGCGTGACTTGGATTACCAGTGAAAGGGAGAAATGTAAAAAACACCAAAGCCTCTGACTGAATTTGCCCAAAGCCAAAATATCTATGTGGCAAATGAATGCAGGGGTCAATAAAATACTTGACTTGTGATAAAAGCTTTCACTTTGGTACAGTCCTGAGAGGCCTGTTGGGAAGGAATACCCAATGGATACCAAGAGGAGTCTGAAGAACACCTGAAGCAATCCCCACCGTTCCTTCTCAAATATCAATAAGAATAAAGCTGTATGTGGGGTTTAGAGAGAGAGAGAGTTAGTGTGAAAAAACTAAGCACTCATCTGGGAAGAGACACTGGACCAGATTTAGGTGACATTGCCTAGACCTGGCTGTAGAGCAGTGATGCTCACTGAGACTACAGCCTCAGCTGAGAATACAGCCCCAAACATGCAACCTCCTGACAGAGCAAGAATGTGAGTACCTCCCATTGCAGTCTGCTCCCGGTGTTGGAAACTATGCCTCTGAAGAAGTTATTTTAGGATTACACCCTTACAAAGAAGAGCCAGGTTTATCACCCAGGCTTTGTTTTCATAGAACCATAGAATCGTTAAGGTTGGAAAAGACCATTAAGATCCCTCAAGGCTAAATGTCAACCCAGCTTCGCCTCCATGTTCACCATTAGTTCACCAGCACCTCAAGTGCCATATCCACATGTTTTCAGAACACTTTCCAGAGATGGTGACTACACCATTTCCCTGAGCAGTCTGTACCAATGCTTTAAAACCCCTTCAATGAAAACAATTTTCCTAATATGTAATTTGAACCTCCCCTTGTGCAACTTCAGTTCATTTCCTCTCATCCTGACAAACAATGGCAAATTGATAAACATGCTTTTCTATTGGTTCTATTGGTTTATGGTTTTCTTCTTCTCACTTACCACAAATTCTCTGTTTAAGTGGGGTATAGCTCATGTGGATGCGTCCAATCAGAAACCACTGCCAAGCTGGGGCCTAAAACACCAGCAAAAGTACTAACAATCCAGATTACTTGTTTAACTGATTGAGCACGGTAATAACCAGAAACCCCAACAAAAATTGCATATAATAATAGTACACCTTCCCAGAGCTCTCAGGAAAAATTTGCTCTAGGTAAGTTATTTAGGGAGTCTTAGAGATAACAGTTAAAAATTGTTTTTCCTTCTGAAAATGCCCCTAACTCTGCTATTACGTTCCTGAAATCAAAATAAATGTGTGTAAACTGAAACCAGTTGGCTGCACTGAGCCTATTAAAGGAATCACGAAATGTCCAGGTCCACTTCATTGTATCAAGCAGCAGAAAGGGAAACCAATAATAAACACCAAAGAGACTGAGATAGAGCAAACATAAAGGTTCATATAGATGTGATTAGTAGCCCACTGCTCCCTCTGTTCATCCAGAAAATATGAAATCTACAGATAACCACCAAATTCTGAATGCATTTGCTGTGTTTTGTTACCCAAAGATACCAAAGTGTGCTACAAATGAGAATATATAGCAATAATCACTTTCACAGTGGGCTGGAAATCAGGAACCTTTTAACCTCACACGACAGTAAAGCTGCAGGGGAAATTTCACTTTGGAGGAGGGATAGGACAGGGCACAGAACATAGGTCGTTCCTCCTACCTTTGTGAAGGAGAGTAATCGATTACCTCATGGCCACAGATGCCAAGGACATCCCTGTTATTTTTTTTTTTTTTTTTTTTTTTTGTCCAGAATCTTTCCCCTTCTGTATGGTTTGGATCCCTTTGTCTAAAATATATGCAGCCCAAATGCACCCAAATGTTCTCTGGACCAGATAAAACAAGATGTTGGTGCTTTTCAACCTGGTGGAAAGCTAACAATCCTCCTGCCTTTTAAGGTTTGGGAGCTTGAGAAGCAAAACTCAAATGCCCCTGAAAGAGAAATCACATTATGCAATGGGAAACCTCTCTGCACAAGACTACCTGTTTATTTATTTATGCAAATACACAATTTATAGCCACACTGGTGATTTGTTGTTCCACCGTGGCTGGTTATACACAGATTAGGCAGAGCAATAGATTTTAACCAGAGTGTCAGCTTGGGTCTTTCATACCTCTGTTTGGCTATTATATCTAACAGTGAAGACACTGAAATAAATTGTTATTGCCCATGATAAGCAATAAAGTCCTTGGGAAGAGCCTCTGCACTTGAGAAGGTTTCCCAGCACTGGTGAGTGTTTGCACTGGAGCTGTTTCTGTGGTGCCTTCTTACCCTTTACATTTGGAGGAAAACAACTCAGTGTAAAATGCTTACAGGTCTCTCTAGTGCCATGGCTATATTCTCCAAGATCTTTTGTACTACTGCTCAATTTTTTGGCTATCATGCTTCCAAGACCAGCAGTTCTGTAGTGCTATTTCCTCATGGTGCCCAAACTGCTGTCGAGCTTCAGGGTACAGCTGCACAGATGTGCTGGGAGCTGGAAAAGCTGGGCTCTACTGATCTGAGAGGATCTGTGAATGATAACAAACAAATAGGATTTGCTCTTGGAATCATAGAACCATAGAATCAACCAGGTTGGAAAAGACCTTCGAGATCATCAAGTCCAACCCTTGATCCAACACCACCATGGTTACCAGACCATGGCACTAAGTGCCACATCCAGTCTCATCTTAAAAACCTCCAGGGATGACGAATCCACCACTTCCCTGGGCAGCCCATTCCGATGTCTGATTACTCTCTCTGTAAAAAATATCTTCCTAATATCCAGCCTAAACCTCCCCTGGCACAGCTTAAGACCATGCCCTTGTCCTACTGCTGGTTGCCTAGGAGAAGAGATCGACACCCACCTGGCTACAACCTCCTTTCAGGTAGTTGTAGAGAGCAATGAGGTCTCCCTTGAGCCTCCTCTTCTCCAGACTAAACAACCCCAGCTCCCTCAGCCTCTCCTCATAGGACCTGTGCTCCAGTCCCTTCCCCAGCCTTGTTGCTCTTCTCTGGACCTGCTCCAGCACCTCAATATCCTTCCTGAACTGAAGGGCCCAGAGCTGGACACAGTACTCCAAGTGTGGCCTCACCAGCGCTGAGTACAGGGGAAGAGGTGAAATCTTGGGAGCCCTTGCACTCCTTTTCCATGGAAAGATTAATTTAGTGGAAAAATATTGTCCACCCCTCTAGCTGTTCCACAGTCCCTGGCAGCCTGGGGCTGGGTGGGGTGCAAGTGTGGGCTTCCTTGCTGCTGCTGATTTGCAGCCTTTCCTGCGGCTGCAGCCCTAAAGAAATGCCTGCAGAGCACAACAGCCTGGAAACATCTCAGACCACAGAGTGTTACGGCTGTAGGGATATGCACACCCAACTTACAAATAGTCACTGAATGTAGTTCATATTTAGCCCTGATTCTTATGGACCATATTTGCCCAGGTGAGTGAGGAAGATGCAAACCCTCCTTTCTAATGCAAATTCACCTGTTGTTGTGCCTGAGAGGGTGACACGGTGCAGCCAGGGCCTGGTTGGCAGGGTGTTTGCTTCTGAAGACACTTCAGCTGAGAAGATTAAAGTTTTATTTTTACAGCCCCTGACTCACACTGGCTCAGTCTCCTCTCTCTTTCCCATACATGCAAGCAGAATAGGCAGGCACGATCTTACTCGGTTTTCAGGGTGAGAACCTGAGCCCCGCAGCTCAGCATTTCAGAGGTGTCCAGGCACCCAGACCAAGTCCCAGCAACATGGACTTTCCTAAGGCAACAGGAAAAATCCTTGGCAGGACAGGGACAACAGCAGCCTTTGTAGCTTTGACCAGATTAGGTCACAAGATTTAAAGCAGTGTCTGAAATCTCAGACAGACTCCAGACTGCCTTTCTTGGAGACTTGCTACCAAAGGGGCAATTACTTTCTCATAAGAACGGCTAAACAACACATGCAATTTGGGTCTGCAGGGCAGCTTTTGTAGGTTTTTTTTTTTTGGTATCTGGAACCAAAAAAGAGCTTTGGTGCCAAAGAGCTCCCATGGGAAAGGTCTCACACACGATGCCTTCTCCAGCAAGCTGCCTGGGAGACCCAGTACCTGTGAGTATTGGCTTTGAAGGGAGAGTGTGCTTGCTTCGGCAGACCCCGAATTAATCAGTACAGTAGAATCAGGGTCAGTTTGCTTTTGCTGTTCGCCTCCCCAGGAGCTTTCTTCCCGTGCGAGCAGTTGGAATGGCACCCGCGCATCCCAGCGCCGCGAGGTGCACACGAATAGACCCGTAAATACCTGAGTGAATGTATAACGGGGAAAAGAAGGAAAAAACCCTAAAGAGCGCTGTTTCTGACGATTCTAGCTGCGTGCGCCCTGCCTTTGGAAAGGTCAGTATTTGCCTGGAGAGCGGCGGGGAGCCTGGATTTATTTTAATTCTTTTTTTTATTTTTAATTCTCATAGGAATAAGGTTTCCTGGAGCTCCCCAGGGCCGGCTGCCGGTCCCGGAGCCCGCGAGAGGGCGGCATCGGCTCGGGAAAGCCGCGGGCAGCACCGCCGCACCCGGGGCTGGGACCGGGGCCGGGCTGCTGTCGGCAGCTCCGCGCCGCCCCGCCCGCTCCCGCATCCCCGAGCATCCCTGCCAGACCCCTAGAGACCGCTACGGCAGAGCCCTTCGCATGCAGCTTACCCTCAAATGATGAACAGGACAGTGCATCCCCCCTGCTCTCCCCCACCACAAAAAACAAACAAACAAACAAAAAAAAAAAAAAAACAAAAAAAACAAACAGCGGGGCACAAGGTAATTGCAGGGCTGAGTCGTCGGTCCTCCCTCCAATAATAATGGAGAGCTCCCAAAGTCTGTCACGTCACACGCATTTTCGGAGAACAGGTCCTCACGGCTGAAAGGACAGAGCACTGGCGGACAGATGTGGCGCTGATGCGAGGGAAAAGCATCCGCGCTCCCATGGCAACCGCGGCTCCTTGCGCCAGCAGGATGCTCCGCTCCCCCGCGGCGCGAAGGGACCCCGGCACCCTCTGTTTTGCACATCCTTTGGATTCTTTGGGATGCGGCAGGGTTTGCTTACAGCTGGACTCCTCCGGCAGGTGTGTTATATTTAGTTTCACCCAGCTGCACTGTGAGCTAATTGCAAAGCCAAAACTGCAAATTTACTGTAATACAAAAGAAAGTCAAATGTTTCCTCTGTGCCTTTTCCACTTAGGAATCCCTACTATTGGATTTCAAATTTTTTTTTTACCTCTCTCCTGTGGCAAGGAAATGGAAATGGAATTATCCCCATTTTGTTATTCCTTCAGGGAAGACAATGGGAACCATTTGCTTTTCCACGGACATCTGCCCCCTTGATAGTTCTGTCTTTACAAGGAAAGAGCTCCAGTTTCAGCTAATTCCTTCTAAAAACCCACTAAGTGAAAGGCAATTCACTTTTTTTTTTTTCCCCAGATTTAGAAGGGCAAAGTAAAGACAAAATCCCACAGATCTTTCATCACTTCTGATTGTTCTGTGTACAAGGACAATAGCTTGGTCTGCCTGACTCAAGACTGGGACCCCACTGCTTAAAGGCTTGTTTTTTTAAAATGGCAGTAGAATGTCTCCCTCTCTTTTGCAAAGTAGTTGCCTGAATCTACATGCGGAGGTCCTGACACAGGGACCCATTTCTTTTTCTTTTCTTGCTGTGGCTGTGCCAGTTCTCTCATTGCCATAAGCTTATAGCATTTCCAGTGCATCCCTTGGAAGTGCAGCCCTTCTGTATTAATTCAGCGACATGTAATTTTATTTTAGTTTCCTGACTTTTTATATTTCTACAATACATATATTCTAAAATTTTTACATTGCTTCCTTCCTTTGTCTTCTAGCCTCATTCCTGACCAAATCAGGCATAAAAAAATCTTTACCTCCTAGTTTGGATGGTGAACTGTGTCATCCTACTGCAAAGAATCCCTTGGCAATCTGTAGTGCACCTCTGTGTGCACACACATCCATGCACAAGGTCACTTTTACACTCTCTACTTTGTATGTTTTGGAAGGTAAATGGTCCACTGGTCTAAGAATTAAGTTTTATAGTCTTCTGTATCTGTGGGAAATCAGTGATATGTAAATCAAAAATGTAAAGAGGTCAATGCCAGGGAAAACTCTGAATTGGAAACCATGTCCAGAGAATCAAAAAACATCCACGGATTTTTACACCACTTTCCGTTTTTGTTGAGAACCACAGAAGTTTTTTGATGGGTCATCCAATATTCTCATAAGATCCCCATGTCCAACATTGGCACACACAGATAGAAACAGTTTTCTCTGGTTTACTACAACAACATTATACTTAGACAAATGGCTCACAAGATTTAGTTTGCTGCACCCAGCTGCATTACACCAGAGCACTAGATGAGTCTCCTTCGAGGACAAAAGAAGGTCATATGTTCCTTTAATTGAAATTGCTCTTCCTAAATGGCACAAACAACTAGAGAATGAACACAGAAATGTTCAATTTCTGTTGCATAGAAGCAAAAAATTCACTGCTTTTCCCAAATGTTGTAACTAATACTTCTTGATGTCGTATCTCTTTCTTGTCCAGTTTACAGCAGAGTGTTCTAACACAGCAGCTCTATAATCTAAGGTCAATCATTTTTTGGCAGAAATGTATGACTTCAGTAATTTTTAATTTATACACTTAATATCTGTTCCCTTGGAAGAAATTTCATTTTTCCATGGAAAGGCTCTGACATTAGGGTTTCATGCCATTAAAGTCTGTGATTGATTTCAAGGAACTGCAGCTATTTTTATGCTTCATTAATTTAGATGTTCATTGGAGACACATATATGGTAGCAGCACCTGCCTGCCTTATCACAGGCATTCATGGTACTGTTGAGGCGTTCCTGATGGAAAGCATCCAAAACAGTGGATAGCCGAGGGCTAAGAGGGCTCAGCATGAAGGAATTTTCTCTAAGGGTCCAAAACCTGCCATTATTACAATCTCCCAATCCCCAGTCATTTTTTATGCATAGAATTGACAGTTGAAAAATGAAAAGAAGGTAAAAAGCTTTAACAGTCCTTGGGCAGATCAGATCTGTGGAGTAGAAGGACAGACATCTTCAGTCTTGACATTGTGAGGTTGAGAAAAGCTGATTGACCCAGCTGATAAAAGCACATGGTCAATGCGATTTTTCTCATGGACTTTGAGTAGCTCATTTCTGTTGCTCCATGCAGTATGGAGCAGGAAATAGGGAACACAACACAGCTGGCTGGTTGAGATAGATATGTATTCAGACTCCTCTGAAATTTCTCTTAATGGACATGGCAAACAACAGAACTTGGAACTTGAGGATCCGGTGATGTAACTTGTGTCAACCTGTGCATTCAGACCTCAGGCTCTTGGGCTCATGGTAGGGCATTCAGGCAAAGCCTCACTGCAAAATACATGGAGGAAAACTTGCTTCTATCCAACAACTACTGAAAAACAATGGTTGTTTTAAGTGTTGTCTAGATAGTCCTACTGTTAATCTACAAAACTGAGAAGTTCTTTCCTGTTCTAGCAAAGCACATAAGCACACAGTTAATAACACACAACTTAATAGTCCCAGGGACTCCAATCAAATTAAGCCATGCACTTACAAGCTCTGCTGAACTGGAACCAGATTGCATTAGCTTGCTTTAACCTCTCCACAGATCACAAACACTAAGCTGGAAACACCTGCCTTAGAGGGCGAGAAGAAGCGATGCTCTGACGGGTGCCTGCTGAGGTGGTCCAGGCTGATACCGAGCTCTGGATGTGGCTCTGGGTTTCAGCAGACCAAAGGGTTAATTACAGTGCTATACTGAGATTTGGAGAAATGAAGTCAAACTAACTAGAGATCTCGGCCAGCCTCTGTTGACCTTGAAAAGGATGTTCCTGCATACGAGAAGAGGGATCTTCTGCATGTAGAAAGGGATGGTCATAAAAGGGTCTGTCAGTGACACCCAGTCTTTTTATGAGAGGTGAGATGAGATGAGATAAATGTAGGTTGGTCTATTAATGGAGTGACACCTGCTTCTGATGTGGGCAGCTTCAGTCCTTTCCTGCCAGTTGGGCTTTGCCTACACGAATAGGAAGCACTATTGACACTGCCTAAACTGCCTTCTGAGACTGCAATACCCTGCCATTAGCACTGCAGTTCCTCAAACAGACAATGTGAGCTTTACAAGGATTTTACTGCTTAATCCAATTCTTTTTAATTGAAGTATATTTTTTGGGGTTTTTTTTGTTTGTTTGTGTTTTTTTTGGTTTTTTTTTTAAATCTGAAATGCTAGTGGGTGGTGTGCTGGAACCCTGTTCATTCAACACCACAGCAGAGCTCGGATGAAACACTCTGGTTTTGTCCTATGTGGATGCCCAATGGGATGAGCTCCTTGAGTGGTATATTTTTATGTGAAATTAAACATTCTCAGCAATGGAAACCCATCAGAGATTGCTGATGGCATCCATTTTGGAAGCCATTACAGCTGTACCTGGGACTTCACTTTCTGGCAATTTGCAGGTATCTGTGGACCATGTCAAAATAGTCAGATCCAGTTTTTCATGCTCAAAGCCTTTAGCTGTATAAGGACCTGCCTCCTCTTCAGATCATTTTCATCAGGGTTTAGTTCCATTTCTTTTTTGAGAGACCCTTAATTAAATACTGCCTTCACCAGGAGACTGAGCATTAGCTTAGGGAAACCTTGGGATGTGAAATGGTTGTTTCACGGGCACCTGGTTCAAACTGAAGCCCTCCATATAATGAATAAATACCTTTGAACATTCATTTTTCCACATTGAACCACGGTCAGTCTCAATATGAGCTCCTAGCATTTATTTATCAAGGCTTGCAAGAGGGCTCCTGGTGTGCAACCAATGGACACTCACAGGCAACAAAACCCATCTCCATGGCCCACAGAGGGACTTTCTAATAGTGGCCAGAGCCAACCAACTCCTGACACTTGGCTTTTCTCCCATAGTGTCTGAACACTGGGGCTGCTGGAGCTGTGCAGAGCCCAGGAAAATTGCTGGAGCACTGTCAGGCAGACAGTGCCTGGGGGAGCCCAGGGATGAAGGGCTTGTTCCTCCAGCCCTTCCCATGCTGTAGCAGGGACTAGTTGTAAGGTCTGGTCTATGGCACTGTCTTACTGTGACAAGTCTCCTTTTTTATGTGTGGCAGGAACCCCTGAAATGCAATTTAGTGCAAAGCAGAAATTTGCGTTTTTAATAATTGTCACAAACATCGGCAGCATAAACAGGTGCCTGTTCGGCTCACCCGTAACACTCGAATAGATACAGCACCAGAAACAAGAAATTAGTAGAGTATAATATAATGTAATAAAATGTAATAATATTATATGAACCTTAGTGATAGAAAGGAATAAAAGAATGATCTCTGAAGACAAAGCAATATCCTGGCTCATTTTGAGTAGTACAGTGAATGGCTTCTCAGCCCATCTACCCAGAAACTGGCAGAACAGAATCAGATGACAAAAGGTAACAGCACATCTGAAATTACAGTAAACATCCTATTTTACAGTTACTATCCAAACTACATTAAAAGACAAATATTTTCGCTTTTAAATTTGCATATCACATCAAAATGTCATCTGAAAACTATATTGTGACCAGGAAAGCGTAGAAAAATCCCGGTGTCACTTCTTGTGTTTTTCTGGGCAGGGAAGGAGGGAGGGATGGAGCTGGTCAGATCTTTCACATTTCCACAGTTTTCAAGGACCCCTTTAGCACTTTGCTTCACGTCCCATACTCTAAAAGTGTTTAGTGTGTTACCAGCACGGTCTTCTTTAATAAAAAACAATGTATTTTTAAAGATTAGTTTTGCTTGCTACTTGTTACAATGGTTGCCTGCTACTTGCAGGCTGCTCTTCAGAGCCTGCAATTTTATACAGTCCACATCATCTAAATCTATATCAGTACCGGCTCATTGAATTTCTGTTAGCATATTAAAGGAATAAAATGTAATATCAAAAGTACTTTAGACTTTGTTTCATATGAACATTTTCTAAGATAAAAGCATCGGATGCCCTGACAAATCAGCAATAAAATTCACATCAACTTTCCTGGTGCAGAATCAGGCCCATAGAAAATCTTGAATGATTTGGTCCGCAGACTTCAGCCTATGAACATCTCACCAAACTCATCTCACAGATAATAAGGATGAAGTGTTATTTCATCAAAATATGAAAGCTAGTAGTGAAGGAAAGCCATTATACAGTGAAAGTGCTCAGAATGTGAATACTCCATCCAAAACCTTTTGGCATAGGTCTTCACTTTGCTTTTTTGTCCTTGAGAGTCTATGTCATTTCGGTGATATTTCTCATGAAGCAGTAGCTCTGCTGCCATCATTAACACATGGTTGGTGTGAACTGTCAATTATTCTCCCTCACATTAATGTGGAGATCTCAGTTCCCTAAGAAAAGTCAACGGAAGCAGTTCAGATTTGGCTAGACTTCTGCAAAGCAGGATTTAACAGAAGGCAAAACTATTTATGTAAATATTAAAATGTCTCAAAATTTCCCCAGTTAAATGACACTGACACTAGTTGTGCTCATGATGGTAGCATCTGTGTAATAAACCATAGACATATTTGATAATGCAAAATAACTTTGATAACTCCAATTTTAATCTGTTGTAGGATTGTACCTTGCACTCCTTGATAAAAAAAATCCTGATAATACTAGGGCCTGATAATACTAGCAGCTCTTCAGAAGTTCAGTTTACAGTCCAATAGCTCCCCAATCATCTACAGTCTCCTATCATTAAAAACTTAATGCATTTGCATGAAAGAAAAAACCCCTAAACAAACCAAAACCATTTACGTTAATTATAGGGGGGAGGTTAAAATTAAACAATTATTTTTCTTTTTGTCTAAAGTCATACACCAAAGAAAAGTGGGCCGTAGAGGTGATAGAAAGGCAGTATATGTAATTTAATTGCTCTTTTAATGTTACCTTTAAAATTAAATGTGACAGAAGACTTTTAGTGCCCCCACGGGACAACCCACATGGCCCACTTAGATGCACGTGGATCCACCTATTTTTTCAGCTCACGCAGCCATTTTGAGCCTGTGTTAGTAAAACTTTTCAAAACTTCATTTCTAGAATGTCTGTCAGAGAGCACAAGTCTGTTCCCTGCAGTGGGTTCATACTTGGTCTTGTTTGAGTGCTTAAGTTTTACTTTGCTTGCCTGGGATCACCCAGTGATGAGAAGCTTTCCCTTAAATTTGCCAGAGCTTGGACTGAACCTATACCTCCCTTATCTTAAGCTGGAACCTAGATATCAGCTGACACTTATTTTTTTATTTATTTGGTGGAACTTAACTTACAGGATGCTTTATCCCTCTGCTCATGTGGGACAACCACACACATGTAGTCCCTATTTTGGCAGGAACGTTGATCCATTTAGCTGCTGCTTATTAAAAAGTAACATACTTCTGCAGACAAGTGTTCATGGGAAAGCTCTCAGAGAGAGCTTCTTTGACTGTCTTCAGATCTGAGACTTTTCAATGGAGTTACACTGAGGAGTAGAAAAATCTTGCTGTACAAATTGGAGGCAGCCCATATTATCACCATATAGACACAAGCAGACATATATCCCAGGATTCCATTATTTTTAGGCCAAACACTCCAGTGGTTTAAGCATCTTGGTGATTATTTGCAAATTATTTTGTGCTAGAATTGGTCACCAAATTCAGTTTATGCTAAGGAGCCTTTCTTATAGCAGAGCTTCCCTTCAAGCTGCAAAGAAAGATAATGAGTTCCTTTTTTTGCTTTTCTCTTGCTCAGGAGTGGAGTTACATTGGCTGTCCACAGAGTGCCCTTTGCTTTCCAGCTCATGACTGTATGGATCTGTATTTAACATTCACAGCCATGGCTCTCTTCTCTCCTGGACAAGCCAGTTAGAGGTACAGTGCCAGCCTTCTCCCACTGAACTCTAGAAACATTTAATGATCTGTAAAGAACAAAGTGAAAACCTGCTTCCCTTCCAGCCCTGCAAGCTGCACTCTCACCAGCCAGCACCGAACCTGCTTAAAATTACACTAATCACTTATGGCTGGCCATGGTCACACCCTACCAGGAACTGGCCCAGTTCTCCTTTAAACTTGAGTAAGCACTGGGAAAAGCTACTGCCTTGCATATGTTAGGCCCCAAATTATTTTGTTTAGTCAGATGGCAATCACTGCAAACTTCCTCATGCAGTGCCAAGTAGTCTTTTGACTTATCCACAGGGAGCAGTGTTTTGAAAGCAGCCATTCCCTGCCAGGCTGCTCTTGGTGTATCCACCATAACTCTCCCATTATTCACAGAGTGGGACTTGGGCTACAGAAGTGAGGCCCTTTGTGACAGTACAGACCCTACTCATGGGAATCATTTTACTTAAATGTAGCTGGTGCTGAGGAGTGTGTGCACATGCATCTTCAAGTCCTCCAAGTTCCTGCTGCAGAACCCGATCTTTGCTCCCTTTACCCTCCAGAAATCCATTTATGCAGCTGTACAGCCACAGTTGTTTTTGCAGTGTAGAAAGGGCTGGAAAGTTACAGCGGTTGCTCACTTGGAGCACTTATCTTTCTTCCTGAATAGCCCCCCTCCGTTCAGCAAGAGGTCACTCGGTGTGAATGAAGAGGCAGAGTTTGCCCATTAATTACTGTGCACAGCTGAGGTTGTCCTTTATAACTTTAGCTTCTCTTCTAATCTGAAGGTGCACAACCACGGACTCTGTGGTGTCCGAGGCTGAAGCCTGGAGGGGTGAACTCAAAGTTTGTTGATCCTGACTGGCCAGTGACATTGTTTTCACAGGCTGTTCCCTCTTTGGAAAGTCACCCTGCTCAGGTCAGAAACGATGAAGAATCCTCTTTCCTCCCTGCTTACAAGTTGGCTCTTCTGGACTCCACAAATCACCGCTTCCAAATATATAAACAGAAATACGGATGGAAAGTTCGAATGCCAACATTAACAGTGAATGGTAATGAAGTCTGTATTTATGAACTATGTCAAGTTCTGATTTCATTACTTTGAACTCATTACCCTGTGGAGAAAATGTATGTACTTATGGGCTTCAGAAGCTTGAACATCTACAAGACAGTGGAAGAGAAGTGCAAGCATGCTGGTTTGTAAGCCCTTTCCCAAGCCTCAGAAGCCTTTCTCATGTTTAAGTCCACTGAAGAAATGCACTGAAAAATGTGTCTCCTTTTTATGGAGTTTTCTTCTTTAGAAAAGAAAGACATTTAGGTGCACAACTGCTTAAGATTCAAGTTTTCTTGACTACCAACAGAGAATGAAACAGGTGCTGGCAAGCAGTTCTTCCATACATGAAGATACAGAATTGCAAACATAAAAGGAGTAAGAAATGCTCCTGGCATGCAAACACTGCTGATAATCAAGAGTCTCACAGTTGTGCATTATTATACTGTGGGTAAATGTGCACAGAGTCTTGGCACATTGAGACAAGAGCTGTATCATACCTTTACCAAGACATAATACCTGTACGAATTATAACACACACACAGAGGAAACAAAATAATAATTGATCTGTGAGCTTCAGAGCAACCTCTGACCCAACGGTGGTTCTAGCAAAAATACACATTTCTCTACCTGCTCTAGCCTTAGTCACTCCCCAAAAACATTGCAGTGGAGTCTGCTGAGTGGTGTTGTCACTATGTAAAACTGGATACAATAAATTTAAATGCATATGTATCTAAATAAGCATGCATAAGATCCAATAAACTGAAGAAAGTAATTGTAAAGAGCATACAGTGTTGGAATGACCAATTTATGTTCTCATTCTCATGTGCAGTTGAACAGTGAGGTAGAGGTGCTGAATTAAGAAATCAGGCAAAACCTGAATACTGTTCATTGCTCTTTCACATCCTTCTAATATTCTCACAGCCAAGGCACCTCCAGAGGATGAACTGTCCCGCTCATAAGAAAAGTGCCTGAGAGACAGGATTAATCACCTTCTGAAGAGATCTCTTACTGTGGGGACTATAGAAGGAGCCTGTGCAAAACAAGCTTATACCAGACCCTTAACTTTCACATGGCCGAAGTTAAGTGAGATGAATTCCTCTCCTGCATTAGTCCGTGCCTGCTTGGAAAGCTGAAGATAATGACACTTCAGTCTCTCAGAGTGCTCAACTGAAGATCACTAGTGTAGGTGTTGCAGTAAAAATACTGTGAAGAAGTACAGAGGTTTCTGGAGGATGTGAGTCAGAATTAAATAAGGCCACGATTTCACAAGGTTTAGGGAATATATTTCAATTGGAGGAGAAACTGCAGGAATTATCCAAAAAGCGTATTTTGAACATCACTGAGGTACAAGGAAATTCATCTCTCTTAGCAAACATCTTGATGTTCAGCTCTGGGAAAACAAGAAGCCTTGGCCGCAAATGCATCTAGGAGCACATCATTCATGTCAAAGGTATCCAGTGTAATAAAAATGTATCAAGTATTCCAGAATAATGGAAAGCACAGACTGTCATCAGTTTGTAGAGAAGCTACCAGAGTGGAGTCTTGTAGGGATTCTCATCAGGCTGAAATTACTGGGCATTGTACCAACATAAATGTTTATTACTGATAGCATTTGTGGGAATATACACTTAAAACCCCCACATCGCCAGGCTCATTCAAAAAGCTGTTCCTCTGCTCCTCTGTGGGTACTATAGCCCAGACTTTCATTCCCAGTCTATGTGCAGTCCAACTTTTTTTTTTCCTCCCAGCCAAAAAAGCACAGTCTGCCCCATGTGAGGTTTCACTTTCAGAAGCCATGTATCTATTTATCAAATTTATTTGACAAATCAAACAAAATGAGAAAAAAGGGCTTTGAATCTCAAGGATCATTTCAATCTGTGGTATTGTCAAGGCAGCCCTAGTTAGTAACAGCTTTTGAAGGCATTAGAGATTTTGCACTTAACAGGAGTATTGTCCTTGGAACATTATTCTAGCACAGTTCCTGCACATCAACAATTTAACTTCTGATTTCAGGGTCTTTTTTTTTTTTTTTTTAAAGTATTCTTTTCTGTAGGGATAGAATGGACAAAATCCTGCAGAAAACTGCTGTATCTTTACAATAGAAGTATCTCCTCTCACAAATAATTCTTGAACATAATAATCTAAACTAAAGCTTTCAAAAAGAAAACCAAATCTCTGAAACTGTTCAGGAATTCAGCAAATAGCCCTTCATCCCAAAGAGAGACATGGGGAAGGGGCAAGGTTGTCTCCACACTAGGGTTCTGTGCTGGAGGTGGCTCTGCTGGACATGGAGTGTGAGACGAGAATTTTCTTGACCAAATGCAGGCACATGACTGAGCTCCATGAGTCAGCTTCCTTCAGCTCAGTCCCTCTAAATACCCCTGTGCATGTCCTTATCTTCGCCCTGCTGTGAAATAACTTCCCTCAGCCTAAACCTCACTAAGCAGAATTTAAGCCAAGGCACATGGCATTCATTTGGACACGTGAAGTGCAAGTTCCAGTCAGTTGCTGAGAGCAAACTGGGTCAACCACCCCGTGTTTACCAGCTTTAAAAAATTATGAAATACTTCAAAAAACTTATGAACTCTGCGATTCTCTGTTAAGTAACTTCTGCAAGGATATGAAATGAAAGGCTGAATCTAAGGGACCTTTGATTGTCCCTGCACACTGGAAGCAAAGGCACTCTAGAGTATGTGAATACTTTGGGAATATTCATCCAATAATGTATTTTATTTTCCGTTTGTCAAATGAAGCTTTGAAAACTAATGCCCATTTCCCACCCTTCTCTGCCCCACTCCCAAATACCTACTGTTACAGGTCATGAGGAGCTCTTCCTGTTGGGGACTGATGATTGAAGGGCACAAAGGAGGCTGTGGCAGGTTTTGGGACAGCTCAGTCTCAGGGTCTCCAGGTTGTGGTTGACCCTAGCCAAGCACTCACCCCTAGAGGTGATGGAAATGCTGGGAATTACACGTTTGATATAATAGCCAGGGGGCTCGAGGCTAGAGAGGCAGACTGGGATCTGAAACACCAGAGCACATTGCCACAGTAGAGAGTTTGGCACAGGGAAGATGAAGGGTCAGAAGCTTTGGAGCTCTCTTTGGGGAAAAAAAAAAAAAAATAGGAGAAGCTGTGTGGCCAACTGCCTTCTCACCTAGCTCAAGACCTAAAGCTCTTTCATCACCTCTTAGCTCATTCCACTAATAAATTGGCTTCAAGCTACTCAGTAAGTCCTGACAAATCATATCAAGCCCACTAGAGAGGCAAGATGGACTGTATCTTTTACATTTGCATGGGGGTTTTCAAATGGGAAGGTTTCTAGGTCCATCAAGAAGTTCATTTGTGGTCAACTTTTTTGTGGAAAACAATCTGTCAAGCACATCAGCCTAATTATAGGGGATCCATTTCTGTCAAGATATAATTAGCAGTCTCACAGTGGTATCAAGTGCTGTGAGAGTTCATTTTGAGGTGAAACTTGGCCTGAAAGACCCATCTCCAGAACTGTTATTTTTGCAAATATGTTTTATAATAGGATAATTATAATAACTCTGAACTAATATTTTAAATACATTTAAAATGAGTTCTGTATTTCTAGCAGGACTACACATTTCATAGCATGGGTTTCCATGACTTCCAGCCCTGTAATTTGGGGTGGCCACTGTTGTTTTAGTCCGTTATGCAAGGATCAAGGGACAGGATCAAGTCACCAAGTGTAACTACAGGAAATTATGCTAAATGCCAGGTAGGATGCAGACAGGAAATAGGATCCCTTCTCTTCACTTGCCCTCGACTCAGTCAGCTGTAAGCAGTGAATTAAGGGCATATCTTCAAAGCCATGGGACAGCATGAGTACCCTCCTGCATTGCTGCCCCACCAAGGGCCATGCCAGCGGAGTGCTCTGGGAGTACAAAAATGGCATTTTGGGAGCAGGGCTGTGGGGTCAGCCATGGGCTGAAGGGCCGACACCACGGGGAACACGTCATTATATAAGCCTGTTTGTGCCTGTGAAGTGGATGGCTCAGCAGCTCAGATCCTTTTTGGTGCCTCTATGACTAACAATATAGTGAATGTTACGGTGACACTGTCCTGGTTTTTAGAGCCTTGCCACGACATGATGGCACAAAATCTCACTCTGCCCTGTACCACTACAGTGGTACCCAGTGAGCTGGGTATCTTTCCAAGCAACTGCTCAAAAAGAGACCAACCCAAAATGTAACATTTCTGAGACTGGCTAAACACTGCTTCCCTTCTGCATTTCTAAGTACAAAAAACTGGGAAAACCGCCTTAAGTTCTCATTTTTCAGCCTGCAAGTAAGTGCAAGCTGAGAATGATTTCAGCCCTACTTAAAGGGGAGAGCTAAGGATTTCCTTTGCTGCCCAGAAATCTCTCTGTAAGTTAGAGTTAAACTATATCAGAGCAACTTACAAAAAGATAAACTCAGGCATTTAACTCCCTATCTGGATAACTGAATACGGTAAAGAAGCTGAAATTAATCTGCCTTTATCATCCTCTGGTATTAGGGCTGGCAGGGTAACCTGCTCTTATGTAATTGGACTAATAGCTATGGTTTATTAACATCATTAGATCAGTGCTATCTAGTAAACTTCCCTTTCATCTCACAACGCCGCCTTATCTGCCATGAAGAAAGGGACTGATTTCCTAGAAGTGCATTCTTCCACATCATGTGTGAATCAGGCAACAGGTACGGACACAGACAAATCAGGGTGCAGCCCTGGTCATTTTGATGAGGAAGGAGAAGCACAGACTGCTGGGTTTGACGAGCAGTGTCCCAGCTATTGCTGTGCTGCTGCACTTCGGCTGGCGATGGCTGCAAGCAATCCCTGACAGTGCAGATACCCCAAATCCACAGTAGCGCTTGCTAATCTTGCAGAGAGGAAACACAGTTGTAACAAAGGAAAAGAGCAGCTTGATCTGCTTTGCCATAGGGTGTCTCAAAGCAAATGAAGATTTTGTATTTATTGGCTTCTTCGACGGTAAAGGATTACAAGGGGGAAGCACCTACTTGTGTTGTGCCTCTGCCATCCCAATGAGTCTGACGTTTGTCGGGATGCAATTTGCACAGACTGCATTATCAAAGGAGATGCTGCACTAGGAAAGAGGGCTGGGCATGCCTGGAGGCACTGGATGTTGAGCAAGATGCAAGTAAACAAATAGAAATGGGAATAAAACTCACAGGCCTGAGGAGTGTTTGCCTCACTTGGTTTGTTATTTGAAGTCTGGTGGATCCCTTTCCTGACCATTCACTTTTATAATTGGAAAGAAATTTTTGATTCCTGCTGATGCTGCCTTTGTTTTCCAGCTCTAACTCCTCTGCCAAGGTAAAGTCTCTGATATTCTCCACACCTGAAGTTTTGGTTTTTGTGATTCCTGAATATTTACTTCTTCAGAAAGGTATGCCATATAAAGGGCACATCAGTATGGGCTAAGGAAAAAGAAGTGATAGTGTGTAGAAATAAAGGAACATGAAAATCAATACAATAGCTGTGCAAGCTGTAAGTAGAAGACACATGGAGAGAAGAGAAAAAACATTCCTGACTTGAAAGAAATGGAATGTGTATTTTGAATAGATGGGTCTACAAAGACCCAAAACATTGGGGAAGAGGTGATGGAGAGGAGAGGATCAGGAAACGATTCACATTTCTGAGTCACACACACCTTGGACCTGTTCAAAAAACATGGAGGGACACCTCTGACACTGTTAAAGCAAGGCTCACCCAAAGCCTCACATAAACGGGGGATTGCTTAGAGCAGGATTTTGCTCTGTCCCATCGCTTCCCTAACCCAGCCCCATTCTTCTTGTTCCTTCCTCTGCTCAAAGATGAGTTTTTCATGAACAAGTGGGAGAAACAGGCAGTTGTGCTGGATCCCCACTACAGCAGTATGGTTATACTTGTTAAACTAGTATGGTTAAACTAGTATGGTGTAAGCAGTATAAACACACTGTGTTATAACCAGTATAACCATAGTGTTATACTGGTTATACTGGTTCCAATACACGCGGCTGTGTCCCAGAATGGCTGTGGTGACTGACAGAGCTCTGTGATGGGGATCTGCTCCTGTTCCCTCGGAGGTCATGAGCCACCTCACCTCTGGCTGTGGTAGCCGCATGGCAGCCTGTGCTCTCGGGCTGCAGCCACTGTTCCTCTCATGGCCCTTGGGGTGTTCACAGTCATGGTCGTTTTGTGTATCACTGAGGCTGCCAGTCACTACAAAATGTATTTTCAGAAACTGATCCAGAAACCTTCCGCCTTCTCAGTATTTAATGTGGTGGATCTGTCAGTGGAATGGTCTGGCAGTATTCCCTACAACTCCCCCTGAAAACGATGACACCAATAACTGTTTGCCAGTTTATTTGTTGTGGTTTCCTCACCAAAAGGGTTGTTAGGCATTGGACAGGCTGCCCAAGGAAGTGGTTGAAGCACCATCCCTGGAGGTATTTAAAAAACACATAGATTCAGCTCTTAAGGATGTGTTTTAGTTGTGACCTTGGCAGTGCTGGGTTAACAGTTGGACTCCATGATCTTAGAGGTCTTTTCCAACATAAATAATTCTATGATTCTGTGTTTTTCTCTGCCTTAACAGTGAACTCTAGGCACCAGTCAGTACTTTGTTAATGTTGATGTACATTATACACAAAAAGCACAGTTCCATCAGTGAAGTGGCTTAATCAAAAAAAATTAATGCACCATGAAGCCTTTTCTTTTGGTGACCACAATAATGACAAAGCACAACTGTGGTCACGCCAAACAAAATGCCATTTACACCAGCCTTGTCAAAGTTTTTTGTGTCACTTACTTTGATTAAGGGTTTTTCAGTGGAATTGCTGCCGGAACGTTCATTCTCAGAAACAGCCAATATTGCTATAATGTAAAAATGCCTTTTTCTGTATGTTAACTCCTTCTCCCAAGGGAAAAAAAAAAAGGACTGTTCTCTTCCTTCTCTGTTCTTCTATAAAGTGTGATGTTAACTCAAAGCCTGACATTGGAGCAGCCTAGTGAGATGATTCTTTGATTCTCATATTGAAAAGTGACGAGAGTTTCAGAACATGAATCTGACGTACTTCAGGACCTTGCCTAATTAGTGCCCAGCTGACAATACTCTAGTAGCCTGGCACTGCCAGGATTCACAGACTTTGCAAACCAGAAAGCCAGAAGAAGAGGTGGCCACAAGTCTCAAAGGTATGTATGCCAAATTAGAGGTGGCTTAACTCCTTTTGCAGGTATTTGCTCTCCAGTGGAGAAGACCTTTTCTTTCCACACATTCTTTTCTTTAGCTATGACAGTTTTTGAGATCAGCTTTACCTGGAGAAGAATAGTTCTGTTTTAAACTAGTATCATCAATTGTTTCCCTTGCCTTGCCTTCCTTTCCTTCCCCCCTAAGCGTATCACTAATGGCAAATGTGTTTGTGAGCAGGTCTTTCAAGACACCTGAGAGTTGCTAGAGCACTTTGAGATGCAAAGGCTGCGTTTAATCAGAAGGAAATTCTCTTTATTGTCGCCAGCCCCGGGGTCTCTGTGCCCATTTGTTTTTTCTTCACTCGGTGCTCTCCGTGTGCCACCTGCAGGCTAAAGCCACCGAGTGTCCCCATGGGACTGCTCCCAAGGTGCACAGCCTTGAATTGCTTTTAATTCCTGAGTGTGAGCAAAGCCCGAAAGCTGCACGTGCCCTACAAATTCAGGTTCAAAACCAGTCTCCTTTTATTTCTGTCTTCATCATCTGTGTGGATAAGCTGCAGATTCTTCCTTTTCTATTACACACAGCTTTGAATTAATCCACTTTTCCTCAGGTCACATCCCAGAGCAAGAATTCCGGTTTCAAGGCTGTACACATTTGCATGGCTTTGTCACTTGTCAGAAGGGAAGGGAAGGAATGCTGCTATTCCTATCATAAGCTACTGTGCAATTCACCCCACGGGATAGTTTCCACAGAGCAGTTCAGAGTGGAAAAATCTGTCCGGCAGTGAATAATCACGCTGTTCATTAAGGAAAGTTCTAGTGGAGAAACCTAGTGTCTAGATTTGATGAAAAGTTAATGAAACACGCACAACATCCCTGTGATCTGCAGCTCATTTTGAACAGGAGCTGAACTCAGACAGGTGCATCTGAGGTTTTTGATAAATGTTTCATAGGTATTTTTGCATGACCCTACACATGGAAGGCAGTAGGGAAGGGAGCAGTTAAACTGCCAGGTGCACAGAGGGAACCAGGGCAGTGGGGAGGAAGTAGAGTCCCTCAATGTTTTTGAATGAGAAACAGGACACGAATAAGAAAGTGAACATAAGAGCTTTTTAAAATCCAAAGTACCTTGACTATCAGGTCTAAGTAAATGAGCTGGTAATTAGTTGAAGGAGAGTCTGATTAAAATGCCAACATATAGTGAAGAACATGATCTTGTTTACAGTAGTGCTAGTGCAAGGCTAGAATAAAACGTTAGCTAGTGCACTTTTTGCAGTCTGTTGTTTGTCTGAAAAGCTTGCTGTGGTATCCATGTTAAATCTGGCCTGTGAACAAGTCAGTGCAGTGGGGAAAGGGAATAGGTAATGTGCATCACATGGCTCAATCCTAGTTTTGACAGTAAATACGTTAGAAAGTCAGTTAGATCTAGGAAGGGTGGGGAAAATCTCTAATGCTGCCAAATACTGAGACACCGCAAACTTGCAGTTAATTTGTTCCAAAGCTCATACCACGATGTAACATAACCAAAGCCAAACTGTAATGCTGAATGTTTAAGAGTTTACAATTGCTTTTTCAGCTACGTGTAAATTATGAATGCATATTTCTGTGCTGGATTATGCAGTTAATAAGACTCAGCCTGCTTGGAAATAGGTTTGTCTGTTTAGAAAGGCAGGATATGTGTGAAAAACAAATGGATAACCAACAGGCTCACAGCTCTGGAAATAACACCTCCTGACAGCGCTAGGATAGAGCAGCTCTTTAACCAGGGAAAGGCAGTCAGGCTTGCTTATGCAACATAACATGCCCTGGCCGCCCTAGCAAGTGAGGCCCTTTTCACTGTTTCACCCAACCCAGTGAAAGATCCCTCCATGAGCAAAGTACTTCCCAACAGGCTCATTCCTCCCTGTATCTTATGGTTGTGCCGTATCTCAGACACATCACGTGCGTGTTTCCTCAAATCCTCAGGCTGAGCAAAACTCAGTCACCCACAGGCACTAGTTAACCTGGAAACAGCATGAAACACTGAGCTGGTGGAACGTGAAAACGCAACCTAGAAAACCTGAAGAAAAGTTCATTTCCAATTTCTATGGCACACTACCTTTAAAGGATGAAAGAGCACCTGGAGTTCACACAGGTCTTTTCTATGCACATTACAGACGCTTCCAAAATCAGATGGCCACTGACTTATGAAAGAGAGAGTTCAAGATGTAAAATAAAGATGTTATGGCTGTGTATTTCTCTAGTCTATGTAAGTGCATAACTGGTTCTGGTCTTTTACAGTGTTCCCTTTCCACTGGTGATTTGACTTCGCTAAAAACAAAGTGGGTGTGTTTAGTTCGTATAAATAAAGGTTACAGAGTAAAACCCAGGAGTAATCAAAAGGTAAGATGAAGTAAGAGGTAGAAAAAGAATGGCCAGTTTTTAAGCAAGATTTGACCAGCTCAGCAGCTCCCAGCAACGGAGCTTTGCCCTGGAGGTTTTCCCTTGAAATCCTCCTGCCCTGAACACCACAGGCTACAGGATTCTCACCTGCCTCCTGGGCAGAACAGGTAGGTACCTGATTTCATGTTTTCCCTCCTGATGTTTTTCTTTTTCTTAAAATTCTCTTTTGCCTGCTGGCAATTATTTGCTGCTTTCAGACAGGTTTTGTAAAGTCACGATACCACTGGGGAGTCATTGGTAGAACAGCTTCAGAAGAGTTGCTGACCTGATTGCAAAGTATCACATTAACAAAACAGGACTTTTTTTTTCCCCCTTGCTCAACCTACCAGCAGAGTTCCTGCTTGATCACTTAGTGTGTGGGAGAGGAATCCAGACACTGCTGCGTTACTCACTGGTCTGAATAGAAAAAGCCCTTCCATATGTTTTTTCTAATGTGTGTGTACACACTACAAACTGAACTCTTAAATGAGTTGCTCTGAGTTTCTAGTAGTGAAAAGGGGATGAGAGTAGGCTGTCTCTGTCACAGAGAAAGAAAATGGCTTTTAACTTACTGACATCTAATTTTATCCTTGGTTTTAATGCCAACATTTCTGATGGACACATCAGCCTAAATATGCAAGATTATTGCAGCCAAGTTAGCACAAATCACGAATCTACTTGGGCTGGAAAGCATTATTGTGGTCTTTCTTCTTTCCACCCTTCATTTCAAGTACCTATTATTGTAGTGTTTGTTCACGTCCTGTTTTATTCAACTGTAATACCAGATACGTGAGATTCAAATACCATTAATCCATTCATATCTGGCTATCCTAAATACAAAGCAATATTGTATTTAGGATACATTGTGCACACTAAACGAATGTGCTAAATTACCTTCAATACATTTGAATGAAGCAGTAAGAAGGAGGTAATTGCTCAAGTAAGAAAGGACCTGAGCCTTACAGGGGAAATACCTTTTTCCTGTGAAAATGAATGCTGGAGAATGCCAAGAGTGCATTTGATTTGAAAAGCAAAGAGAAGATATGATGCTGGATGACAAAGAGCCATACTCGGGAGGGAGACATAAGGAAACCAATTTTTTTTCAGTGTATGGAAGACCAAAACTTACGGTAGTCTGGCACTGATCTTGACAATGAAATGGCTTTCAAGGGATGTATTTTCACTGTGCATGGTTTAAAGGCAATACCATAGGAAATGGAGACATTAGAAAAACAAGGTTTCTGAGAGGCAATGGGTGTTTAGTGGGGAGAAAACGCATTGAGGGAATCTAAAGGCAGTGACTCAGCTGTGTGAACAGCTGCCAGCGCTAGGCAGGCTGAGAACACACAGACAGAGGCTGGTGAGGGCCTCACTGCCACCCCCAGCATCACACACAGGATGGATCCATGCTTTTCTTGGTGGTGCCAGGCAACGGGACTTGAGGCAATGGGCAGAAATTGATGCAAGGAAAATTTCACCTGAACGTGAGGTAGAACTTCTTTACTGTGCAGTGACCGAGCACTGGAACAGATTGCCCAGAGAGGGTGTGGAGTCTCCCTCACTGGCGATATTCAAGAAACATCTGGCCACAACCCCGTGCCGTGTGCTCTGGGATGACCCTGCTTGAGCAGGGAGGTGGGACCAGATGAACAGCTGTGGTCCCTTCCAACCTGACCCATTCTGCGATTCTGTAAAACACTTGTGAACCCCCAGCTTAAAAAATAGCCTCCAAGTGGGCACTTGGGGGCAGTGGTTGCTCGGCTGTAAAGGAAGGCAGAAACAATTCCCCAGTTGCCGGGCAGGAACTGCATGATAGCTACCTTAGGCAAATAATTGTGATGCGAAGGCAGTGCGGGCCAAACCACAATATCTTCAAGTCTCGAGGGCTTCAGTTTTCAGAAACACTTTAATGTTCTGTCACAGACCTAAATTATGAGATGATTCCTTTGTTTTAACTTGCCTTAATTTCTCAGGGCATCATGTACCCATGAAAGGGCTCAGAAAAAGAGGTAGGTGCTGTCCTTCAGAGTTTGTCCCTTCCTCTTTATCTCTTACGTGTGTGTGGCTTTTTAGAGAAGGAGAGAAAAAGTCTGATTTGGAGAAGGCTGCAGGTGACAGCTGTACCAGGACTCACTCCAGTGGGTGTTGGGGTGGACATTCTTAATACTAACTCCTTAAACACCATTAAGTGGTTTTTGGTTAAACTCCTACATCTCCTTCAGACTGGCAAACACCAAGAAGAAGACAACATAACTCGTTCACCTGTCCTGACACTCAGAAGAGTCAGCAAATAGGTAGGATGACAGGGGGGTTAGAATTATGTGATCTTTAAGGTGCCTTCCAACCCAAACCAACCTACAATTCTCTGATGAGAAGGGGGATGAGTTCAAAACTTGCTAATAGTCTTCAGAAAGTCCCCTGAAAAGTGCATATAGCCAAGGCTGTGTTAGTTCTTCAGCATGACTTTTCCTTTCCACAGGGAAAAACAATTCACTTGGTTTTGGCATGGTTTCTGTGGGCAATGAGAGGACTGCGCAGATGTGCATAGACAGATGTGACTGCCCCTACCTCCCACCTCACCAGAAGTCAGCTGGACACAGACTATTTTTGATCCCCAAGGCCATCTGTCTGGGCAAACATCACTCACTGCCCCGGCAAAAATACCTTTTCTTTCAGCAAGGCTTCCTTAGGAAAAGAACCAAGATGGAATGAGGGTTAACGCTACAACAAAGAGGGACGATGCACAAGCAGTCAGGGTTTCTTTAAAACTTTGTGAAAAAAACATGGTAAAGTTGTTAGGATTTTTTTCACAAAATGTTTTATGAATTATAATTTCCAGGTTCAAAAGGGCAGCTAAGAAAAATGTCAAGGTCCCATTCTTCAGAATTATCTGAGGAGGCAAAAGCAATCCAATGAAAATAAGCATAGATGATTTCCATGCTCCATCTCCAACAGAAATTTAGGATTAAAGTTAACACCTCAAGGTTTAGTGGTGCGAACAAATAGCAGAGAGAAGATTTATGGTATTTTATAATTTAATTTTGTTCCTTTTGTTCTGTGCCAAATTGCCCAATATTTGTGATGCATAGGATATAAAAAAGCACAGCTGTCAAAATCAAAGCACAATATGGATGAAAAAAAAAACCTTTACAATTAAAATAATGACATCTCTCTGTCCACCTCTTCTGACATCTCATATTCATAATTACATAAGAATTGAGGCCAGAAGTGCAAAACAAAATTCGCTTTTTAAGATATATTAAATTTGTCATGTTTTATGTACAAATCATGGCTCCTAATTTTATGCATTCTTCATTTTTTTAATAGTGTAGGTTTTGGCCCTCTCAGCTTGTCAGCCAGTGAAGGACCACAGTGTTTCACGTGAAGGAAACTCTACAGAAGAAGACCAGAGGCCTTTAGGGGCCTCCCCAACATGAGTCCTCATGGACCTTGAGCTTTCTGCTCCCAACATCCATCTGACAGGAGAGCAGCTGGAGGTGCCCTGTCTCACTTCAGGGAGTACAAAAGGCAGAAGTGAAGTGCTCCAAGTAGGAGAGCTGCAGGACACGGCTCCTCCTGAAGCGTGGCTTTGATGTTGTTCTATAGGAGCAGATCCAAGTGGAGAGGTCTACAGAGTTAAAAGATAACTGAACATAACTAAAGACTATTATTTTACAAAGGCTTTGCAGCAAATTGGAGTTGGAGTCCTGTTTGTTTGCTCTGATAATTCCAAGAGCTATCATTCTTGCAGGGTTAATTTTATTTTATCTTTTATAATTTCTGGATGACATTAAAAATGAACACTTCCTTTGGTCAATTAGTTCAGCACATTCCTCAGCAGGAGAACTGGATATGAAAGGTCATGGCCTAATCTCAGTAAATTCAACAGACACTGCCAACACTGGGATCAGTGCTGAATCTACATACATGTTGCCAGAGGCAGATCCAGAAGCTGGGTAGATAAGCATGGAAAGTTTGTAAATACTCAACTATCATCCTCCACTGCTTGGTAATAAAGCAGAAAGAATGAAAGAAAAAATTATTCTGAAGTAATCCGGTTCAGTTGGCAGAAGAAAAATAGATGCATCATTAATAATACATAATGCAGGATTAACAGGTCCTTAATACCTTCCTCTGAAAATGGTAGCAAGGATCTGGGTTTCATCAGTCCTGAGCAGGCCATTTACCTGTCTGTATTGTAAAATTAACTTTTCTCAATTAATGTTAATATCAGTTCTTACTGTTCTAATCAGACTCTTCCAAAAGAGCAATAAGCAATGTGGGATTAACATTAATAAGAAAAAAAAAAAAAGAAAAAAAAAGAAAATAAACCCAAGCATATTATGCCTGCTGGGTTTTTGCTGTTACAGTTTCACTTCCACCTCCACTATTAATAAGGCTCTGGGTAAAATTGGTTTCTTTGATGATAGAAAAAATAGTGATATACTTCTAAAGGATCCTTTTTTCCTTGCAGAAACTGTTACAAGCAGAGCAATTGTGTGGATGCAATGGAAGGGAAATGTCAGAAACAGAGTGAGAATCTTTCCCTCTCAAATGGCAGTGCCCATGCAAATAGTCATCCAGGAGGGGTAGAAATCGCAAAAACCTGACTACCATAGTAGCCTGAAATCCTTTGCTTTGTAGTACATCAGCTGCGTGGAGATGTAGATAAAAGAGTCTGGAGGAGCACAGATTATGGAGTGCAAGGGCCACCTCACATTCAACACACGCACATACACACAAACCCCCTCTGAAGCTGCTCTGAGTGCATTACGGACCATTTCCAGCTCTGGCTTTCTTTGACTGTCACAAAAGGTGTGAGTTTAATCCCTTACCGGGTGGCAGGGGTTTGTTGACTGGAGACAGCTTTGAGGAACAGAGCACTTGAGTGTTTTGTATGTTGATGCTTCATGCCCGGGTTAGAGAAGAGATGATAAAGCTGCCACAAGTTTAGGGTTTACACACTGGATAAAATGCACTAGAGAGATTTCATTATTACCGTTCAAAAGCTCTCTGAGGTGCAGCTTCACTGACTGTGATGCATTCAGGCCATCAGGAAAGAAGAGTTGTGATATTTCACAGATAAGGTAAGGAAATGAGTAAATGAGATACCACTGAGACACCTCTCTGTATGTGAGAGGGCTCCAATTCTGCAAGAAGAGCTCAAACTACTGCAAGAAGAGGGTGTGTGAAAGAAAACCTACTCAGAGGAAAGGGGGAAGGATAAGGACAGAGTCCTCTTCAACCAGAGAGCATTCAGGCACTCAGGCAGTCTATCATCTCTCCTTTGCTGTGATCATCTCAGTGCTTTCCAGGCCAGGTGGCCCTTTCTTATAGTGATCAAAGGAAAACCAAACTACTGCTGTGTTTAACACCCATCCTCTCCTGCATCCCCTCCTCTTTCAAAAGAGGAGAAAAAAAAAAAAGGGGAAGAAAAATAAGTTGTTTCAGAAAGCTCAGACATTTATGTATTATTTCCAAAGACCAAACCCAGCTTGTAGAGCACAGGCAGTTCT
This sequence comes from Cephalopterus ornatus, assembly GCA_013396775.1. Taxonomy (NCBI): domain Eukaryota; kingdom Metazoa; phylum Chordata; class Aves; order Passeriformes; family Cotingidae; genus Cephalopterus; species Cephalopterus ornatus. The sequence goes on from VZRE01011553.1 coordinate 310,127, forward strand.
TCCCACAGCCTTTGCTGCCCCAGCTTGGCCCCCAGACTGCAGCAGCCTACATGTGACTGAATCTGTCCCTGTAAAGGGCTGCAGTCTGGCCTTTTGCCATTCCCTAAAAAAATTAACTCTTCAAAAGGGTTGTTGCAAACAGTACGATCCTGGGACTGGAGCTCTGTAAATGAAGTTTTTAAGAGGGGCATGGCATTTGTTAGTGATGTAACACAAGAACAAATGAAGCATACAAACAATTTATTCTCATCTGTCGCAGGAGCTGCCCTACATAAAAGCCAGATCACCTTTGGTCAGTGCCAGAAGTATTTCTGCAAAAAGTAATACGGACAGTCCTAGGATCACGGTGTCTCTTTTTAAAAGGCACATGTGCTTATTTTTATTCCCAGGTTTAGAATGAAAAAGTGGTTTGGAAATACTCACAAAACAGCTTGGTGTGAAAGTAGAATTACGTTTAGGCAAACCAGAGCATAATTAAATGCAACTTTTGAGGATTTTAGGTTTGATTAATCAATTTGATAGCATTCTTCTGGGGAATGAGCTCCATGCTCGCACTGTGTTGTGGTTTACTACCCAAGTACAACAGGTGCCTGTAGTCCAGAGCACAGTGGTTCACTCCCAGTGAAACGAAATGCAACACACATCTTGGTGCTCTGGCTGGTGGCTCTTGAGACATTTCCTACACTGCTGTTTGCCTCAAATGCCTCATGCAAGACGTATGTGACAGGGGAGAAAGATGTTCCTCTGCTCTGTCAAAGTTTGGGACCTGCATGCCAGAGATAGATGAGCTGCTTGGTGACAGCACTAAACAAATGTGACATTTGTATATCCTCTCTGTCTCATACTGCCAAAGCATATGGCAAATATACTACAGGGAGTAGATTTTTCCATAAAATTTTTCCAGATGTATCATCTTTACCACTCCAGCATCAGTCCTTTTTGCTCTGCTGAGGCTGCACCATCAATAACATGATGTCCTCTTTCTTCTGGACCTGTATTTGTGTGTCTTGCCTACTGACAGTCTTATTGGAAGCTCAGAAATACCTGCCTGACTACGCTGGATGCTGCTGATTGATATGAAAATTAAGCAGAAAAGTTCTCCAAGTGGTTCCCAGCACAGAACGATTCCCAGGATACCCAGTGGGCCTCACTACTCTGCTCCCTCCAACAGGGGTCTGTTTTTCCCCAGTCTGTGATCCCATTAGGGGCTGTTCAGTGAGGTGTTGCTTGTGTTGTGCTCACCAAGACTCAGCAGGTTTCAGCTCTAGCTTGTAGCCACAGAAGAGGGCTCTTGGTGGTCTGGGCATGCAGGATAGAGAAGGGAGCAGAAGGGATCTCTTCTGGGGGCCTCCTTGGCCTCGACGTAGCATGACATTAGCAGGGTTGTTCGCTGCTTGTGCAGTTGGGCAGTGTAAAGGTGTGATGTGGTGGTGTCTTGGTATGAGCAGCGCTGCAGGGCCTCAGCTGTGCAAAGTGTTGGTGCAGCCAGGGAGCAGGGCAAGTGTGACAAGGGGCGTGCCCAAAGGCCACCCCTTGGGGTGGGGACTGCCACAGGGCCCGTCTCCAGGGAAAGGAAAGGCTGGTGCTGGGAGGGAGGGGAAAGAGGCAAGAGTTCAACACTATTTATTTCTGCATTGTTTGCTTCAGGAACTTCTCTAGTGGCATCCCTAGTGCATCTCTTGGTTACCTCTTGCTATCAAATGATGTCAGTCACACAGGATCTGAGATCGTCTTATTTCTTGTCAATATCAAGCTATTACAGTGCAAATTCTATAAAGGAATTGACACTTCAGGAATCAAATAATAATGAAATCACTGTAATAGGCAAACCCTGTTTGCATTCAGGTCATGTCTCTGAAGGTCTAGCATTGATTTTAAATTCCGCAGCCCACATCTCCTGGTTGTGCCCTGGCGGGCTGAGAGATGCTGAGCCTGCTGGAAGCCCCCACCGGAGACACACACGGCTGTGGCAGCAGGACTGTCTGGGAAGAGAAGGGAGGTAGCCTCCTGGAGGAGGGTGGGAGAGAGCTGCAGCAGGAACAGAAGACCCTGTTCTCATCAAATGACATCGTAGTGCAGAGCAAAAGTGCCTCTCCTACAACAAAACACCATATGAACACACTACGTGACCACAGGAAAAAGCCTTTTGTAGGACGCAATTTACTAAATCACAGAAATGCTTCTATACCCACATTTTAACCAGCAAGGTTTTCCATAACCTCTTCGCTAATGAAAATTTCCTTACTTGAATGCTGGCTAACATTTGTTCCTCCAGAATTCTGCAAATAGCAGTAAAGTGGAATTTGGGAGAGGTTGTGGAGTTGTGGGAGGTTTTTTTCCTTCTTTTGTTTTACCCTGAGGGAGAAACTGCTTGTGCAATAAGCAAGGTAGTCACTAGTGTTAAGTGTTAAGGCTGCTACATTTCTGGAGGCCAGCCATTAAAAGGATATTTGGCTGTACCACAAATGATTTGAATGCTCTTATTTGAAGGGCAAATAGTCATGATTACTTTTTTGCAGACGCAGAGAATATTTTCTGGAAGCATTTGAGTCTGCCCTTTGTGTAGCCCAGAAAAAAAGGATACAAAACACAGAATTCACCTTGTTTTTCCTTTTCTAATTTTTTCACCGTTTTTTTTCTATCAGATAGTATCATGAGAGAATATATTGCTGCAAGTAAAACAAAAGCTTTTATCTAGGATTTCTCCGTGCTCTGAAATTACAGTTCTGTAAGCCCAAGTGATAGTTAGGTAAGGCGTTCAAGCAACCAGTTAATGAGCAGTTCTTCATTAGATTCACTGCGGGAAGATCACAACGTTCGTCTGGTTCTCCTGTCCTCCACAGATGAGGCCTTGAAATTCCCTTTTGAATAATTTTTCTTTCTTTTTATTCTAAGATGGGTTTTTTTGTTTTGTTTTGGTTTTTTTAAATGATATTTTATTTTTATTATCACAGTTGGTATAGAAGGATGAACATGGTTTTATGATTATATTTTATAAACCACACAATATGTGTGTCACAAAAAGAAGTGGACAATGGAACAAAGTCTAATTGATGACCAGTAACTAGTGTTGTACCCCATGGGTCAATTCTGGCTTCAGTCCTGTTTGACATCTTCATTCATGACCTGGATGATGGGGCAGAGTTTTCTCTCAACAAGGATGCCAGTGACCCCAGAACTGGAGGAGTGGCTGATATGGCAGAGAGTTGTGCTGCCAGGGCTGAACATGAGCCAGCCATGTGCCCTTGTGTCAAAGAAGGCACACAGTACCCTGGGCTTCATTAGGAGAGTGGTGCCAGCAGGTCAAGGGAGGAGATCCTTCCCCTTTACTCAAGCACTCGTGGGGCCACACATGAAGTGCTGGCTCCAGTTCTGGGCTCCCAAGTACGATAGAGACCCAGACATACTGGAGTGATCCAGCAAAGGGCCACAGTCAAGGGTCTGGAGCACCTCTCCTGTGAGAAAATATTGAACAAGTTGGGACTGTTCGCCATGGAGAAGGGAAGGTTGAGGATGTTTCTCATCAATGAGAACAAATACATGAAGGGAGGATGCAAAAAATTGGAGCCAACCTCTTCTCAGCGGTGTCCAGTGATAGGACCAGAGGAACTCAGTACAAACTGAAGCAGCACCTGAACACTAGCAAACACTTTCTATCTGTGAGGGTGACCGAGCACTGGCACAGGTTGCCCAGAGAGATGGTGGACTCTTGATCCTTAGAGGTATGCAAAAGCTCCCTGAATATAGTCCTGGGCAACCGGCTCTAGTTGGTTACAGGGAGCAAGGGAGTTGGTCTAAGTGACATCCAGAGGCCCTTTCCAATCTCAATCATCCTGTGATTCCATGACTGCATGTTATGAACAGGAATTGGAATTCTAGAGACACACAGTGCCTTTATTACGATATATTTCCAAAGCATATCAAAAAACTAAACCATCTTGCTGTAACCATCTACTGTTCCAACACTATTGCGTGGAAGTTAATAAGAAGTGATAGCAGAGAGGTCTCTTGAAGTCTTCTTCATAGTCATAAAATCATAGGATAACCTGAGTGGGAAGGGACCCACAAGGATTATTATTCCTTCGCAGAAGTCCAACTCCTAGCTCTGCACAGGACACGCCCAAGAATTCCACCAGGTACTTGAGAGTGTTGTCCAAACACTTCTTGAATTCTGGCAGGCTTGGTGCTGTGACCACTTCCCTGGGGAGCCTGTCCTTTTACTGCTGAAGCCACCTGCCACAGGGAAAGCCGTGGTTCGAAATCGCCTTGTGATCAGCTCTGAGAAGAGCAGAATTCACGCTAATGGATTTACTCCTTTTCCCTTCTTCTCTCTCTTCTTGTCCCTCTCAGGTTGCAGCCCAATATACTATAAGCACAGCAGAACACTCTTAGTCAAAATCTGGATGTAAGCAGCTGTGTGGGGTCCACACGAGCTCTCCTCCAGCTCATTCTACCAAAGTCCCTCCAGCCTTTACACTCCAGGGCAGCTGCAGCCCTGTATCCATCGCAGTGGAGCAGGAGGCCATGTGTTGCCTTTGCATGCTTTGTATTTCTGACAGCAGTGGTCCTACCCTGCTACTTAACATCTGGAGGCCGAGCTGCACTAGCATTTTGTTACTGTGTGTGTTACTGATGTGGTGCCTCTTTCCAGGAAAGTGGAAAACACGGAGGGAGTGGATTTACTCCATGAGTCACTTGGCAGGTTCCTGCTGGCCAAGCGAAACGGGGGGTTTTAGCTAAGACCTGCTTTTATGGGAAATATGGAACATGACAGTTGTTTGGGTTGGAAGCTCCTTCAATGACTCGGGGCCAAGTTCACCCAGGAGCGTGCATGCTCCAAAACACTCCCTGGAAAGCGAGGCTGGAATGATTCATGCCTTTTTGGTCAGGTGTTTCTCTACCACAAGCTTGCTGAGTCTGTCTTTGGTGCCATGGGCACCCACTTGTTCATATCTCTTCCTCCTGCTCCTTCTTATTAATATTTTCAAAAAGTTTCATCTTTTTTGTCCCGTAAGAGGGTTTGCAAGAAATGAGTAAACACTTATGTTGCCGGTTTTCATCTATTTATTTTGGCTGTTTGTTTTTGCTCTGCTTTGGAGAGACTGTGGTGCATAAATAAGCTATGACCTGTCATCCCAAAGGGAGGAAATGGTAGACCATGCATGGAAAATATTCTCTAGTTTTCCTCTTGTAATTTCAGTAATGACATCATACTAAATGATCAGACTTTTTCCTGGAAGACAGTTCAGCATATTTCCTTTTAATCATCCAAGGTGCATATGGTCAGACCTTCACAGTAAACCTGAAACCAATTTGAGATACGTATCTTTAAGTCCCTCAAGGTCTGTATCATACCCCATTTAAACAACTAATTAAGGTTTAATTTCACTGTAGTTTTCAGATACAAGGCAATCACTGTCTCCTGCTCTGCTGATAAGGACTGCAGCAATAAAGACTAACACTCCAAGTAGTAATTTAAAGACAGAGAAAGAAGGCGAGAGTAAAAGATTTCCCCCTTTGAAACAAAGTGATTATAAGCCTACAGTGACCAATTCCTGCAGTGACAACCGCTGGCAAAAAATAAATGAGATATTCTTAACCTATAGGCTTCACTGGGGTGAAATATTTTTTATTGATTCTATGTGATTTTTTTTTTCTTAGTGGTTTTGATTTTTTGCTTTGTCTTTGTTCTGTTTTGGCTGGGTTTTTTTCTTTCTTAGGCTAATAAAGGGAAAGTAGCAGCAGGGGCAACAGATATGAAACCAGAAGTTTCCCCACCATGCTGCCCAGTCGGTTATTTTAGCACTCACCTGTGAGCACCTTTCACTGCACAAGGGATGCCTTTGAAAAGCCATGTATAAACCCTTCCTTGAGCATGCCTGCAGCAGAGGCTCAGCTATCAGGTTTTCAGAACTTGCAGTTAAGCGGCATGTCTGGTGTGAGATGATTCTGTGACACAGATTGCTATCAGTGAGAAGCTAAGCTGAAAATTACTTATTTCGTTTCACACAAGACAGGGGGATGGAGGCAGGGCTAGAAAATGAAGTAAAGCACTGTAGCTAGATTCAGCAAATTCAAATGGGAGTAACTTGCTGACTTCACCAGAGACTGGCTGCTGATTACAGTATTTGAACTAGACTTCCCCAACTGCGTAACACAATCGCTCCTTAGAGTCCTAAGTCAGGATTTTGCTAATTAAGACTACACGTCTGAATATGCACATGTACACACCAATATAGTCAAAACTTCAATTTGTTCTATTTTGTTGGCTTTCCTTATTTACATTTATTGAGGGGAAAAAAAATAAAAAGAAAAAAAAGGAGCAGAAAGGGAGGAGACACCATAGATACATTCATAACATGCCAGACCCTTGCAGACATTCTCATGACATGTAATGAGCTAAACAGGGAAAAGTTTAGGCAGTTTGATGACATAAATACAAAGAAATTATCATAATTTCAACATTAGAGGTTTCTGGTGCATCAAAATGCCACCGTGAATCCCCAACGAGCTTTTTATATTAACATCTTCTTTTCCAATACTATTTTTTCCCTTGCATAAGGACTTATTGCAAGATCATACTGAAAAGTAGTGGAAAACTGCCCAGACGAAACTGCATACAAAGAATGTGAATCCAGCCCATACATTCAGCCCGGGGCCTCCATCTGTTCTCCTTGGACATCACTCGCAGTCAGTAGAAGCTGGTCAATACACCTGGTGTATTCATCTCACCCTAACACATGCTCAAGCAGAGGAAGCGCTCCACAGCTGCACCTATTTCTTGCTTTCTTTCAACTACAGAAAGCACACAGTAAGTAGCTCAACAGCGGACACCGCAAGTTATATGAGAAAAATCCAACCTCAGGAGTCCATCAAATGCTCACTGAACTAAAGAGTTGAGTTTTACATCCTCCTCTCCTGCTAATTTCTAGCAGATTGTAGGTGTTGTTCGTGCCACTCTTTTATATGGATCTGAATCATGGGTCATTTACCGCCACCACTTACGACTCAGAATGCTTCCATCAACGCTGCCTCCGTACAATCCTAAACATCCACTGGAGAGATTATGTGACCAATACGTCTGTTCTTGAACAGGCAGGAGTTACGAGTATTGAGGCCATGTTGCTGCGAGCGCAGCTGCGTTGGGCAGGGCACGTCTCCAGGATGAAGGACTACTGCCTCCCTAAGATTGTGCTCTATGGTGAACTTGCCACTGGCTGCCGCAAGAGAGGAGCCCCGAAGAGGAGATATAAGGACACCCTGAAACAACATCTCAGCCTTGGCCATATCGATCACCATCACTGGTCTGCTCTGGCCTCCAGTCGGGAGGCCTGGAGACACACTATCCACAACGCTGCTGCTTCTTTTGAGAATACACGCAGGATCACTCTCGAGGAGAAAAGACAACGCAGAAAGAACCGCATCCTGTGGGTACCACCTGGGGAGCCATTCTGCTGTGCCTTTTGCAACTGGACGTGTCTATCTCGCATTGGCCTTTTTAGCCATCAGCGCGCTTGTAGCAAGTGTGGGTAGAGTCCTTCACAAATCTTCGTTCGCGAAGCCTAGCCATGGATGGTAGGTGTTGTTCGTGACAGTAGAGTATAAAACATCTTTAGGCACATATGTGACTTGAATTGACAGCACATTTTTAATATCTGTTTTGGAATAGACTTATTCACAGTTTGCTGTGCTCCACACAGTGCATAAGAGGCAGAAGATGAAAACCCCTTCTGTTATTGATAGTATGGAAAAATATTTTCTCTGTGCTCTAAATTGATAAGATTATGGAAAGAAAAAGAAAAGGGGAGGAGTGTGGGAAGGCAGGGTGGCAGGGTGAGGTGGTGGGGTAGGTAGAGAATTAACAAGAAGAATGAAAGGATCCTGAGACGAATTCCATCTATGGAAGCTGAACTCTGTCACTTTCTTCAGCCCCAACACTCTGAGGAATGCGGTTCAAGGTCCTGTGTCTCACTGACACCTTCTTGCTGGTTTTGAAGACCTGCTTTTGGAGGAGGGTGGCTGCACCCAAACACCAGTGGGGACTTGCCAGGATCTCCAGCCTCGTGCAAAAGCAAATGCAGTCAGTGCCACACAATGCTGGGTGGGCTGGGAGAGCCAGTGGATATCAAGTACCAGGTCCCTGATGTGTTACAACTCTGCTCTGACTTTTCCCCATTGGTATGAGGTTTATGCAGGCTCAAGAGACACCCTTGGTTTGTGCAGCACACGGTGCTTCAAACCAGAGCCTGATCTCAGCTGAGGTTGGGTGTGAACCCTTGAAAAAACAATCCTAACAAGGTTATCTTGTGCCAGGAAGGATCCCTGATTGTCTTGGTGAACCTACCTCCTTGGGGTGCATAATCTCGTGCACTCTTCAGTTAGACATGGTTGCTTCTTCTCTTCGAAGTTAATGTATTATTTCCAGCTCCCAAATTCACATCTGTTTTTTGATTTTACTAGGTAGGAGGAAGGACTACAGCTCAGATTGTGGCCAAATAGAATCACAGAACAACGGAATCATAGATTGGTTTGGGTTGCAAGGGACCTTAAAGATCATCTACTTCCAACCCTCCTATATGGGCAGGGACACTTTCCACTAGATCAGGTTACTCATAGTCCAATCCAACCTGGCCTTGAACACCTCCAGGGATGGGGCAACCATAACTTCTCTAGGCAATTGTTCCAATGTCTCACCACCCTCACAGTAAAGAATTTCTTCCCAATACCTAAGTTTATAGGAGCTTGCACCTTGGAGGTGAGAAAGAGAGGAGCTTGGGGCATGATCTCTGAGAGTGGACTGATGGCTTTCCAGGGTGGCTGGAGGATCCCCAGGACCTGGCTGCCAGGTGAGGATGGGTTTTGGCAGTCTGACTGTCTCCTGTCCTCTCATGGACAGGGCCCTGGGACACGCCACCCAGCCCACCCACCTGCCAGCACAGCCCTGCCAGTGCCACACACGGTCACACTGAGGGAGAGGCTGCACACGTCGCGGTGGGAAATCAAAGGCATCCCTGCAGAGGCTGCTGAAAGCTGTCCACGTCTAGAGCTTGGTGGTGGTCGCCAAAATGAGGTGGTTTCAATATGGGACTTGAGGGAAAAATAAATATCTTGCCAACAGCTTGTTTGTTACACTTGTGGTTGCATAAAACACATCAGGCTCAGCCAAAAATAATGTTTTCAAAAAAACATCTGCTCTGAACAGGGAAAAAAAAATTAAATTTCCTAAAAAATTGGAAAATAAAAATGTGAGGTGACAGGGCAATTGATTCACACAAATCTGAGGGTTTAATTTTGATTGCAGCCATATTTTTGTACATATGTTTGCATTCTAGTCATCCTGAACTGCAATACAAAGACACTTTGGATCTCAGAAAATAGAGTTCTGGTTACATAATTACAAGAAAAAAATGCATTTTCACAGTTTCAAAAATTCTCTATCGCTGTTCTGAGCAAACATTTGTATTGAAACCCATTATTTGGATTTAAATGAATAGGAATTTGCTGACAGGAAATATTAAATTACCAAATTCACAATCAGCCATAGTGCAAAGCTTAGCTGTAACTCATTGTTCTGATATTCATATATTAAAGACCAGTATTTGACCTTCCTCTGAATCTTGGCAAATCACACCTTTAGTCAGGCGTTAAAAAAGAGGAATAAGACAGGGAAAGCACACTCCATGCCTTCTTCTCCAATTTAAAACTAAACTTGTTTTTTAGAATAATAAATTTAGACTAAAATCTAAAGAGTGTATCAAGCCCTAACTGCCTATTAAGATTAATTTAAACCAAGTGTATAATTTTTAAAAGTCTTATTACTCCACTACAAAAAAAAAAAATCCATGCAACCACTCCATAAATAAATATAAATTTGTTCTGGCATCATCTGAAAGAGCCCCTCCCCCAGGCTGGCCTCTTGTCACAGCCAAATGCTTAATAGGTTGTGGCTGGAAAATCCCAGGGAAAGCTGGAGATTTTTATGAGATGAGCACTGATTGTACAGGAGCCTGCAGCTATTGCTGACCTGCCTCTTTCACAGAAAGAGGATTATTACACAAAAGAGTGCTAGAGATATTGTATGAAAAATATATTTTAATTTCTTTCTCAGCAAGAGAAAATGGGGAGAAGGGAAAAGGGAACAGGCAGAGGAGCTACTTCTGCAAGTGTTTTAGGTGGGGATTCCTTTAATATTATTATTATGTTGTTACTCAGAAAGTTCTTTTGAGAGTCCAATATGGAACATGAACAGATCCCTGGTTCCTCAGTCTTCCTTTATCTCCTCCAGACATACAGATTTGGTCTTTTGCATACATAAAACCAAAATACTCCCGTAAGTATATATATTTTTCTGGCTTTTTCCCATTGTCTCACTTCTGCTACTCCCTCCTTACCTACTAGACAGATTGAACTAAGAGAAATACACTACTTGTCTTGCTAATTACCGTGCACATGGAGATGCGTCAGCCTGGGCTTTTCTCTTAATTGTTGGCTGTCATGGGGGGACTGTTCTTTTTGTATTTAATATCAGGGAGCTTCCTGCCTTCCTAACTTACACTGGAGGGGAGGAATACAAAGCCTTAGACTCAATATCTTTGTTAAGTGTTCGATACTCCTGCTCCTGGTCTCTGACAGCCGCACTCACCTGGCGATTGCAGCTGTTCCTGTTCGCCCGTTCTCAGCCTCAGGTTTCTCCCCAGGTCCCCCCCTCCATCCTCCCATCCCCCTCCAGCCTGGCGCTGATGTTGCACTTCAAGCAGCTTGTTCATCTGTATCCATGACAACCAGGATGACATCAGCGTGAGGACTCAACATCACACTGAGGACTCCAGAGCAATTAAATGCTAATAACACCTTTTTAATTGCAGTTGAAATATTTCTAGTAGCGGGAAAAAAAAAAAATAGGATGGACAGGTAAGGAGATTGTAGAAGGTGGAGGAAAATCTCTCGTTCCTCTCAGGCTGCCTTTGCAGTGACACCACATTTTCCCCAGGCATTTCAGCCGCCTTGGCTGCTGTCAGAAATATCCTTTCATATCCCTGAAGCAGCCTCCTGCATCCCCAGCACCACTACAACCAGCTGTAAACGTTTGGGTGGCCACTGATGTCTGATGCGCTGTTGAGATGGGCAGAGGAGTGACACCACTACTGCCCCAATTCCCATTTAACTGGGCAGGGAAGCACACAGCTTTCCTCAGGCCAAACCTCTGCCCTCGCCTCTCACAAAGGGGCTGAGCAAGACCCTGGCCATCGTGCACACCCTGCCCCTGCCAGAGTGATGCTGCAGCAGGTGAAGAGAGAGGCAGGTGTGCTGCTGGGATGTCGCTTCTGTCCCCTTGCAGGAGGTTCTATATGGACATACAGGCACAACCTGACCTGTCTCTGCTGCTTCCCGAGCTCACCCTGGCCAGGGAGAGCTGCCTAGAGCAGGACAGCCCCCGACAGGGCCCCTCTCAAGAGCTCTGCAGTGTGGGGCTGGTGACCCATGACAGATCTTTTGGGGCTGCAGTGCTGACAGAGCTGAGCAGGACAGAGCTGCTGCCGTTTGAGCACAGATGAGCAGTTCCTAATGCCTCATCCTCCCCGACGTAGGCACCTCCTCTGAACACAGGAATTTCCTAGGCACAGAGCACGAAGAAAAAATAACTTCCACCTAATCAGATTTGTGTACAATTGGTATTAACAATGTAGGTCAGGTCAGTGCTTGACAACCAGAGGCTCTCAGCAGCAGCCTCCTGGCAGTGGGAGAACAATCACATCCCCCAGCCCTCATCCTCTACTTCAAAACCTTCTTCTCAAGTTTCCCCTGTCACACAAAGCCAGGGAGCTTCCCCAGGCTGGCTGCCTCTGAGAAGCACCACCAGAGTCCCCGGGGCTGCACTGGTCTTTGGCATCCCTGGGTGAGTGGGGTGTGCTGAGCCCAATTTACTGGTAGTGCTGGGCTGTGGGCATCACAGAGAGCTGCTGGGTGTCTGCACCTGTGGGGCTGCAGTTTATCTGCTCCTTGGGGCCTGAGGAGCAGGTAGCTCTCTTACCTACTGCTCACTTCTCCGAAGCCCTCGGGGTGTGACTCTTTTTCACCAAATAGGTTTTTTGAAAAGGGAGGGGTACATAATCGCATCACCTCATAGCTCTGAGACATTTGGACTTCAGAGAACCCATTTGTCAGTCATTTATCGTGCCAGACACGTTTTAGCTTCACTTCACTGCCAGCAATTCAGGCAACAAACCCACCCCTCTTGAAAAACAGTTGCTTGTGTTCTGTGATGTCCCACTGTCATACCAGGCCAGCTTTGCACTATCCTAGTTCCTAACTTTCTCAGGGAGCAGGTCTTCAGTGTCCTACAGGACACTTTTCTCCCTGGGAAGAGGGCCTGTGAAGCTGTCAGACCCAAGAATGAGGAGAAACCAAATGCAGTGAGCAAGCCTGTGTTGGCAGCTGGGGTGGGAGGTCTTGGCTTACAGCCAAGAATCTCAGGAGACATAAATCTTACACTCCTCATCTGGAAGGTGAAACCTGCTTGTTTGACAGAGCTGCCCTTGTGCTATAACAACAAAGATCATATGGGAAAGAAAAGGTAGAGAACCAAACACAAAGAAGAGAAAGGAGAAAAGGTGGAAATTAGGGTGAGAAATAGGAAGAGAGACCAAAGAAAAGAGGAAAAAATTGTAATGGGAAAAATATGTCCAGTTACACTTGAGAAGAAAGCAAGCAGGGAGGAAAAATAAACTTTGAAGCTGTTCTTCAGGGCTTCCCTCAGACTGTTCTGTGGGAGCAGCTCAGGTATCAAACCTTAGATTATATGGGTGGACTAAACTATTAAATCAGCTGGAAGATCAACTGCCCTACTCATTTTAAAGAAATTTAATGGTTACAGCCACTTCTAGGAATGCTGCTGAAATGTTATTTCATGGTTTGATGTAGTTATTACCATTTATCTCTATAAAGAGCCTGGTCATCTATCACTGGTATCTGGCACCGTGGCTAGGAGTTAGATTGCTGACAAAGACTAAGATGTTGAACCATTTACTGTTATATTAACGGGCAAATTTTAGCTTAAAGAAAGCAGCTAATTCATGTAACGATCTTTAATGTTAATCCATGAGGATTTATGTTGCTTTTGTCCTATCTTATTTGTGTGAACTCCTTTTGCCTATTAGGAGTGTAACCGCACTGCCTGGCTGACAGTGGCCTTTTAGCTGAACCGTGAACTGATTTAAATTGAGTATTGGACTAGTTCCCTTTGTGCTCTGTAGTCCTATAAATTGGGGAAGGTGTTTGTGGAAGACTAGTATAGACAAAACAAATGTTTAGATCCTTAGCTGGTTTGATTCTTTCTCTGTAAATATTGTCCCAACACCTTATTCCAAATTTACAAATGGCAGTAAAGTACTGTAGAACAGTATCTACACAGTGCTACAGATGTTGTTAGCAATCTTTTAAAGTGTGCTGAGGGAGAGCAGTCAGGGAGACTGGGCAAAAATATATGTGCCGAGTGAAAAATTAGAAGGAAATACAAAAAAGGAGATTTTAATTTTTTAATCTTCTCGTATTCTGGGAAAACCCCTCCTGGGCATAGCATCCCCAACCCATGATACACCATGAGTGTTAGCTGAATGACTGAGCTGAAGGAGGTTGGATGGAATTTTGTTTGGAAAAGAACTGTACATGCTTAGTTTTAGCTGGAAAGAGGGAAGGATGATACAGTCCTTGTCCTGAAGGCAGGAGAGGAGGACCAGTATGAATGCAGGCTCCTGCAGGAAGAGTGGAGACTTGTTTTCAAGGACAGCTGCTTTAACTGTGAGGAAGAAACTGGCTTGGGAGAGCTGAGGCCTCCATGCTCCTCCTTGGATCGAGGTGGAAGAGAGGACAGCCAGCTCCCCTGCAGAAAAGCTCTTCTCTGTAAGCAGGAGCAAAGCTGTTTGTTCAGTATTTTCCCTTCTGTCACCTGAGGAAACATTGACCTCAGATATACCCGAAAGAGGCCCTAAGCAGCAGCTTGCAGGGTGAAAGCTGAACCTGCTGTGCAGCTTCCAGCTCTGATCCTACCCCCAAATGTTGTGTTTTTCCGAGCTGACTGGGGCTCCAGTGGAATCCGAAGGAGCAGCACTATCCCTGGATAACTGCACTGCTTGAATCACAGCACGTTTCTTGAAGCATCAGCTTCCATGATCTCACTGTTTTCCACCTATTGCTAAAGTTCACAGCAAAACTATGACCAACTTCGGCAGGGAACAGGAGCAGAGCCTATTAGCATTCACTGCATCTGCTCACTGACAGCGCAGTGTGTCACATTATCTCGTCACTGTAGGCATCCAGTGTGCCGTCCTGCAGGATACATCCCATGCATTTTGAGCAGCTGGGTTCTGTGTGCTAAGGCAGGAGCCTGCCAACTGCCTTTCCCTGGCAGGCTGTGTCACGGCATCCCTTCTGCATTTGCAGGGGCGTTCAGCCTGTGAAACACTACAAATTCCCATCAGTTCACCAGCAGAAGGGCTGGCTGGAGCTCATGATTTGTTCCAGGCAGGCAATGGCTGGAAGTGTGATCTTAGAAATCCACCAGAGCCTTCGTGTGAATCTTACAGAGCTATGCCAGGAGTTGAAAAAGTGAGTGTCTAACATCAACTCCCAAATGCAAAAGTGAGAAGCTAAATTAACAACCTGACTTTGGGAACCGTGGACAGCTCAGACCATGTGGAACCGAGACAATTTCTTTATGCGGTTCAAGATGGGTTCAGAAGTCTAGTTTTGGTACCCAAATCCTAAAATCTCATTTTAAAACCCATCCAGGTGTCTACGTACACTTAGCAATCTATTCAAGATGGTGCATACTCGAGCCATTACACAGCAATGCTGGGAGTGAAATCAAACCAGCACATGTCTTTGCTGCACTACCACCACAGCACACCAGTCCTTCCTGGACTGTTCAAAAGAAGAAAGCTGGTAGAATAAAGAAAATGGCAGCTGGACACTTTGAGTTTCCATATATGTCACCTGCCCCACGTGCCATGCTCCAGGTCATGGAAATCATGGGCAGCCTCAAACAGCTGATTTAAATCCCACCTTACCTGGATGCTGTGAACTACCTCCCTGGCTAGTCGACTGACTATAGAAGCAGAGAGGACTTTGTGCTTTCAAAGCTACATTTAATTTAATGAGCATTTCTGCAGGGCTGTCACACGCTGGACGCCCACAGCATCTTCACACCTCGTTTCAGCCCCCCATCCACACTCAGCCCCAAGGTGGGGCTCCCTGGGGGGACAGGTGGACTCTGGGTTCCCTGGGCCCTCAGAAAAAGTACCAGTCACAGAGCTGGCTCATGCAGGCAACAAAAAGGCTGTAGGTTTTGATTTTGCATCATTTTCTTCAAATAGGGACATGGATTGAGAGATTAACTAGCCTCGGTAATGGCCATGCCTGTCGCATTCGACTGCTGGGAATTAGCTTGTCATTCTGTGCCTGGTTTACAAATGGAGGAAAAATGGTCTGGTCTCCATTCAGCTGTGCCACTGTTCACCCCAGAATTGCCTTTGCAGCTCATGTTTGAGCTGCAAGCATATATTTTCCTCTTTCCTCATTACACCTCCAGCTCTCTCAAATATTAAATAGCAGGTGCTCAGAATAAAACATATTATTCTGACAAACATTTTCATCATGAGCTAAATTGGCACATAGTAACCGCGTTAAAATACTTACTGAGTAATTGAATACATCAGTACAGGTTACTATGCAGATGTCTGTCTCTAATAGTTTACGATTACACACATTTGCCTGCTAAAGGGAGACACGGTTCCACAAGTAGGGAAAAAAAAAAAAGGCAGGAATAAGAAGAGAGAGCAGGCGTGCTACCCCCATAGGATATTCTTAAAAAACAGATGGTTGTATTTTGCAGACGTTTTTGAAGAAAACTTTAAAGAACTATGCAAATTTTTGCCATTGCTTTTTTTGGTTTGCATATTTCTCCTCAGTTTCCTTCTCTATCACACATGATTGCAAATCTGTTTCAACCTATAAATAGCTTTCTTCTTGCAAGCAAAGGGCTTTGTAACAGCAAGATATATGTTCCAGAGATGGAGACGGGGGAGGGGAATTATTATTCTTTATCTTTTAGGAAATTCTGGGTTGTTATGCTCAGTGCTTTACAGTTGGTTAACATGTCAGATCAAACCCATAATCCCTGCCCAAAGGAGTTTACAGGCTCAAAGGGACACCTTCAAACTGTAAATTACATTCCTGTCTGAAATGGGTTTACCCACCGATTTGACAGGTAGCGCTTACTGCCAAGGGGAAAAAGCAGAGGGAAAGCATGTTTCTCCATCTTGGCACCTGGGATTGCGGCTCTGCCGGCATCCTGTGCACAGTCGGCGTCACAGCTTGACTGCCAGCCCCTTACCCTTCCTCTGTTGTGTGCTGAGCATGAAGGTGTCACACCTCCACCTGCTGCCCTGCCCTGTGCCCGTGGGCTTGTCCTTTCTTGTCAGAGGGTGTGAGTCTCCACTCCAGCGAGAGTCATGGCACTGCCAGCACCCCTGGCCACGTTCAGCAGTCACTCAGAGACAAGGAGCAGAGGCACGCTCTGGTCAGTGCCTGGGATGCCATGGCATCTCCTGCAAGTCTTTGCCCGGCACAAAATCTCCTTCCAAGTGGCATTTTCCTAAAGGCAGCACTTTCCATCAGTTTCTCTCCCAGTTAAGCATAGTGGAGATTTAAATATGTAGATGCAACACGTGGTTCCAGATCATGAGTGTGCTGAATTAAACTTGCTCTGAGTTTCAACAGCTTCTGTGTGCCCTGTGCTGTCACGTGGAAGGACTAGTCTTTGCTGACCGTGCCTAGTCCAGCAGTAGGTGGGTGTCACAGGTTTGCCTGGGTCCCTCTTCATCTGTAGTAATTACCTAGAAGAGCATGCTGCTTGTTTCTCTAGTCCTCATACCGTCCCATGTGGTCAAATTCTTGGGAAGGGATGACCTGTGCACACGTCCAGCCCCTTCCTACTTTGAGCAGTTAGAAACACCTCAGACCCATACACAGAGATGAGAGTTTGGAATCACTCCTGTGGCCTGTACACTGCATGTACCAGGACCATCATCCATCCATAGTGGTAAGACAAACACTTCTGGGTGATCTGTGTCCTGGGGACCAGCCAACTCTGCTTGTGGCAACCTTTGCCACACAGAATTGGGGCTGAAAGAGCAGCCCCAAACCCATTATTTCTCTCCCTCCTGCATACCAGAAATGCTCTACTTTACTCTTTTGGGTCATGCCCATGACCATGAATTCAACTCCTCCAGGAGCACCACCGCTTGTGACCATGCTTCCCTGAAATATAAACAATCAGCACCGTTTTCATGGAGAGGTGGTGGCTATAAATACCTCGGCTTTTACCAGGCTTGTTTTGCTTTATCTGTTGAATACCTGATAAAGTGAATGAGACCTATTAAAGTTCTGCTTTATCTTTATATATTGGTAAATGCTGTTGAATCCCACATTAGTTTCTAACTGCGCAAACAATTTTCGTTTTGGTTTTCTGTTTAACAAAATAATCAGCCAGTAACAACACATGCTGTAGTGGTGCTGTTCTGTAATTTAGCAATGCTAAATAGGATTCAGAAGTTGATGATGCAGCATTTTGCAGTAGGTGATTTAGTATTTTAATGCTTTTTCTGCCAGTTCTTTGTATAAGGAATAACAGGAAATGGCAGTGACATATCAGAACCTGCATTTCACCGCAAACTGCTTAAGTTAAGGGCCAGTGAAGTGTGACTAATTGCCAGATGTTACTATGCCAGGTCTGTCACGTCAAGATAAAATGAATTAGATATCCATCATTACAGGATGAGCCATAGACTCATTACAAAGTACTGTCTCAGTGCAATGGACACAAAAGTATAGGACAAGCTTAGCTTGGCTTGTTTTTTACTTCCAGTGTGTAAACAATCCATACGTGCTTTCCTCCAGAAAGGACTATTATTCTTACATGAGAAATATGGGCTTTTGCTAGCCTGGACGAGTATTTATGGCACAAATAATCAACATTAATAAATCTCTTCTTTGTCAACACTTTAACCTTGTTAATGTGCCTTCGATGTTTAGAAGAGTTGGATGATGGGTCACGCTGCTCTATCCCATGCCTTCAGGTATTTTTTATTCTGAATAAATCTTGATCCTGTATATCCAGGAGGTCCCAGTCAGACCTAAAATGCTGTTAGTGTTTGAGATCCAACAGATCAGCAGCTTCTAAGCTGACCCTCTTCATAATGCAGTCAAAACTTGTTCAATCTGCTTCCTACAAGGCTTCTGAGAATGAGCCATTCCCTTCTCTTCTTCACACCTCAAAGCTCTCCATTGTGTCAAGAAGTGACAAGTGAGAGCAATGTTTGCAGTGCGTAGAAAAAGTCTGGAAGATCTTTGGCTTATTGGTTGTTCAGCAGTACTTTAGATCAAGTGGCCACTTGTGACAACATCTTAGGGCCACATAGCCCATGCTTTTCTGTAGATATCAATCAGGCCATTACATCTAACTCTAGATATGAAATTGATCTTATTTTTTCAGAGAACTCGTAAAGATAACAGAAATGGAAAGAGATCAACAGTTGGGAAAACTGGGTACCATGCTCAGGTATCCAGACCTGGAGGACAATGCTTGGCAACACAGAGAGACTGTTCTGACAACAAACATTCAGATGAGATTGCATTCAACAGTCAGATCCACGAGAGGAAAATTCAGGCTATAGCTTGGACTGAATTTTTACAAAATGTGGTTTTCAGAAACAGTTTTCCTTTACAGAAGGACAAAAGAAATCATTATCATCAGAGCAGAATATTCTTTTTATCTGTCTTGCTGTGGCACACACTGAGAAAAAACATACAGGGCAACTAATTTCCCTTCCCTGGGGTATAAGTTGGCACAGCTCCAGTAAAGTCTGTGATTTTTCAATAGTTGAAGAAAACCCTGTGATGTCTAGTCAGTGATGGTGAATACCCATCCAGCTCCCCATAATCAGCAATGCTCATAGAAATGAAAGTTATCCTTGAGAATCTGTGATTTGCTTGTTGATGCTCCCAAAAACCCAGCAAAAAAAAAGATAGCCTTTTTTTTTTTAAAAAAAAAACAAAAAAAAGAAAGTTTGAAGGGGGAAATAAATAAGCCTCATGGCATAAGTTGTTTTAAAATAGCCCATTGCAATTCATTTGAGATTGAACAGTGAAGTATGAAGCTGATCCTNAGAAAGTTTGAAGGTGGAAATAAATAAGCCTCATGGCATAAGTTGTTTTAAAATAGCCCATTGCAATTCATTTGAGATTGAACAGTGAAGTATGAAGCTGATCCTGCCTGGACAGAACAGGCCTGTAGGACAGTAGGGCTTCCCGGCATCTTTCAGAATAGGCTGCAGAATAGGCCATAAGGAGTAACTGTGCCTTCATGCACAGGCTTTTATGCTTTTTCTGATGTCCACAGAGGCCATCAGTTGGTCTCTGCCCATTGACATCAAGCTAGTCCTAGGAGTGATGTGCTAAATCTGTCTAAGAAAAGGACAATAGAAATGGCAGTTAACATTACTGAGGGGAAATTCAATTTGGCTTGGAGCAGAAGAAGCATCGTGACCAGTCCAGATGAACTAATACGACTGCAGTTAAAGATATATTGCTAGAGTTACAGCTGTATCAGAAAAAGAAGGAATTTTCTTGTATCAGGAATTAGAAGGTCTTTCAGAGGGCAAACAGCTTGCCTTAAGCTACTTGATGAGAAACACTGGATTCAGAATTGAACTCCCAAATATTTCCTCCAAGTCACTCATTTAGACATTACAGTCTGTCTTTCTTGCCAGTGGATGAGTCAATAATTAAGGAATATTCTCATTACTGGAATACTTAAAGAGTAAAATATCAGAGGATTGAACTAGCATTGTGAAAGAAAATATGAATAAGCTTATTCTTACCTGCAGAGCCTAATACAAACTTAAACTAAATTACTCCATACTTTGATTTAAAATTCCACTGGTTCCCTCTGGAGCTGATTTACCCCACTATGGTCTGATGATGCAGTGTGTTGTCCCAGCAACCTTCTGAATAAAATTGCCAAGGCTTGATTGATAAACACCAGGATCTAGTGCTATACCAAGTATCTTAAGTCATCCATTTGGCTTCCACTACTGCTGTGGAAGTCACAGGTCTCCCGTATGATCTCTGTCATAACTGCTGGTCCTATGCAGATGTTTTGTATACAGCTATTTTGGTGGCAGAACTGAGTCCCTGGTGTAGTGTAATTGCACCACAGGCCATAACCAAATCCTCTTCTCTGCTCCAGCCCACAAATTCTTGTCTCTGTCTCAGCCGCTTTTGCTGCTCCTGGAAATCTTCTGGGTCCAGTGCCTTGTCAACCTGTGTAACTTCTTATTGCCTAATTATCTGTCCCAGTATAATCATGAAACCTTTTAACATTTTTCTTTCTCCCCAAGGAAAATAGATCTCAATCACTAGAAAATGACCTTCAGCTTCTATTGCGAGCAATGAAATGAAAAGCTTTCTGAGCCATATCAGTTTCATCTGTACTTTTCCATTGTCATGCCTTGAAGTTGCTGGTGATTTCTCAGGGTTTTAAAGAACTTCTTTCTGTTTATCCTAATTTTCTTGTCAATGTCTGTACTCTTTATAAATTTATCTGCCTTTACCAACTCCACCTCTGCCTTCCTCCTCTGCTAAGTCCATAATAATCCCAGCAATTGTTGTCATAAACCATTAAAGATCCTTTATTCATGTGCCTCGGTCTCCCGAGGCCTCCGATGGTACGTGCAAACTCAGTAAATTTCATTCCTTGGAAGGATGGTTTCAGTTTCCTTCCTGTGAGGAGGAATGAAGGAGCTCCTTCCAGGCTGGTACAGAAAAGGCTTACAAGGTGAAATTGGAAGTGGTGTTCCCTGCCTGTCACACAGACAGCACGGAGCAGGGTTGCTGGAGTGCAGGGGAAGCCACACAGCAAGAAGTGCCAGCGGGGAGGGATGGCCTTACCATGTCCTTTACTCCACTGCTCCCAGATGCAGCTTTCTGAGTGGCTCATTGCTTGGCTTTTTGTCTCTTAGTATTAATTGGCGGAAAAATACTCCCATACTGATGTAAGGCAAGGGCCCATACCTGCAGTCTGGGGCTTTATTTTGAATTTCTCTGCTGTAGCATCTTTACTATCAGACCGAATATTTTTTTTCAGCACCTCACCTCAGTGATTTTCAGGGAAACTTGCTGTTTCTCCAGCTAGTATGGGTAAAACTGCAAGTGCAGGCTCCCTTGGCTTTATAGCTGTCTGTGTCCTGCTTGCATGAGAACAGAGCCCTGAGGTTGTTTGCAAGACTGAGTGTTCCCTGAGGTCACAGACTTGAGCCAATTATCACTTGATCCAAATCCACCTCAGTTATTCTGACAGAAGTGACCCTTAAAACTCAATTGTTTTGACTTTTCTTTTGAGTTTTCACTTTTATTTAACTCCCAGGCCTAATAAAATTATAATCATGGCTTCCCAGCATTATTCCCCTTTATTCTGTATATCCTCTCCTTTAATAGTTCCTTAATTCTCTGCAGTTTAAAGTCTTCCACATTTATGTTCCTGCTCTTTATGTCTACCATTTTTCTAGTTTTTACCATCACTGTATTACACTGAATTGTTGGGTTAATTGCTGTTTCATTTGGCAAGTAGGAAAATAAATAATTAAGGGTTTGGGTCATGTATTGATAAAGGGTTATGTTTCTAGACAGAGTCCTGAAACTATCAAACTAGCAGTTTGTCCTTAAACATAATTTACATTTTCATTTGTTACAGTTTTATTCAGACTTTCCTTTGAAATATTCAAATACTGTTTTTAAGAGAAGTCCCTGGAAAGCTCCTCTGTTCTAGACAGAAATTCTTTCAAGAAAGCAGCTCAGTTAATTCCTGTGCACCCTTTGAGTCGGACTTGCAAAGAGGAAGATGTGCTGCAATAACACTTGATATAACCTCTCTGGCAAACCCCGTACTATCAATGACAAGTAATCTCAGAGTAGCTTAATTGTAAAACTGTCTGAAGAAAAGAAGAAAAGCATCTTTTCCTTAAGGATGTTATGGCATTGTACTCTATTGTATCTAAAGAGATTTCAAAAGGTTATTTCTTACATTAGTCAGGCATGAGTCTGTGTATGTGGATTTTTCCATAGAATCTAATTCCAGTTATACTGGGTCCATCACCCAAATGTAACTACTCTGCTAGGGCAGTGTTTACTAGTTTCTTCTGCAGACGCTGAAAGCACAGCTGTAGAGTTTCATACTGAATGACTGATGGACCCAATATTGCACTTCTTTATTCCTGTTTAGAAAACTTAGATGGCTCGAGGGACTTCATCAGACATCCAGGATGTGAGTAAATTCACCTATTACACCAGTCACTCTGAGAGTACACATGAAATTCAAAACTTGTTTTGTCTTCTTAATTTTTTTTGTCTTATTAATTTCTTCGTCTTAAATTCGTCCCTGGTGATTCACAATAAACAGCATACGATATACCTCCTAAGATTTAAAACACACCCTAAAGCCTGGAAACTCCAGTTTCTCCTGTGGAGACAGGAGTTTGTAACCAAAGGAAGGAAAGACCCAAGATTAAAGATAAAATCCCAGTTTCACAAAATAATTTGACTGTAGAACATTCATATTTCTGTTAAGTCTGCATTGCTACTTGTGCTTCTTTCTTTCTGCTTTTTAAATCAAGCTTGTTGAAGTGAGCAAAGGGAAGATATAGTATCTCAAAAATCCTATTTTCTTGAAACAGTTCAAAGTAATTGTGCATTGATTCCTTGGAGAAAAAGAAATGCCATTTATCAATTGATTTTAAAAGCTAGAAAGCAGTGGCTTGAGATCACTTGCTGGCTCAAGAAGATGGGGATTGAAAATAACAGAATAATAAACAGCCGTGGCTTAGTCACACAGATATGAGGTAGAGAGTCAATGTCCCCCAGCAGTGCAGCTTATCTGCTGATGCAGCTGTAACTGGGAATAAAACCTCCTCAGCCACTAAACCAGGTCTGGGACTTTGGAGGGATGCTACAAACTCTGAAACAGAGGTTAGGACAGAAAAATGAACGACACTCCTTCAGACAGTTTTCAGCTTAAAATAGACATTTCTTTTCATGTTTCTTACACCCCAGACTTTATTTGAGAAACTACCTGGATGCCCAGAGCCAGCTGTAGTGCTGCAATAATGAACACAAGCCAGGGATGGTGCCTGCTGCCTTCATCATATGAGAGGACCGGGGAAAACACCAAGCAGAAAACTCACCTTGCGCTAAAAGCAACCTAGAAAGAAGTTTGTAGGTTAATTTAGTCCACATGTCATGGTCCATCATGCTTTTCATCAGTAGACCCCATGGAGCACCTGTGAGACTCCACCACCATCTGGATGATCCCAGCATTCATTTCCACTACGGGAAAGCCTGTTCACCACTCTGCTGTCCTTGGATGGTGAAGGAAACCACAAAATGCCACTCTCTGGCCCAGAAGTAAAGGCCTTCTGCTTTTTTTTTTGGCTGCCCTGAATTGTGACACCTGGTTGCTGTGGATGAGGAGCACATCAAGGGCAGCAGCATCTGCTCCAGACAGCTGCACAGGGCAGTGGGCTGCAGCGGACACCCATGAGAGAGAGAGGAGCTTCTGCTTGAAGATTTACCCAAGGGCCCACATGATTTTCTTTGCTTCAGCTAGTATAACTTCAACATGGACCAGAGATATCTGCTGTTCCCAACAGCGTAGCTCCCCCAAATTCCTGGGAAGAACTGATCAAACACTGGGAGTTATGCAGAGCTTGCCAGTCCCACCAAGGAGCTCACTCCTGGCTATGCACATTGGAGTTTGTGTGGCAGGCAATTGCTATGCCCAGCTAAGGAGTTGTCCTGCAATCAGGAAGATAATAGCTTGTTCACCCTCACCTCTTTGACCTAAGAGCAACATTGTTGCTGCTCTTCTTGCCCTGGGCAAGCATTTTTGAAGACCTTATTTTGTGACTGATTTGCAGAAGTATCTCAGTGTAAGGGGTTGCTGAGCTCCTGCCTTCAGCTCCCCAGGTTAGTAAATCCTCCCTAAGTTGGTCACAGACAGGTCTGTCAAATGTTTAGCATCACATAAAGATTGTTAAGCAGCACGATTTTCACAGTGTCACCGTGAGATTTTCATATGAAAAGAAATATATCTCCCGTGTGGCTACAGCATTTTGTTACACATTCTTGGGGGTTTGGATGAAAAGAGCTATAAAGTTGATAGGAAATAACATCCAAGGGACCACTGAAACTGCACAGTAATAATAATCAGATAGCACTGTTTTCCCCACGCATTCAAATTGTCCATTCTTGCTTTGGTAGGGTTATTTTATGTGTGCCTTTTCTCTTGCTTCAAGACAGGAGTGACTGAAAAGAACAGCATCATGCAAGAGGTTATTATTTTGTAGGTAGAGTGGCAGTTTATAATTCAAGGGAAATAATTTCTACTTACAAAATAATTGCTGGGTACTAAACATCTTATCATGTACAATTTGTAATACCATTTCATGTAAAATGTGAAGTGTATTTTCTCCATATCAATGATGTATTTTAATAAAATATTCAGACTATCATTTTTTAAATGTTGCAGAATTACTCAGTTCTTTGCATTAAAATGTCTTTTCTTGGAACACCATATACATAGTTAATTTAAGTGTGATTTTATTAAACATCACAGCAACTCCGAACATACACGCTCTTTCTCTTGTGGAATACATCAACTTCTCACTGAAAATCTGAAAAAAATGAATGCTGCTGATACATGTCAAAATTCTAATTGCCACTAAGAACTGCTGGTTTTACAGTTGAAGTTGTACATCTCAAGATAAGAAAAAAAAATAAAGATTGAAATATATAATTACCCACAGAAAAAGTGTAGCTAGAAAGTTTCTTTGCATCCAGTCAGGAGCTCAACTTCCCAATGACTTCAGCATCTCTGGTGCAGAGCATCTGAAAAAATCCAGAGACTCAGCATAGGGTGTATCAGGTGCTGTCCTTTCCTTAAAATCCGGCTGCAACTGAGTCTTGTCCTCCACTGGAAATCCAGTCCATTCTTGGCAGAAAAGTCTTACTTTTCATCTGTGTGTTAATAACTTTAACTAAAACTGACCTTCAACATAGTTTTGGCAGAAGAGCCAAAAGCTCAGTGTTAACCTTGAACCTCTTGTTGTTGTCTTGATGAAGAACGAGAGCAGAGGATGGCACACAAGCCTCATTTTATACTTCCAAGTAATCTTTGGATTCTGTAAAAGAAATCACACGTAGAACATTATGCATAGACCCTGCAACAAAGCAGTAGCCTTGGATTTACCCTTGTGGGTAGATTCCTCACGTGAATACGTATTTGTCAGCTGAGCGTTAATCTTACGCTTTCCCCACTATATCAGGTGGGGTGGCTGAGAGAAGCACAGATGTGTAACAGGAGCAGGGAAAATCAATGGTGTGATTTGAGCAGAAGAAATCAATGCAACAATGCAGCAAAAGAACTGCATATAGTAGTGTGGATGGAGATAATCAATAAAAATACACGTGCTTTTGTGATGCATGGTGAGTGAACAGGTCCAAATGGAACATAAGACTAACCTGAACTTTTATTTGAATCCAATACAAACTGGATATTTGGGGCGGTCCAGCTGGGCTAGTTTTACATACACAGGCAGAATTTTTCCTTCTTTTTCTTCCCCCCCCCACCCCAATCCTTCTGACCCTGGGGCCCCACCTGGCTATGTACGCACAAATGAAAAAATGTTCAGCAGCTTGAAAGGAAAAAATAGATTTCTACCAAAATTACACAGATTGAGATGGTCTAGATAGATTGAATGCTGTTTATTCTGCTGGATGCTGCTATGTATTTGCTGCCTGTGCACCTTCAGATGTGTTTTTTTTCTGGTTTTGTAATGAAGTAAAAATCTTCCACAACCCACTTTCCTCCCCAGAACTGGATTTCCATCTCTGGTAATTTTTTTTTGTTTTGGTTGCAAGTTTGCCTGTAACTTGGTAAAAAGGCAGCCCTCGTATTACTTGTGAAGGATGGGATCTATGTCTTAACCAGCCCATGAGTCGAATCCTATTTGACTGCCTGCTTTTGATGTGCTATATTTATTTTCCGGGAACATTCTGCCCAGCCTTACCTTCTGGCTTGGACTCTCTATAACACCACATATTTTGTTTGTTTAGTTCTCCCTTGGGTACTGTTAAAACAGGTATAACCTCAAAATTGATTTCCCCCATGAAGGAACACTCTCTACTCTTCTTTTGGCCGTATTACAACATAATTTTTATCCTTTGCACAAAACTCCTGACTTTTTCCCACGTTGGTTGAAAATATTTTTTTCTGGTTTGGTAGTGGACACAGGATATTTATGTTTCAGCTCTGGTGTTACGGGTTTCTGAAATGATAAGACACCAACCCCATAAACTAGGCATCTGACCCCAATTCTGCTACACCTTTTAGTAAATTTAGCTCATTTCTTCTGTGTAGATTTCTGCATTTCTATTTGATGTAGGCTTCGTACTGCCCAAGCAGTGTTTTGCTTAACTAATACAACACTCAACAGTAGAAAATCTGAGCTTCTTGTTCTAAAAAGCCGCTGGTATCGCCCATCAGCGGGCAGAGCTCCTCCTGAAGTCCTTTTAAAAGCAATCAGCATTCTCTCCAGCTGCTGGAAAGGCCATCTCACAAGGCCTGATCGTGCTGAGACTCACCACTGGGCTTTGACCTTGCTGTTCTGCTTGAGTTTTCCCAGCCGTCAGCACCTCAGGCTATTCTGCAGCAACCCTGAAAAGATTGTCTCATCATCTCCTCCACACTGGGTCGTGAGAGCCGAAGTTTCCCAGAGATCTTTGTAGCTCATAGGAGTCATCTCAACAGAGTAATGCTGAGAGACATGGTGTGTCAATCGTGTCGGCTGCCAGGGATGTTACACTCCTGGTACAGATAGTTACTAGAACTTGACAGATCTGATGACCCAGGGCATTTTTCCCCCTGCGGCGTAACAGTCCTGCCAGGAGGATTTAAATGTTTGTTTGCAGAGAAAAACAGAAATGTGGTGTTGCTTCTGCTGTAGCTGGCACTAATAATTGCCTCTGAACAGGCTGGTTCAGCAGATACAGCAAAAGCTAGGGAGGGGACTTGTGCCCGCACTCAGGGAGAATCCCAGGACAGAAAGCTTCACAGGAGTTGTTTTTGCAATGCTGCAAATTCTCCCAACCCTCGAATTTATTTTCAAAGCTCTTAAAAAAAATATTAATATCTTTTCTGATTCAGAAGGTGCTTTGCTGTGCAGATATTTGCATCCTCAGGAAAAGAGTCTCACTCGGACAAACTGATGCCGCTTCCTAATTTAAATGTGTGTTTTTTTGTAATTTAGTGCATTTTCTGACCATGTTCTTAGAGCCCTGAACCTCATTTGATGACTTAGCAAGTGCTGGTGCAGGGTGAGGGGTAAGGAAGGACAAAGGGACAAACAGAGGGAGCGATGTGTAACATATGGCAATAGCAAACAGATCCGCCAAGGGGAAATCCTGGCCACAGTTTCACGAGTTTGAGCTTATGTTTGAACTTACGAAAACTTATGTTTTCTTTCCAGGGAAAAGCGGGAGTGTGAGAGCAAGATGCATTGCTACAGTGTGCCTTGCCTTGGGGCTGCAACAGGCCTCAGCTTGAAGATTTGGACCTGGGAGACCTGAAGTGGAGCTGCATCCCAAACGTGGAGGTGTCTGCCTAAAGCAGAGCTGCCCACGGGTTGCAGCACAGGCAGAAGGTCCTTCTTCTTTCTTGCTTGCTCAGAGAACCTCAGAAGGACTGAGAAAATCAAATTCCCTAGTTTTAAACTTTGCAGTCTAACAGACAGATGCTTTTTGAAGCTGCCTAGAGGTCTGTTTACAGCTTCTTCCACTGATTTCCCATTGTAGTGATGTTGTAAGTGGCACCACTTTTGCAGCAAGTTGAATGCTTTCACTGCAGCAACCAGGAGAAAAAATGTCCATTTTAATTAAAAATAACATTTTCATTTTCAAATGCATGTTGCAGGTTAGGGAGGAAAACACTGCACTGTTTCTTGGTGATTTGCACTTCTAGATTTCCACATGGAGTCAAAAGCATTTGTAGGGGTTCTTCACGAATTTTGCTCATCTGTGAAGATGTGTATGATAGGGGCAGAATTATAAATGTGAAAATGCAGTGCTGGGATCTGAGAGGGTAAAGCTAATGCTTCAAAGGACTGTGGGATAAGATCCCAATCTCATCTACTCCACAGCCAACCCAGCAAATCTCTCCCAAAGTCACTCTGACAACTTTCTCGAAATTAAAGATTTGCATCACTGTAACTGAGGACAGAATCATACCCTACAACTTTAAATCACATCTTCAGCACTAGTGCTGCAGGTCCAATTCCAAGGCTGTCAGAAAAGGATTTCAAGGTTCTATTTATTGACTAGGAAAGAAGGCTGCCCTTTCAGAGAACATCAGCCTGACTTTTCATTTATTTTCACCTTCCTTGGATGTCTGCAGAAGTAAAATCAACTTAGAAACAGGGAACTGGGGAATCTTTTACATATGGGGAACTTCTCCAAAGTGATGATCAGCTGCAAGCAACTACTGGAAATGAAATGTTTAGGTTAGGCCTGGGGGTATTTGGGCATTGATGCAGTTGTAATATTCATGGGGTTGATGGGGAGAGTGAGTTGGGAATGGAATGAGGGTTTCTGGTTTTTTGCTTTCATAAATCAGAGGGTTTACCACTAATAGTTTTACATCTTTATTCGGACATTCTATGCCAAGGACCAGCACTGGGCAAATAATTGCAGCTAATTCAAAAAAGTTACCCCTGTCCCACAAATATGCACTTCCAGCTGTGTATCTTGTGTGAGAGTCACATTCAAGTAAAGTGAGTGGAGCTGTGTAATGTTGACTTTGACCCCACATATGAACGTACCTTGTCATGGTTTAATCCTCCCACTGGGTGTTTGTGGAAGCTGCCTGGGGGTTGCTTTATTTTAGCTGGGGTTCTGACAAGGAGGGCAAGTGTAATGAAAGCAAACATGATATGTATGATGAAGACAGGAAATCTTTTCTCACTCTAGATTTTAAAGCACTGTATGCAATGTACATGTCACTCAGGATAGGTGAAGTTATTATCTCAAGGGTCCATGATTTTAAACTCATTTTAAATTATTTTAAACTTGGACTGGCTGAGGGGTTTTCCTGCTGCTTTTGCTTTTACAAAGTGACATTTGCATGGAAAGCTTTCTATTAAGCTTTGTTCAAGCAGAAAAAGATCAGAGAATATTTATGTTGAGGTAAATGCTGACCTTGATCAGGTTTTATTGCAACATTGACCTTTGGCTATTTTTGAAGTATTTGTTTTTTAGAAAGCTGGTCTGAATTCATGGATATTACTGGACATTCTTCTTTTACTTCTTTCCTCTAAGGTAAATTTTGACCTCAAGGCCTTCCTGGGAAGATTTGTATTGAGAAAAAACTTCTCAGGGTAACAGGGATGAATTCTGCAGCAGATAACTTTCTACTGTGAATTTCAGCATGTCCTTGGTTTTGCATTTTAATAACATATACTGGTTAAAAGTGTATAGAGATGTCAGGGGATTTTGGAAAAGGCTGAGATCATGTGTTAGAATTCAGCACCATGAAACACTCTTCAGTCAACAATATTTAGGAAACCACATCAAAAGACATAGGGCAAACTCTTCTTCCTTCTTTTCACTTCGCTGCTCCCCATTGCCCCATCCTGATTTCCAGGCTGGCTCAGTTTGAGAAGTACCTCTGAGAGGAGGTGGGCTTCCTTCAAATTGGAAATACACATTGCAAGTGAAACAGGCCTAAGTCTCACTGGAAAGGCTTCAGCTGACACATCTCCATCAAAAGATGACACATAATTTATTACCCCTGTCAGGGGAAAATTGTCAGTGCCAGGTGAAAAAAAAAAAAAAAAGAAAAAGAGAAGAAAAGAGAAGTAGAAAGCTTTTGACACACAGGTCAAAGGTGAATGCTATCACTATCCACATGGATGACAAGAAGTTGATCAGGAGTCAGCATGGATTCACTAAAGGTGAATCATGCTTGACCAGCCTGATTGCCTTCTACAATGAAACAACTACCTGGATGGAGGAGGGGAGAGCAGTGGATATTGTCTGCATGGACTTCAGCAAGGCTTTGACACTGTCCCTCACAACGTCCTCAGAGGCAAATTGAGGAAATGTGGACTGGATAAGTGGACACTGCGGTGGATTGAGAACTTGCTGCATGGCAGATCCCAGGGGATTGTAACCAGTGGCACAGGCTGTAGTTGGAGGCCTGTCACTGGTGGTGTCCCCCAAGGTTCAATTCTGGGCCCAGGACTTTGTAACTTACTCATCAATGACAGATGAAGTAGGAGATGCCTCCTCAGCAAGTTTGTTGATGACACAAAGCCGGAGGAGTGGCCGATACCCCTGAGGACTGTGCAGCCCCTCAAAAGGACCTCGACAGGTTGGAGAGATGGGCAGAGAAGAACTGTCTGAAATTCAACAAAAGCAAGTGCAAGGTCCTGCATCTGGGATGGAATAACCCCAGACACCAGGACAGGCTGAGGNACTTTGTAACTTACTCATCAATGACAGATGAAGTAGGAGATGCCTCCTCAGCAAGTTTGTTGATGACACAAAGCCGGAGGAGTGGCCGATACCCCTGAGGACTGTGCAGCCCCTCAAAAGGACCTCGACAGGTTGGAGAGATGGGCAGAGAAGAACTGTCTGAAATTCAACAAAAGCAAGTGCAGGGTCCTGCATCTGGGATGGAATAACCTCAGACACCAGGACAGGCTGAGGGCTGACCTGCTGGGAAGCAGCTCTGTGGAGAAAGACATGGAGTTCCTGGTGGACAACAAGCTGTCCATGAGCCAGCAGTGTGTCCTGGGGGCCAAGAAAGCCAATGGGATCCTGGGCTGCATTAGGAAAAGCATTGCCTGCAGGTTGAGGGAGGTGATCCTGCCCCTCTGCTCGGCCCTGGTGAGGATCACCTGGAGTGCTGTGTCCAGTTCTGGGCTCCTCGGGACAAGAGAGACCTGGAACTCCTGGAGCGGATCCAGTGGAGGGTGGCAAAGATGATCAAGGGACTGGAGCACCTCAGTAATGAGGAAAGGCTGAGGGAGCTGGGCCTGTTCAGCCTTGAGAAGAGATGACTGAGAGGGGGACTCACCCATATCTGCCAGTATCTGAAGGGAAGTGTCAGAGCATGGGCCAGGCTCTGCTTAGTGATGTCAAGCAACAGAATAAGAGGCAATGGGCAGAAACTGATGCACAGAAAGTTCCACCTGAACATGAAGAAGAACTTTTTTCCAGTGTGGGTGACCGCTCACTGGAACAAGTTGCCCAGAGAGGGTGTGGAGTTTCCCTCACCAGAGATATTCCAAAACTCATCTCAACACAATTCTATGCCGTGTGCTCTGGGACAACTTGGCTTGAATGGGAAGGTGGGATCAGATGAGCCACTGTCCCTTCCAACCTTACCCAGTCTGTGATTCAGTGCTTCCATGAAAGGAGATGGCTTGGCACTTGCCAGCATAGCATTAGCTGCTACTTGGAGACAGGATGAGAACTCCACAGACCCATTTGGGCTGGCCTGAATGCCAGGTGATAGTGGGTTGAGGCATCACTGTTGATTGTCCTCCCTGGCTTGCTTGAAACCAGGACATTTGAGTTGGAGCAGAACACGGGCTACAGGGGCGGCTGCAGACACCGTCCGATTGGTTCAAAAGCAGAAGCATCTGGTGGGTCCTGTCCAGATCCTCCTGGGCAGAACCTCTCTCACTGACCTTAGTGTTGAAGAGCAAACAGGTGAGGAATTGGGGGGTGTAAGCCCAGGTTCACAAACCACAAGCCTATACTTATGAGCTACCAAAGTGTACGTCAATGCCATAGGTTTTGGAGGTGCACAGATTTTTTTTGTGCTGAACCTTGCAGCTTCCCTGGCAGCAGCACTAAAGTGAACTAAACCAAAGCTACCTCAGGGATATGTTTGGTCCCTGCAATGGCTGGGCTACAGGGGTATCCAAACCTTGAAGGCTACACAGTGTGGGAAGATGTTGCTCCAAATTGCAACAAACCAACAGATGATCACCCAAAGGAGTCCCCTCCCGGCCTTGGGCTGTATCGTTTCCAGAAGTACTCTGTAACCTGTACAGGCTGCTGTGGCTCTGCAGGGTGGGTCTCCAGGCTCCTGGAGCGAATGTGCTCTGCAGGGCTACTCAACCACCTCTGTGGGGAACAAGACCTGTCAGCAGAAACCACAGTCCCAGGGACTGCCAGAGCTTTGCTGGCCGTGTGGGGGGCAGGGTGGAGGTGTGGGTTGACAACCCTGGACAACCATCAGGGAGAAGAGACGCTGGAACCAGGTCTTTGAGAAAACCTCATGATCACCTGAGGAGGCAAGTGGAGAAAGTATCCACCACGTTTGAACCATCTCTGGGTAATGCAGGGATCTGCTGAAGGGGCTTCACCCATGGAGCAACACCTGGATTCACATCTGAGTACATGAGAAAATGAGGTTTAAGTAATCTGCTATTTAAAGAAATAACTGCTAAAATAATAGCATTTTGATGGAGCAAAGGTTATCTGTTCTGGAATAGCAGATATTCCTCAGAGACTCTGCTGATGAAAGGCACAGCCAGCATGAGCTTTGAGAGGCTCAGGAGTGCTCACTTGCTCTCTCTCAAGCAGTCTGTTGGCTATTTATGGCATTTCCCTTATCTCCCAGAAAAATTAATTTTACCCTGTACATTACATAACATGCTTTTGTCTCAGGCCAAAGCTTCCCATCCTCCCTAAAATGTCATTTAGTGTTTGTGGTGCATGTCTGAACTGGAGGAAAACTTTGAGAAGATTCTAGCCAGAGAAGCACTGGGGAGAATATCAGCATGTGCTCCCATCACAGCTCTCTGAGATTTACATAGCTTATTTGTGCTGCTTATAAGTGAGGAGATAATTTTTTTTTTTTTTGCCAAGCCTGTAAACTCAGCCTTTGATCTTAAAATCAATTGGTGTTCTTTTGCTTCTTACATCACCAGAGGTGTTTAAAAATCTGTCGCCAGAATTGTGCTGTCAAATTAGCTTTAGAACATGTGAAGCTCGATCCCATTCTTTATGAAATGAAAAGCAGCTGAATGAATGAAACACAATATACATATGTGTTTTGCTGGGTTTTTTCTCTTTCCACTAAAATAGATAGAGATTTCCTAAAGATGCTGTTTGTGGAAGATATTGGAAAAAAGCTTCAGAGCTTCTCTTGCACAGGAAGATGCTATTTGCACATGGGCAGTGAGGATTGCTCAGTGCCACCCTGGCACACTTATGCTCTAACCAGTGCATCAGGAGTATGACAGGAATCAATTGTTTGCCAGAGGATCTTGACTATCAAGGATTGAGGGCAGGAGGAGAGGAAGAAGCTAATCCAATTAGCGTAACTCAAAACAGTTATGAGGTTCAATTAGACATCAGCATTTTTGGGTATGGGAGGGAGCATTAGGTCCCTCAGACATTCCTCTCTTTCCTCCATAGTTGGACTATGGATGATGACCTTGTTTATTCAAGACAGCTGCAGTGTTACCAAACTCCTTGTACCTAAAACTAGCACCCATCAGAGCACCCAGCTTCCTCTGCTTTCATTATGGGAGAAGAATAACTCTTGAGTTGCTTTTACCTCATTTAAATTACTGTTTCTTCAGCGTTTGAGTACCTCTACATACAATACCAACATAGCGACATGCAACCAGAATAGGGACACCCCAGTGTGAGTTAGTGGAGGTGCTGGTGTTATACCTTCTGTTATACTATACATGTTAAAGTTCTGCTCATGGCAGGATTTGAATGATTTTCAGACTTCATTACTATCTTTAATTTTTCACTGAGCTGTGGTTTACCTAATGGAAGAGGATTCCAGTGCCGTTAAATGCTATCCTGTTGTGGAAAGGATTCCTCCAAGACAGCTATGCAGCACTTCTTTGAGACAGTCAGCCTCCAGATCTATCCTATGTCCCTGGAAAGCTTATTATAACAATAGTTCCTGGGCTGTCACCTGCATTATCTCAAAGGAAGGCAAATGCCTGTTTCAGTCAAGAACCAGTAATGAGTTACCTGGTTTTATCACACTTGGCATGTTTGTTAATGTACAGATCAACAGAAGTGTAAATTTAGCGGGCAGATGTGGTTCATGCTGAAAGGTGCATATTGAGTCATCAAAGGCTGCGAAGGGATGAATTTTACCTGCTGTTGAGCCTAGGAATTCTTAAACTGTCACACAAGTCTTATTACAAGGTGACATGTGACACTTAAAAATAAATGAGCTGATTCTTAGCTCAGTTACAGGAGTGCCAGAACTACCCCTGTGTGAATCAGAGACTAGTAAATACATTTCAGGGGGGAAAGCATAGATTTGCAGAGGAGATGGCAGGTTAGCTTTGTCCAGATCCTTGTGAAGGCTTCAAAGAAATCAGTTGTGAATCTGGCACGCTCCACCAAGAGCATTTTCCCCATGATTAATGAAACCTAAAGCACAAAGGAAGACAGAGTGCCTCAAAAGGCATGTGTTATAAAATGTCTATAACAAGTCAGATGGATGGGGAAAGAGAGAGACATTCAAAATTTGATTTGGCGTAAATGTATTTCATGTCTTGATGTATCTTTTATAAATACTGGCAATGGCACTGTCCATCTATTTTGGACACCAAGACCAAACATTTTAATGTTCATTTTGCTGTAACTTCTTTTGAGCAAAGAGTGATCTCAAAGTAACAAGCTGACAAGATAATCATTATCACACAACACAGGAAATCTGTGAAATAAGGCCATGAGTTAAACACCTTTTTTCTTTAGCACTTATCTGGAATATTCAAAGACATGTCTTCACAGGAGCTGAAGGAACTTGTTTGAGAGCTGCTAAGAAGAAAGGGTCTTTCAATGGCTACTCACAACCAGGAAGGTTCTCTGATATAAAATAAGGTGTTCGACACCACAAGCCAGAGATCTCAAAAGAGAAATCACACAACCCCTCTGAAATATTCTGAAACCTAAGCTACTTTTTATGTTGCCCATAAAAACAAAAGTTTCCTCTGGAAACATTTTTTTTCTTGCTCTCTGCACTAGCCAAAAAGCTTGGCCAGCCATTAGAAGTGATAAAAATTTTCCCATTGAAATATTTCCAGTAGAAAATGTCCTTTTCACAAAATCCAGAATTTATACATGTGAATTTCCAATTTCCTGCAAAACTTCAGATTTTTCATCAAGAATATCAGAGTGACCTACCCTTCTCAAGAACTCTTTGAAATCACTACATTCAGTTGGAAAATAACAAGGAATATTATCAAGAATACTCTGGGTATATGATGAAGAGGCTTGAAAATAAAAAAAAACAGTAACAAAAGTTGTGCTATAGCTCTCAGACTGGAATCTTCCTGAAGTTCCTTTTTAATAAATACTTTTTGGTTTTAACTTTATGTCCAAAAGCATATCCAAAATATATATTCATTGTAAACAAATGTTTTGGTTTGGTTTTACAAGACTGGATTTCTCTTTTCCAAGCCTTTCCACTGGCTGCTTCTTTCATCCACTTCTCTGGCTATTGCTAATGGGTTTTTTTTGTCATCAGTGCCTAATGCCTGAACCTGATTTCATAATTCTGTCACTAGTCATCTGCTCATTCTCTCTTAAAACACCCTTTGCAAAAAACCTAATCTTCCCTCACAAAGGACTGCACCTAAAAATAAGAAGAGCAGTGCTGCTCACTGTGATAATACGCTGTTTGACTTTCTGCCTATAGTACTGTAATTGCTATCTTTCATTCTCATTAACCCTGCAACATATGTCCTCTTGTCTTATTTTGTCTCGGTTTAGTCTAGTTTGAGTCTACAAATCTCTACTCAACTTGTAGTCCTGATGCAAGTAATTCACTGAAGCCAAACAAGAGAGAATCACTCCACTAATTAAAAATCTATGTTTTATATCATCAGACTGTTGTCTCCCTGGAGAGAGCATCAAGACTATTTTTCAGGAAAGTACTCCACATTTTAGCGGTACTGTACAAATACTGATTTTAAGAACTGATTTTAAGCTGACTGTCACGTTATATACTCCTGCAGTGAGGAAGAAGTACCTTTAGCCGTGTTGGTTGGCTCTAGCCAAGCACAGGTCTGAGCAACCAACAGTGTTGTGCATGCTCAGAAGCCAGAGCTGCATTTTACAAATGGCACCTACATTAGCAAGAAACAAACTTCAAATCCTGAATAGTCACATCCTTGATGCTTAGGGTTTCTCAATCCAAGGCATACTTCTCTTCCAGCTTACACCCATTTGTTAGCATTGCTACCTAAACAGCTGCTCTGCTCTCCCTTTATCTTAGAGATCAGTAAGCAAATAAACCCTCTGTACCGTTTCATTTCTGAAAAAAAATAGAACTAGTTTGCTGCTGTGTTGGCATTAAATACTCATGGCCCCCAGGAGGGCTGGCATCCTCGGGACAGGCACAGGAAGCAAGCTTTGCTGAAGCACTTCCATCCAGGACAGCTGTGATTCCGTCCCCGCTCCCCCCGTCTCACAGATGACCACGCATCCATTTGTTGCTGAGTCACAAGATCGTCCTCAGCAAGCGGGATCTTCCTTACCCTAGAACAGCATGTCACTGGGTTTGAGCATCACAAAGTACGGCCAGATTTATTAAGGAGGAAGGCTGGTAGCAAACTCAGCAGCCCAGGGCTAGCCAAGAAGTGACACAAGCACAAATACCCCATCAAAACAAAGCAAAACCCTCCAGCCAAACCCAGCTCTTTGCACCCAAACTTCCCCAGCAGCATATGAAGGCTGAAGCCTCCTGCGGGAGGGGGAAAAGCAGACATCACACAGCAAGGGGAGGTGCGGAACATGCCACTGGTGGGGCATGAACCCAGTGGAGTGAGACCAGATGGACCAAACTGAGGCCCAGCTTCCAGTGATGGCTTGAATCAGTCCAGGGAAAACTTCTGGACATGACAACATTCACAAGCCTTTGGAAGAAGTGAGTACAAACGGACGGAGCTGAAGTCTGTCTGGGAAAACACGGCAGCTCTTCTCCTGGGACAGCAATCTGAGAAAAAAGCTGGGCTGTGTCAGGGGAGTCACACGAGCATAGAGGCAGCACAAGCAGGGGCAGCAGCCAGCTCCAGACAGGGATTTACTGTGTGTGCTGGGTGAGCAGCCCCTGCGATGCAAATTGCTGTAGCTCTGATTAATTAGGCCGCTAAACCAGATTTATAGGTACCATATATTGCTATAGGAGCACAAAGCAGCCAGAGACTTTCAACAACATTTCATCCTTATGGCCTGGTACACAGACAATGTTTTCTTGGTTTAACCACTGTAACTGTGCCAGGTAGGAAATGTTTCCTACCAACTCATTCACACAAATAAACCCTGATTGTGGGCATGGCCATCTCAGCATAACAGTTTGTCACAGCTATCTTTCTTATTCATTTCCCAGACTAATATAAAGCATTTACTGGTGCAGCTGTGTTAAAATTAAAAAGGTCATACCACTTGAACGGTACTGATGTAATATAGCATTTGTATGCATTCATTGAATTAAACCAATGTAGCCTCTCATCTTTAGAAAAAGTTTGAGCTATGGCAATGCATCAAAGTTTCACACTGTTTAGCATGACCAATAAAATATAGGCTGTAATAAAAAAAAGCAGAAAGAGGAAATAATGAACTCCTCATGAATTAGTTTTCGCTAAGTTAGAAAAATCTGCATTTTCCATTTAGTTTTGTGATTACTGACTTTCCCGTTGACTGCAGCTTTGAAAACATTTTTCATTCCCATCTTTATTCCCTACAAAAAAAACATTGTCTTCAAACAAATATCTCAGAGGGTTTATAGAACTGATTAAGTCTGATTCTGTAAGGGAAAAAAGATAATTGTGCGTGAGCCGATAAATGTTGCAGGGACAACTCTAAACAATCATGCATGAATTATATCTTCAACAAATGTAATTACCAAACAATTCAGAAAATGTGAAAAAGCTGCTATATTTCTGTAGTTATTTCCTTTCCTGGCCTGTGTTTTGGATGGCTTTCAAGCATCGCTGATTAAATCTGGCCGGAAATCTTCTGGTGGAGCCAATTCTCAACGAGAAATGCCGATTCATCAGAACGAAACACTGCTGAGTGTGGGAACCTGTCATGTTTGGTTCAGAATGCATGGGCTCCAAACCTTGCCTGGGCCACAGACCTTGCCTGCTGTGCAGGTTGCTGGCAGAAGACTGTCAGATTTCCTCCTGTCCCATCTGCACCTCCCATGGCAGTCCACTGGGCAGACTGCACGGAAGGGCCTGTAGACTTCTGTCAGACACCTCTCTGGGTTCTCCAAGGATAAAAGGAATGAGGAGGTAAAAGCTATGAGGCAAAAATCTTCATTCTTGAAGTAGTTGAAAGGCAAAGAGGTCAGCACCTGACCCAACTTTCAGTTTCCCAAAGTAGGACCTGTACTCCAGAGGCAGACTGCAAAATCAGCATAACACAACTCTGAAAGTGCTCACAAGTGACCCCAGAAGAGATTAACCTTTGCTTACAGCAATATGGCAGGAAATGTGTTATAAGCTCTTTAATACAGGATATTTGATTATGTTCTGACCTATATTTCTATTTGAGCACCCTGCTCTAATGCTGTGTTAATCACCAGTTCTCCATCCATGAAGCTGGAGGGTCAACAGAGCATTGTGTGCAGTTACAGCCACTCTGACGTTTTCCACGTGCACAGTGGCTATCCTGGAGTGCTGCACACCCCATACCTGCTTGGGACTCACCAAGAGCAACCTTCTGCTTACCTACTGGACCTCCCATGCCATGTTTTCCTCAGTAGATGCTACGTGGAGCCTCTGCCTCCCAGCTCACCTTTCTGGGTGTTATCTCAGGACACTACAACACTTGCCAAGGATGAGTGACAGAGATATGTCACTGGGGAAGTGCACCTTGGCACAGTACCCTGGGTTCCCCAAGGAGGAGACAGGCCTGAGGGTCTTGCCAACACAAACATCCTCTAGGACGTATTCATTTCCTACCAACTAGGCTTAAAGATGCAGGGGATGCGACAGTCACAGGATAGGAAGGAAAGCGTTTTGGAGGCATACTGGTACTGTCAGGAATATTCCTTTCTGCAGCAAGATATTATTTCAGTGCCTAAAGCTCTTATGCTGTTTTTCATTTGTGGTTATTCTCTTGGCCATCCACATACAAACTGCAATAGAGCAAGAATCACTACCTGGTTCCCCCTTCCCTTTTCTTGCCTCATATTTTGAAGCCCTTGATTTTTAACGGGGGGNGAAGTCTCAGCTGATAACACTGTAGCTACTAGCTGATAAATATTACCCAGTAATACTACCTGCACAAGGCTTAGCCACCCATCAGCCTGCAACACTTGTACCTGATTAAAGCCCGATGCAATCAACACCAAGAGCACCAAAAGTGGGAAAAAACAATAGAGGCTGTCAGCAGGTCCCAGTGAAAAACATACAGCACTATGTTTTTCTGGCTGAGTAGGAGGAAGACACAGTGGGGAAAAAAATCATCCTTATTGTTATGTTAATTTGCTTTACTGGAGAGACCAGTCTCAATGAATGCTTATCCGGACACCCAGAAATAACCCTGGGAGAGCTTTTCCCTTTCCCATTTTTTTCTGTTTCTTTCTGTCCCTTGTCTTTACCAAAAGATAATTGTGTTCACTTTAGGCCATCAGCTGTGGACATCATGGACAGAGCTTTGTGAATGTAGGTCTGTCACAGATTGTGGGACAGTGTTTTTAAGTATCCATCTGAACTCATCTGAATCCAGCAATGAACATCCTAGATCTGTTGCCTGCTATGGATCTCCAGCTATGCTGGGAAACACCATCTATTTAAAAATTTTTCTTTCAAAACAGTGAGCTGATTCTGAGTCACAGGATGAATATTCAGGTAATTTATCTTTGAGATAAGCTGGTTTAGACAGAACTATTTTCAGTTCAGTTTCACCATAGATGGGATCTACAGGATGAGCTCAGAAAGCTCTAAGGAAGCTTTAAGCATCAGAAACCAACTTAACTTGCTTATAGCTCTTTACTTAACCCCTTGGATCAGAAAAGACCTTTCTGCATCATGTAGGCTTGTACTTGTCCATGGCCTAACTCTGTAGCTCACTGCTCTGTCTTCAAAATCTGTAAACACTTTCACTTGTGTTCTTAAGTCTTTCTATAAATTAAAGCTCATTTGGGCTCTGATCGTGTACAGCTTGAGTCAAAAGGAGTTACTGGTTAATTTAATTGGAAGCAGGATACATACCTTCTTTAGGAAAGCAGAAACAGGAAGGCGATAATTTTTACTAATTAAGTTCATTTGTTAGGAAGAAGAAACACTGGAACATGCATGATGCCATTAACCTTACACTAACTCAGTTTTCTAATGCTAGCTGGCAATCAAAATTTCTATGCCTCTGAGGATATTCATTTGCTTCTGGGACTTGGTTTCAGCTGCTGATTTCAGATTCAGAGCCACTGGAGTTAAGTGAAACATTACTTTATGGGTTTAGGGTAACCCATAAAGCAAATACCCATTTGTAGATTCGAGAGTGTGATATCAGACAGCGTTTACAGAATGTTTTGTATTTGCTTGCATTTCTAATCCTGAGTGAAGCCCATGGGGACAGGTGACTGACTGCAAATTTCTTGCAGAATTTGGCATCTCTGTGTTAGATTTGGCTGTGTTCAGCCATTGAGGCTCAGATATCATATTGCTCAGGCACTTAAATTTCTGATGAGCAAACTGTTCTAGGTGAAAAAACCTGCTTAAATTGTGAATGCTGAGCAGCAGATAATTGGGTGAGGGGATGCATATCCAAAATTTAACTTCTGAACTCTCGAGCCTGCTGCTTGCTGCTCACAGGTAGTACAGGCCAGTTCTGAATTTTGGTAATTTCTGCACTAAAGAA
The DNA here is from genome assembly GCA_013396775.1 of Cephalopterus ornatus. NCBI lineage: Eukaryota > Metazoa > Chordata > Aves > Passeriformes > Cotingidae > Cephalopterus > Cephalopterus ornatus. Next base: position 351,152 of record VZRE01011553.1, read on the forward strand.
AAAACTTTTATCTCCTGAGTCCTCCCATTAATGAAGACAGAAGCACCAATTAGGAGGTTGATCATGTGTTGTGCTTCTGCACATAGACTGTTTAGATAAGGAAAAACAGAGACTGGGGATTATGGAAAACAAAATGACCAAAACTAAGGGTTCTCCAAAGGAAGAATGGAGAGAAAAGGGGGACCTGGAATGAAGAAGATGAAGAAGATCTTAGGTGAAGGAAAGATCCTGGAAACAGGAAGAGTTCTTGGAGATGAGAGCAGAGAGAAGACAAAAGCAGTGGGATGCTCAGGGACCTTGGTTGGTCATTCACCACGAGCAGGAGCAAAGCACGGATTGATATGATTTTGTCCAACCTTCCCAGACCAGCAGAGACCACCTAGAGAGGGAAGCTGAGACATTATGAAGGTAGTGCTGGGAGTGACTGTGTTAAGGCGAGGTAAGGGCTCTGATCTTTGTGATTCTTCAGTAAATCTCAGTATCCAGATCCACTACGAGTTGCTTGATATTTCTCTTGCCCATGAAGAAGCAGATTAGATTGGATTGACCCAATAAGCTTCTCATTATAAAGGATACCCTGAGGCTGAAATTCACACAAATACAGGGAGCAGTACAAACTGTATGCATCACTTCAGAAACACAGAAGTCATGGATCTGGGAACAGGACTAGCTCTGCTCTAAACTGGTATAATGGTCTTGTGTTGATCCACTGTATTATTAAATTATTCCCTTGTCACCCTGGAAGCAATTATCAGTAGCAAAAGATAAAGCCTTTTCCTGACTCTTACTCCAGCACACCAATGTGAATGGAAAGGCAGGTCTAAGTAAGAAGACATTAATTTTTGACCAATATTCTTGTCTTTTTCAACCTCAGTTTCCACCAGCATAGGAAGATAGGACATTGTCTTCCTCATATTTTTTTTCTTGAAGATGACTATCTTCCACCATCAAGACCTTTTTTTCCTTCAAGGTGTTCCTATAATTTAGGAGATTGAATGTAATGTACAGGGATTAAAAGATAGATTTTAGATATGTTTATGGAGGCATGGCTGCACTATTTACAATGATACCTTCACATGGTTAAAATCCAAGTAATTATACACAATCTTCTTTTCTTTTGTTTTCCTCTTGTTATTTTGCTGAGCACTGTGAATTTCCAAGTGAAAACTCATTTGGGAGGCAGAAATGTTTTGTTTTGCTTTGTTTTCCTCTCATTTGCTTGTCACATTGTTCTCCATACCACCCTACATCTGCTCGCTAAAACAGCCAGCAGTGCTCAGATCTGACCAGCAGAACAGCTTTAAACCAGCTCTTTGACCCTGTAGCTGACAGTGCCTTCCCAGTAATGCTTTGAGATAACAGATGCAATTCCAAATATGCTGCAATACAGTCTCAGTCACAGAAGCTGGGACCTTCTCTTTAGAAGATTGCCTTGAATTATTCGCAGGACAATCGGCTCCTTTTTACAAAAAATAACATGCTAGAAGTTGGTCTCTGTAGTCCATTGCCTAAACTGTGACTCTTCTATTGGGCAGAACTTTATGTGATGATAAAGTCATCTCTGGACCCAGCAGGAAGTGGAATTTTCAAGTCTAGTGATTTCAGTTATGTGTTATGGACAAGGAGAATAAGGTGCTTACAACTTTATCTACCACAATGTTTGGAGAAACATTTCTCCACCTGCTTCTGTGCCACTTCAACTCTTTCTGCAGGTGCCAAGGGTCATATAGAGTGGCACCATTATATGTGATGGGAACTTAGAACAAAAAAGGTAAGTAATGAACTATTTGCTGAGATCCTGGCTGGCAACACTTCAGCCAAAGTTTGTCACCAGTTCATTTTACTGAAAGTGATATTTCAACCTACTACTTAACTGGTTGGGCTGCAGTTCTGAAGAGTTTGCTGTAAGACCCCATGATATATTTCTAGACCAGGGTCAGGTGGCCTATGGATTTATTTATATTGAGGTTGTTAAGCCTGGGAGAGAGGTAAGATGGAAGCAAGTGTAAAAAAAAAAAAAGGAAGTTTCAAGCCTTTACAAAATCAGCAAGTGCAATGTGAGTGGATGTGTTCCAAGCTGAATCCCTAAAGGAAAGTCATCTTTAGATGAAGCATCACTAGATTGTCTTGAGTAGGAGAAAGAAATAACTTCTGCTTAAAAAAATGAGCCAAAAAATAGCATCTTATCTACATCTAACAGCATCTGCTTTAGCCATTGTGTATGTCAGCTGGATATTCAGCCAATGGCTTCAGCAACTATAGGGCTGACCCTGTGGATGTATAAGAACAAGTTAAAATACTGAGATATTCAAGATTGATTCAAGCTGAAGAACTACTGACATAGACTTGAAGGAAAAGAGGACTCTACTTTCAACACCCCTAAAAAATCTCTTGCTTTAGCAATGATTTTGTTTCTGTGAAAATCAAACAAAATTCCATGAAGAATATGTAGATAAGATTTTTAAATTATTTTGACTACTGAACCACTGTAGTCCAAGAATGTTTGGCCTGCAGCACCTTGTACACCACAAATAGTATATAACATTACCCTGTTAACACAAATAATCTCCAAATTGCAGAACATAAAACACTTGGCAGCAGTTCTGGGATTATTTTGGGCTCTGTGAAGAAAAGCAGCTATTATAGCTATGAAGCTAAGAATTTCTGTGATGTAGAATTTATGATCTATTTACCTCCAGTGCTACTTATAAATGAAGAGATCTTTGAAGAGCCAAGTTGTAGCATCACAATGTAATTTTTAAAGGGATCTAATATTTTTCTATAAACTGGTGAAGAAGGAGATATGGAGGGGAGAATAACATGCGACAGTCTACACTCATGGTGCTAAGGGAACCAGTTTATCCACATCCAGTAAAACCAGCAGGTGAGGCAGACACACTTAATTCATGATTTCTTTGCCATTACACCCAACCTGTTAAGGTTCTGGCATCAACAAACACTCTGTGTCCCTTGGACAAAAAAGAGCAGCCATAAGGAGCAAATGCTCACTCCTGTCTAATAAAAGCAAAATAATAGCCGAGAGATTTGTAAATGTTTGTTGTAATTCTGCAACAGAATAAAATGTTAAATTCCACACACTGCTCTGGTGCTCCCATCCTGATCATCATCAGTGAAAATATACCTTCAGTGCAGCAGCTGTAGCTTCTCTAATAAGATATCTACATAGAGAAAATAGGCAATCAAATTTCTGCAAAGTATGAAATTTTCCATTAAATTGTCTCTTCCTTTTATATAACACAGCTGCAACAGTTCTCACTAGCTTTTTCTATCTATGCCTCAGCAAACATAACTCTCACTTGCAGGATATTTTCCAAATGAGTCATTTGAGATTTAGAAGATTTCCTCTAAATGCGTCTAGACCATGACCCTAAAAATTTTATCCTGGGAAAAAAAAAAAATTCATCTTATCAAAAAAATTGATCCAATCATCTACAGCCATAAGTTAGGAAATAGAATGTTGGAAATTAAGAACATATTCTGACAAATTAAATATTAAAGAGATGTAAAGAACATCTGTGTCATTTGCTTCTAAATGAACCTCTGGTAGTTTAGTCAATGTGTTAATCTTCAAAAGGCCTTTGATGTTGTGGTCTGTTTGGCTTTGTCTGCTGAACTTTACAGTTTTGCTTTTAATAAGGCAGGGCTTCTGTGGTTTTCATAGGAGTAACAAGTCATTATTAGTAAACTGAATTGCTTGGAATTGCTGTAAATTGCAGTGTTTGCCTGCTAATTGATGGAGTGTCTGAAGTCCTGGAGGGAAGGTGTTATTCTTCCCCAGTGCTAATGATCACGTCCTGTTGCTCGTTATAGTGGTGATAACGCTGATGCAAACTATGCCCATCAGGCTCTGTCCTTGTGCCTTCAGAATGAGTCTTTGGTGACGTAGACAACAATCATACCTGTCTCAGATAAATACAGTTGTTGAAGTAATCAAAATGCCAACCTCTGCTTCCATGGGGTAATGACTGTCTTGGGAAATCCCTGTAACTGCTGTGGAGTCTTTTTTTACCCCTCTCTGCACTGTCCTCCTGAGGAAGCAGTTAATCTTGAGTTAACTGGGTCAGACTTAGTGCTATGGTTTAGTTGATAAGGCTGTGTTTGGTCAACGGTTGGACTCAATGGTCTTGGAGTTCTTTTCCAACCTTAACAATTCTGTGATTCTATCAAATCTGAGTGGATCACCAGATCTGTGTGAAAGCCCGTAAAACACTTCTGTTACCTTTGAGGTCAACCTCAGCTATGTCACAGCAACTTAAATGATGCACTGGCTGAGTAGAGATCACTCAAAATTAATGTACACTCTTGAAGAGTTCTGTTTCTTTGAAAGGATTTCATTTTTTAGTGTCTTGGCATTTTTCGTTCAACCTGAAATGAAGTGTTTTGCTTTCTCTAGGTGTGACAAAACTCCTCTGCCTTTAGTTTAAGACAAGGAGAAAGTACCTAAAAAAAAAACCAAAAGGGAGAAAATTAATAAAAGGGTACAAACACTCTCCTGCCAAGACTGTCCTTCAGCCAGACTTTATCTCTAATGTCCTCAAGGCAGTTTTCAAAGAAAACATGGGGAGATTAAAGAACCTGGCCGAAACATCTGCTCTTTGAGCAGATGTGAAACACCTTGGGCCCACCTTGACACACCCAGTTACCTCCTTATGGCCTTCTTACGCCAATACTTACTTGCACCTATACCTGCTCATCCCTGTCCTACTGTACATAGATGTGCTTCACTCTGCATGAATTTTTCCAGAAGAAGAAGCAGCAGCTGCTCTTGGCAGGTGTAAATACTGCTTATCACATTCCCTTCCTTCCTCCCTCAAAGCACACACACACACACACAGAGTGATATTCTTACACATTAAATTACTTCTATTGAAATCAGATTCTGTCTTACTCGACGCTGACAATGTTGTGTTTTATTGCTAAATGCTACAAGTAATTCCTCACACTCTCAATGATTTATCATGTAGCTCATCTACTCAGGGATTTCCTCCATCATGTAATATCACTAGAATTTTGCCTGAGGAGCAACCGCCAGGGAGGACCTGCTGTTATACCTTGCTTCCTTCTTCTGGAACATAATAGCATAACATAAGTAAACGCCACAGAGCGGTTTGACATATTGTATAAGTACTAATTTAATGCTGAACTGATAATAGATGCTTGTTGAGAAGCTGTAAATTTTCAGAAACTCTCTTAGTCTCCTAATACATTTTAAAATAGGAAAATGTAAAAGATGCTGGTATGCCTGTATCCACTACAATCCATCCACATTTCTGTATCCTTGCCTCTCATTTAACATACACAGAAATTCAGACTGCAGAAAAGAAGTTTTGCATTTATGCTGTTATACTATAAACAGCTTTCCTTTGATACCAGACGGCGAGTCTGTAGTAGCATATATAACACCAGGGACATATTTAACATAGTCCCTACAGCCTCCACATGCTTCACTCCCAGGGAGCATATTAGAAATGCCCAGGAACAGCAAACATGACTTGCTGAATCAAGGGCATATTCATACTCACTGGAACAGAGAAAGGAGTGCAGCAAATGCACTAATTGCTTATATTGTTAACATAAGTATAATAATGACCAACCTGATTCAAGCCCAACCAGCCCCAAGTCCTGTTTCCCAAACTACCAAGTGGGAGATACACAGGGGAAGTTCATAATAAGCACAGACTGGTGTTTAGTCAAGCACCTCTCTGGCAGCCAGTGCCTTAGAGAGCACCTGATCTGAAGGTCGTACAGAGACTGACCTGTTTAATGAGTGCCAATGGAGCTGCCTTAATTATCTAATTCCTTCCAGAACCTATTTGCATTTTTGCCTCTGCAGCTTCTCTGAGCAATTAATGCCTTCTTCAGTTAGGGGCTGTGTGAAAAAATGCCTTTTCCAGTTTGTTTTAAAATTGCTGCTTGATGCTTTGGCATTGAAGTCCCATTCACTCCTGTGTGATCAGAATCAGAGAATAGCCCTTCCTCATGCCCTTTCTCTAACCCTGTAATAGCTTCATTCTGTTTTAGCATATGCCTTTCCCTTTTGCCTCTTTCTGAAGCCAAATGTGGTGTGTTTGGCCGTTCCTCCTGTGCAGCCTGTTCCCTGATCAAACTTCTTGGTACCTCTTTGAACTCTGCTTTTTATGAGATGAGGAAAGGACTAGCCCTGTGTGCAGCCTTCAGAATATGTTTGCACCAGACACTCATACAGATGGCTAAAAGTGTTTTCAGTCTGGCTCTCAATACCTCTCCTTAATAATTCCTAACAGCCTGTTTGCCCTTTCGACCGCTGCTGAGCAATGAGCTTGCAGAAACAACTCCAAGATTTACTTCTTGAGTGGTAACAGCTAATTCAGAGCCAAGAACAGTATATGCATGGCTAGAAATGTTTGGAGCTTGTTGGGGTTTTTTTCCAGATGCATTATCCTGCACATATCATTGCTGAATTTTGTTTACTGTATACCAGGTCCTTCTGCAATCAGTTACAGTCAGATTTGGATTTGACTATACTAAGTGTTTTTGTATTATCAACAAACTTGGCCACTTAGCCCCCTTTTCAAGCTTCTTTCTGAGAATATGGTGACACCCCAGCACATTTAGTATTTCCCTACTCTGAAAAATCCATCATTTGTTATTCCTTGTTTCCAGTCCTTTAACCAGTTATTAATCCATGTGAGGCCTTTCCAAATGACAGTTTCATCTCTTTGTGGATGAAACTTGTCTGGAAACCCTCAAACACTATATCAGTTGAATCACCTTTATTCATAGACTTCCTTGCACCTTCACAGAGTAGTCATAGATTTGTAAGTCTTGACTTGCTTTGGAGATAACTGTGTTGACTATTCCTTAATAAATCATTTTTTTTCTTGATGTCTAGCAAATCTCTTCTTCAAATAAGTTTTTTGTGAGCTTGCTTGGTACTAAAGTATAGGTTTGTTTGGTACAAAAGCCAGGTGTAATGCTCTTTATTTGCCCACATCTCTCTTGTAGTCCTGGTTTAAAAAAAAAAAAAATTGTTTTTCTGATATCTAGAGCCTAAACTTTGCTAATTCTCAGAATAAACCAAAGCCTTTAAATCCTTTACAGTTCTTTGAAATTAATTATTGTTATTTATTGGTTTATTCCACACCCTAGTCCACTGTTCTTTCCAGCTTAGATAGATGTCTTCTGCACAGGTACCCTATCAAGAACTAAAGAACAAAAAACTCTCAGGTCTCTCCTTCACCTCTCTGTGGAAAACATAAAGACAAAGAAATTAAAGTCCTATCTGTTGTAGGAGGAGGAAAGGATATGCTTCCCACCAGAAGCAGCTGATGCTCCTTCATGCCTTCCTGTACCAGACGGTGTGGTACCAGCTGTGCAGATACCTGTTTACATTGGGATTCATCTCCTTCAACGCTTATTCAGCTTTCTTGCAATGGCTTTGTCTTCCCTGTGTGATCTTTTACACATTGTTCACTTCTGGATATCACCAAGTGTGGTAAATGTCTTAATTCTGATGCCTTTGAAGTTTCTGTTGCTATGAAGTTTCACACGTTTATCAAATTGATTCTCACAAGCTTCTCTATTATTTTTCTTGGACTGCCTTAACAAGGTTTTTCATTTCACTTGCTAATGTGTTTGCTACTGGTTATTGGAATCATTATCCCTTTCTCTCCCTGGCTCAGGACTTGTTTAATTATTTAATGCAACGAGACATAACCTGTAAAGGAGATACTGAAAGAGCCTCATGTGAAGTGCCCTACAATCCCCAAGAGCTAAAATGATCATGTTCCATTGAAACATTGAAGGGATTTGTTGTTGGGTTTCTCCCTCTTCAGCCCACGAGTAAATACTGGTCTCACCCACCCCTTTAATTCCCCAAGTGCTTGTGTCTTGCCCCCTCTCTACCCCCCAGCTTGGTGTTCCTCAGGGGTGCACAAGTGGCTCTCTCAGCACCACTGTACCTCATTCCTCAGGGACAGCTTCTCCCCCTCACTCCATGAGGGTCCCTGGTATCTGACCTGGGACTTCCTGCCTGCTCCTGGGAGCCCATCACTGTGAGAGTCTCAGTGTTACCATTCCTTCCACACTTCTCTAGCTCCAGCCTTCAGGATGTATGTCGACATTATCCTTCTCACCAAATGCTGACACTTTAAAATTAAAATACACCAGTACTAGTTAAGCTGAATATACAGTCTTATGATCATGACACAGTCAAGATTTGTCTTGTCATCTTTCTTTGTAGTGGTTTGTAAGGAAAAGTCCCTTTGGTGTTGACCCCAGAATTAACCTTTCAGACTGGAATGTAGTCAGATAAGTCAGTCTGTTGTTTGTCCCCTTCTCTAAAACAAATAGTTTCCAAAGGATACTTGTATATGTATTCATTAGTGAAAATCCCCAATCTGCCAACAAATATTCAAAATTTGCTGTTACCCTATTGCAGTGGCTCTTACTGTTTTGGAACAGTGTGATTTAATATGTGAAATACAGAGGAAATTGCTTTTTCATGGTGTTTCTATGCTTCTGAAAAACAGCTTTGCTGAAATTAAGCAAACTTATTAAATGACTTAACTCAATCAACTGAACGAGCCTCACTCTCTCATAAGACTTAAAAGGAACCCTTACTTTCCTCCTATCTGTCATGGCCCAAAGGGTCTTTTAACCAGAGATTTGATTGAATCTTAAAGCCAGTGTATTGTTATCTTCAGTTTACCATGAAAATTGATTAAAGTTACTATCATTGTGGTTTTCACAAAAACAGCAGCCCAACAGGTCTCTGAATTTGCCAGTGTGTGAGGATTAAATAAATAAATAAATAAATTTGAATTCTAATTGACTCAAACTCAAAACTGATCTCCATAATATCTGGACTCACAGGGTATATTTGGATTATCTTTCCTTGAAAGGAACAGATCAGAGTTTCTTCTATTGAAGTGCTAGGATGCCATTGAAGCCTGGGCAACCTGAGGACTGGTAACAATAATCTGATCCAGAGTCAGAATATCACCACTCTGATCATTCATTATGCCGTCATGTGGAAGGAAAATTGAATGAAGTTCCATGAAAACAAACAAAATGAAGAAATGCTCAGCAAGGAAATAGTCTGGTATTTCCAAGCACTTCAGGCCACCTGTCTGCTTCTCTCCTAGGATGACCTGGAGGGACAATGTCATGCCATATAGGCTCTACAGCCACAGAGGGAAGTAAACTCTTCCAAAGTAGAATACAGATCTGCTCCCTTTCGCTCTCCTCCCCAAAACAAGGAGCTTCTTGGCCTGAAGCAAGAGGGAGCAGCACCTACAGGGATCTGGCTCTCACTCTTGCCTTTCTCAGGGGCTCAGACTTTCTGGATGCACAAGGACAGCGGATGTTTCGGGCAAGTTCTTTCCCAGCGCTGGGTTTTGAGTAAGGCGGGAGCTGGTCTTTTCTTGAAGAAAACCTGTTTGGCGAGATGGTTTCCTCTTTCATCTATGAATCTGATCTCCACGGAGAAAGAGACAAATTTCCATCTTCCCTACAGCCACTGAAAATTTAATTCCACATCTTCTTCAGGAGGTGTAAGCCATGAGGATGTACCTTCCTTCACTCAAACCAAGCCCTCCCAGTTGACCCCTCAAAAGAGAGGGACCCATCAGCAATAAAAGGCAGAAGCTCCACTGAAGCAGTGTGGCCACGGCCTGACTCCTCACAGGCACCGAGCTGTAATTAATGCTTCTTGCTGTGGTTATGACATGGTATGCTAAGAATAAAGTACTTAGGGGACCAGAAAGTAAGCAAGCAACTAAAAACCTGAGATTGTGGCCTCGGTATAATATCATGAGGCCAGGCAAGTGAGCTTTGGGGTCCTATTTAAGTACATTTTCTAGGTTTAATCATAGTAATGGGAACAGAAACCAGCTCATAGCCTTATTCTCTTCACTAACCAGGGGGCAACATTAGCTTGGAGGGGGAGAGGGAGTGTATGTCAGGACCTCCCACTGAACTGGTAGTCTTTCTTTCTTGTAAAAATGGAAGTTGCTTTTCACAAGCAGGGAACAGGAAAATGGCATCTAAGAAATTGTTCAGTGTAAACACCATCAAATTCATTATTCATAGCTGTTTAATGAAAGTTTTATGTTAACAAATCTTTTTTTCTGTGGATGGCTCATAAACTATTTGCTGCCTTTTTCTGTCTTTTTGTTTCTTCAATTCACAAGGTCTCATTCATTGTGGGTGAAGATTTCAAAAAAAAGAAAAAATAAAGACCTGAGTGAGTCAGTGAATTTAGCACTCACTGGCTACAAGACGCCTTGTGCTCCATCTGATTCAGCTCCATAATTCATTGCTTGAAATTTTTCAGGAGAGGCATGTTTAAAATGTCACTTACAATATGAAAATTTGTTTAAATACAATTTAGTCTGAACATTTATGGTTCTCACAGTGTTCCCATCTGTGCTTATGAACCTTTTCTTTCCATAAATAGGTGAAGGAAACTGCATTCTGTTCAGCTCTTGTCTTCAATGAGAGTCTCACGACTTTTATTACGTCTGTGTTCTCAGAGGTCATTGTGAATAACATCTTGTTGAAGCTGCAGTCAGAGATAAGAGGTTTATACGTGGGATCCTGAAATAAGGCCTGGCCATTGTGATTTCACCAGTTTCAGGATTTTAGTCTGTCTTTTAGGTGAGCTGACTCTGTCAGAATGATTTCTCCAGGCCTGACACTTCTTCTGCTTAGTCGTACTCTGGGAGTAAAGCAGATTCATCGACCAGGCTCAAAAAGACATTTCATCAACTTTCAACTCCATCTTTGTCCTCACTAGAGTATTAACAGCCACTGCATTTTAAAGTGGGCTGTATTGTTGATTATCAGGACTTTGTGGACATTGAGGCGTCCATCTGCAGGCTTGAAATTAGGCGTAGGTGAAAGTACTTGGGCCATTAGCATTTCATTGGGCTTCAGATATGAGTAAATGAAAATTGAAGCTGTACAACATTGTACCAATTAAAAACTTCTTTCTTTTGAACACAGGAATAAAAATATTAAAAATCTATAGTATGAGTGAGGAAAATTAGACCTGTTTTCTTCCAACAAACATAGTTCAATAGCTTTACCCTTCCACTTGGAAAAAAACCGACTCCTGTCCCTGGTGTGTGTTATGTTTAATATGCCTGTGAAGCCCAGCATAACAAACCATCGAGATTAATAACCTTCAGCTGATAAAGAAACCTGCTATTGAAAGGAGGTGCTGTAATCACAGCTGGCTATGGCTCTGCAGCACTCTGCAGGCAGCCAGGAGGTCTGGAGGTACAGATCCAGCCTGTGTCCCCACGGGGAGCTCTGCCACACCGAAATGGAGACAAGGAGGGATAAGGAGCCCAGCAGGGTCTCACCTGCCCTTCATCCGCTTCAATTTTCCCTGTGGCTCCACTGCTCATGTCAGGTGTGCACACTTTTTTATCTAGCTACCTAACTATTTTCATCATCAAAATCGTATTCATAAGCCAAGCAAAAAAAGGAAAAAAGGACGGTGACAGTGCGAGCACAAGAGGAGGAAGGGCTGTAGCACCAACAGAGCTTCTGCCAAAGCCTCAGCTGCCTGCACAGAAACAGATTCAGCCTTCCACACATCTTTGCTGATACTTCAGACAGAGCAGGATGGCCAAATGACAAACAGTCACCCCGTTCTACAGGAGTCCCTCTTCTCTATTCAGTGCAGGACTAGTCAGGGTGGGTTGCTACCATTTTCCTGGATGTGCAACTTGCTTGATTTGTTGCTGCCCGGACTGAAGGCCCCACCACTTGCTCCAGTTTAAGCTGCTGGACTAGGAGCATCCTGTTGCCTTTCTGCAACCTAAGTCTGATCTATTGATTTAACATACAATCAATAATTATTGCAGCAAATATATTGCAGCAGACATGCTGCTGTTATGGTCCAGGAGAGAACTAAACATCTTTTTGTCCAAGCCTTCTGCAGCTGTTGTTTTCAGGTGCCTGCTCCCCTGGGGAACTTTCAGGCACAGTGAGCTTTCCCAAATAATGTAAAAGTTATCACAACTGTTGTGATTGCCTCCACTTCATGAAACAGCTGATTTGTTAATGGCCCTTCGGCAGAAGAGTTAGACTAAAGCTTAAGTTAACTTAGTAAAATAGGAACTTGGGGCATTGAGCTGGGCCTTTCTGGTCACTCGCTGACCCTGTTGTGTCCTGTCTCTGTTGCAACACTCTCTCCGCTTGGGGATGCTGAGAATGGACACTGCATATCCTGGGGGCACCTCGCAAATGCATTTTGGGGTACTGAAGAAGAGCCTGTCCATTTGAGCTCCACTGACTGACGGCCTCAAAATGGGCACTGTGTCTGTGCCTCTGCGATGGTGCAAAGGCTCGGCAAGTTCACTGAGGTGCCAGTATAAACCAGATTTTCAGCAGCTGCCTGTAGATATTTTTCTCACTCCACTGACGAGAGCCACAGTGTAGCAGACACCCTGAAGCTGGGTGTTTTAAGTTCAGCAAGTGAGAGAAAATGCTGATATTATCCAGGAATTTATTGGTGTCTGCCAATATCTACCACCACTGGCTGAGGTTTGATGGAATAACTGAGAGAACATGTTGAAAACGTGACAGTCAGTGAATGTGTTCTTCTTGAGTGCTTCGAATTGGATCATGTTTGCACAGATGGGGCACGTACCCTGGCTTGCAGGAATACTGGTTGTGTCTCTTTGCTAGAAAGGGGTTTGTATCAACAGTTATCCAAAATATCATTTTACAGTCATCAGGAGGCTCTTTGTGCTAAAGACCTGGATTTCTCCAGAGCTCTAAACCTGATTGTCTGTCTCATCAATGTGATAGTTGTGCATGCACTAAATCAACATATCTTACCAACGTGAGCAGAAGGAAGTCAATGCTTCTCTACAAGTTTGGTTAGCTGGTGCAGGAAAAGGCTCTTAAAAACTTTGAAAACTAAAGAAACAAATGGGTTTTGGAAGGCAAGAGTGAATTCATGAATCACAGCAAGCTGCCTAAAGACCAGGATTAGGCAGTGAACTGGCTGCCTTTACAGGCATTACATTTTGTCTGTACCACGTCAGTATGTCTACAGGAGAAAGACTGTCATTCTGTTATGATGTTTAATGGTCTTTCCCTTGTGATAAAAGCAATAAAAAACTGTCTCATAATAAGTCGGACCACTTTCTTTTAGAGCAGTCAGGAGTTAATAATAGGGCACTAAATTAGGAGATCTATACTGCAGTGTCATCAATTCTGGGCTTATATGAGTGAATTTCTGAAGAAATTGCAGTCAAAAAGACTGCTGTGGCCATTTAGTAATCCTCTTGCTGAATTTATAATTGGAAATGTTGAAATTCGAAAGTACAGTTGGGTTTGAGAAGGAACTGCAATTAATCCCTAGTGACGAAGGGCCAGTGGTGTCCTGAGCCAGGTGTAGTTGCAGCCCTGGCCTGGCCACAGCTGTATTCCCAGAATAAATGTTGTAATGTGGGAGAGATCTCCTGGCCCTGACATGAGCTAAAAAAGGAGCATTTTACCCTCATCCTGATGAAGTCATCTCTGCTGGAGTGCATAATTACCACTGAATTTTTAAACAGCTGTAACACATAATATTAATGCCTGAAGAGAACAGCAAAGGAGCATTTCCAAGGAAACAAACCATCATGTTTCCCTGCTCCCTGACACAATGGGCTGAGATAAAACTAAAGCTACTCAAGAGCTAACAGGGTTTAGAAATCAGTCAAAACTGAGAAATACAACATTTATAAATGGATATGGTCATATGACGAATTAAACCTGTAGAGAAAGGCAAGTTTTAGCTTCTGTTACCCATCTCATATTCCCAGCACACCTCCACCACTTCATTGCTCTGAACTGGCATCCTGGAGGAAGAAGTCAGAGCAGAGACAGTAGGCATGCAAGAGGTGACAGAGCTGGGGCAAGAAACCAAGATGGGTGGCATAAACACCCCTGAGAGTCCAGTTCTGCACACACCCATCAGAGTGTTCAGGTTTAAACCCTAATCATGTGATGAAATGCTCCAATAATGTCACCTCTACTTAGAGAAGCGGATATGAAGAGTAGGGCAACAGAAAGCAGAGGCAGACCCAGGTCTATCTCAAAGCTTTATTTATTAAGGTATTTGAAGTCCCTATGCTGAACAGGTCCCCTCCTGGCATCTGTGGAGCAGTATGGGGTGTTCCTGGGAAGAGGAAAAAGTTTGTACCAAACACTTGAGTGATGGTGGGGGACTGGTTGGAATGCAAGATCCCAGTACATGGAATCTCCAAGCCACAGAGACCCTGCAAGAAATGTTAGTTTTCAACCAGTCTATACTGCTAAACCAGAAACGACAAATTTGTTCTTTCCTTAGTTCAGTTCTGGCTCAGGATCCATGAAGAACTCAAAACCCCACAGTTCGAGTTCAGTTCCAGTTCAGTTGGCAGGGGAATGTGTCAGAGGCTGATGTTTGATTCAGGTTTAGTGCAACTCCTTGAGTGTTTTTCTCTGAAATTCGTAATTTAACAGCACTAGTGAAATAAAAGAAAAAAGAAAACCTGGATACTGCAACATAATGGCACACACATTGCAGCTAGATAGATCCTGATCAAAGTCTGACTGATTATAACTGCAGTGGAGAACTTCAACCAAGGTAGTTTGATAAACTACACAGCAGCACAGTGCGCAAGGTGATGGAGCTGTTAGCAGCAAGAGATGATACATCTTTTTTTTGAAATGGGAACTGACTGACAACTTTCTCTGGTGTATTCCAGGTTATTTCACCTGCTTCTCCCTACAGACATGACTGAGCAAAGATCAAGTCAAACAAATGATTAAAGGTTATCTGCTGCAAAGGGTAGCTTTTCACTGCCTGAAACCCAGGGTTGAATCCTGGCCCATGGAGGGTGTGCTCCCTGCAGCACGTGGGGACAGTCGTATAAGAATGGCATTGCATGGTGTTGCAAAGATTTGTGTAGCCCATTATTCTGTTTCCAGCAGTGACTGGAAGGGAATGGCTAAGGCAAAACACAGAGTCAGGCCAGACACATAGATTCATTTTCCCTAGCAGTTTCCAGCATCCAAACAGAGAAACACCCATTCTTCAGGAGCTCTAAAACCACATCCTTGGCACTGCTGATGTGTTGCTCTATCCCCCTGAGACAGGGATCTCAGGACCTGCAAGTGAAATCAGAGTCACTTTCAAGGCAGGTCGTAATGGCTCAAGCGCATTCGTGTGTCAGTGTGTCCCAATGGCACCTCACAAACCTCGGCTGTATCAGCAGAGATTGCATGTCCAGGTCTCTGCATCTGAAATGTGCCTCCAGAATAGGAACTTGAAGAACCACTATATCATAATTCAACTAATTTGATGCCACCTTGGGAGCAGGGATAAAGTTTTCATCTTTACAGGTATGTCCCCAAGTCACTAGGGTATAGATCCAGACTCTTGCATGGCATTTTGTCTCTGGCATGTCTTCACACCGTCAGGGCTCCAAGAAGGGAGGATAAAAAATTGCATCTCAGTTTAGTCCATACCTGAGAGGCGTGCAACATTGATCTAGGGCCACCTAATGTGCAAGAAGGACCTGTAGCAAGTTCTTCCATTTCCTATGTTGATCAGTCTCACCTGTAAAACATTGTATACAGCAAGGGCTGGGAAGTGACAACACTTTTCCCACTTTCCATATTGCAGAAAAGAAACAGCCATAGTAACCACAGAATCATAGAATGGCTTGGGTTGGAAGGGACCTTAAAGACCATCTAGTTCCAACCCCTTTGCCATGGGCAGGGACAACTTCCACTAGACCAGGCCGCTCAGGTTTTGTGGGTGTTGTTGCCAATAGGGCTTACCCACTGCAATAGGCTGTTATCAGGCCTGGGGATAAACCAATGTGGTAAAAGATTTGGTACTGTCAAGTTCAGGTTTGTTGTGGGTCACACAGACTTGCAAGTCTCCCGAATTGGAAGGCCTGTGTGCAAGCATTTTAAACCCACAGTTTGAGTAAAGGTTTTTGCATCTCAGTTCTGGAGATCGGCAGTTCTGTCCCATCAAAGCCTCACTTCAGGTACCCTTAAGAATAGTACCCTGCAGTGAGCTTGTTCTGTACAAATTGCAGATGTAGATAGAAATTGTTCACATTATGCATTTACTTAGCAGTTGTAAACACGCTTCCATTTTAACCACAAAATATGTCCTTAATTACACAGGTTACTTTGATTTTTTTTTTTTTTTTCTGGTGCGAAAACAAACTCACCTCTTGCAGTGAATTCAAAGCCAGCCACAGAAAGGTAGCCTTTGTCTGAATCATACCGTGATTGACTTTCCAATTACTTCTTTCTTTGCCTTCTTGGAAAGTATACATTTTTTTTCCATACCTTCCCTTTCCACGAAGCAGCTGTGTACTTGAGGTGACAAGTACTTAGTAATGGCTTTATGAATCAGAACTTCTGTATTAACACCGTGCCCAGCCCACGACTTGGGAGTGAAAGGCAGAAGACAGAGACAGCCTGCATGGCCCTGTTAACCTGTTGAGAATGAAAGAGATGGAAAGAGTTACTGAGTTCTTAGGCTGTGACCTGGGGCTGCTTAAGTAGAACTGACCTGTGCAGGCAAAAGAGAGGAGCCCTGCCTGCTCTCAGGCTGGTGAGACACACTACAAAGATGAGCTTTGAGAAAAGAGACCTATCAAAAAGAGGAGGAGGACTTAATGTAGTTGAAAGAAATGAAACCTGAGTTACACTGGTGTCCAGACAGGTCATTTCTGAAAGAATATCCTGGGTTTTCCAGATATGTCAGATCATTCTAGTCCTAAGCCTCTTTAAAAACGTTTAAACACTTGGATTATCTGACGCTGGTGGAGGGAGCTTTGTTCAAGTGCTGAATTTCACAGGTTAACAACTATGGCCTTTAGAGGAGGATGATATTTTAAAAAAATATTAAGACAGTGGTAGTGCTTTTTTTCCCTGCTATGCATGGGACAGGAAAGCAGGGCAGCCTCATATCATTCAAAGACCTCAGACAGAAGCTTGCCCTTTCTCTATAGGCAGTTTTAGATGCTGGAGAAAAATCAAACTTCTGCTCTTGTTGCTAAGGTTTAGAGGAAGAGGAGATACATGGAAATCCATTCCTAAACGTCTGCAGTGCAGGAGACGTTAGCAACTGAGACTTGGTAGATAAAGGTGAGTAAAATGCGCCAAGGAACATGTGGGGTAGAAAGCATTTACTATTATGTTTAAGTGCTTGCAAAATGTCTCTTTGTTGTTCTATTTATAAGGAGCACTTTGCATACAGAACATCAATCTCTCACAGAGCCGGCACATTGCTGTGATAGAAATAGTAAATTAGCAACAATAGGGATCTGGTAGGGGGGCTCTCAGCAAAGGGACTTTATCACATAAAATGAAAGAGGAAAACCTATTTTATACTGTTATGTCTTTGTCGGCCCCTATGACAAGAAGGTAGCTACCTCTGCTGCTAGGTGCCTTTGACAGCACTGTGTAAAGGCATGCAGAGCAGAACCAGCTACCACGGGGATTAAATAGCCTGAATGCTTTATTTCAAAGGATAACTGCAGTCATCTCCCCTTCCTGGCACCCCTGCCCCAAAACCTGAGCAAGTGGAAGGGTTGGAGGGCAGAAGTGCTCCAGAGGTCAAGACGTTTACACTATTTTGGACCAAGGCAACAGCATCCCATTGAAAACTTTTAAATAGCTGGGATGTGCTTTACCTTGGATGTTTCTGCGGGCAGATGTTGCAGCGGCAGCAGGTAGGAAATGAAGAAAGGTCATAGATCATCGAATCACACAATCATAGAATGGTCTGGGTTGGAAGGGACCTTAAAGATCTTCTAGTTCCAACCCCCCTGCCACGGGCAGGGACTCCTTTCACTAGACCACGTTCCTCAGAGCTCCATCCATCCTGGCTTTGGTAGATAGGCAAGTCAAAACTTTTTTCCGTGTTTCAAGGGACAAAAATAAACTGTTCCAGCTTCCACCAGAAAAGTGGTGGCAGGTGAGGGTAACCCAGCTGAAGCTCAAGTCAGAGAGGTCAGGGTACATCTAGGCTTGCCAGTCTGTACCTTCAGTACATACCAACGCTTGCACTTCCATGAAAACTTGCATCATCACCTTTGGGCGAGCTCCCGGGCTTCCAGCTCTGGGCTCACACTGCTGTGGCCCACGGCCTCAGCTGACATGAAACTTGCATTGGTACCAGTCAACCTGGATTAAGTTTTGCTTTATTTTGGTATCACTTAGGTCATGCATGCATGTACTTCTGGAGTAACCCTAGAAGAGTGAAGTCTGTGATCTACATTAATCTCATATTTTGTCTTTCTGAAATTGCCTCTAAGAGATGCTTTGGGCCAGTGATGAAGTTTTCTTCTTCTTCTTGTGATGCAGCCTTCTTGTCTCATATGGTACAGGGGTTTGTTGCTAAATTATGTCTGAGTATTTTAATTGCTTAACTAAGATGTGGGAGATCTTTTGCGGTTTCAATATACTTCTGAAGGGAGAAATTGTTACAGGACGTGATAAATGCTTTAGATTGCTAAAATTTGTAGAGGACTGCAGACACAGTGCATTGTACTCAAGTTATTCAGATGCTACTAATTTTTCTAATTTGCAAAGTGTTGCATGATTCCGGTTTATTTTACCAGAGGCTAGACTGTTAAAAAATTTCACATACAGGTTTGAAATCCCATAACAATACAAGAACAGAAATAAATTTCTACTATCACACCAAGATTACAGTTCACAGGTCATAGAGGGTTGCTAAGGAAGCAGAGTTTGAGCCTCGTAAGACAAAATGAGATTTTTCAGCTTTCAGTCCTCAGTTGTCTTGCTTGCCTGGAAAGAATTGGAATTGTTATTGTAATGAGCCTTAAAAATAATTAACTGTGCTCTTTCTCGGTTACTTTGAATACAGAGACAAAAAAAAAAGAATGAAATGTGCTAATCCACTCCCAGTGCTTAAGAAACAGGGCTGTTATGTATTCCACATGTAACCACAGCCAGGATTTCACAGCTATGCGGCTGAGCACGGCAGTATCTGACCCCCAGGCAGTTCAGTCTGTCATTTAGCAGAATTTTTGTTTCCTTACCTGTGAATGGTCAAGTGCTTCAGTGAGCAGTTTTGGAAGCCAGTCATCTAAAGAGAGGAGAAAAACATATGGGTTTAAGTGGTTGGTCTGGTGCATTTTGCTGATAGGTGGTGGTAGCTGCATCCCTCAGCGTGGAATCCTCAGGCCATGAATACTCCCCTGGAGGTAGTCACCAAACCCAGGGACAGATGTGAACAATTCAGTATCCTAAACTTGGGGTAAAATAATCAGCTATCAGAAACTTCAGGGTGGATATTATTTAGCCCAGCCTGTCTATAATGTGGACATTATAGTCATTACAGACATTATAGACATTATATCAACTGCCCCAGCAGTTGATATAAACCCTATATCTGCTTTCTGAACTTCATTAGTACCATTTAGTGGTAAGGAATAAGCACATCCTTTCTCCACTTTGACTACTGAGATTGGGGCATTTTGGGCATGGATTATTATATTTATGTATGTTCTGTGTCCAAATCTGTGGACATACCATTACCCACTTCATAGAGTGTACTCATGAAATGTGGGGCTTTTTAGAAGAATGATGTGGGTTCTGAAAATGAAATATTTTCCTGCTACATCTTCAAGGGCGTTCTCATTCAGCAATTTATGTCGTGAAGTTAAGGACTCTCTGGTCATTGCTAATCAGAAAGAGATTAAAAGGGAAAACCTGACATTTTCAGTCAGAAAATGCACATTTGGACATAGTTTTGTTTTTCAAAACATTCAGAAGTTTTTCATTTGCTTAAGCATGAAACAAAAACAAAACTAGAAGCTTAAAAGTTATTTCAAAATTCAGCATTCACCTATAAGATTTAGTTCTACATGGCCTTCTTTTTTTGCATTCCAAAATATACAAAAATCCTCACAATAGCAAAGATGATTATGGTAATAACACAAAAAATGTATAAAAATCATGGGTTTTTTCTGTTTTGGGAAAAAAGGGATTCATTCAGAGAATGAATGCCTCCATGAAAGGGACAGGGGGAAAAACTATCAACAAGTACTAAGAAAACTGTCCTATTTGACAGCAATAAAGCTGTCAAGGTCTGCAGTCTCACAGCTCACTTGGGAAAGCTTTAATCTGAAGATTTCTGACACGTTAACAGGCAGATTATCGATATTATATCCTTGTTATAGTGTGCTGCACAAGAATATGTGCATCGTGATTCCTCACTTGACCACACACTAAAATCTCCTCTATTCTGTCCAGGTTCTTCCAACAGACCCTTTGTGTCTGAGTGCCCTCCAGCACCTCACTAAACAACACATCTTACACTGGCACAGTTTGTTCTCTGCCTTCTCCCAAGGAGGACACATGGGTGCAGTGAAGTGTTCTGTGATGGTGGGTCTTCCTTGACAAATTTGGATGAAACCTTATGCTATTAGGTATGGGAAAAAAAAAAACATAAACAAAAGAAAACAACAACAACAACAACAACAAAAAAAAAAAAAAAAAAAAAAAAAAAAAAAAAAAAAAAAAAAAAAAAAAAAAAAAAAAAAAAAAAAAAAAAAAAAAAAAAAAAAAAAAAAAAAAAAAAAAAAAAAAAAAAAAAAAAAAAAAAAAAAAAAAAAAAAAAAAAAAAAAAAAAAAAAAAAAAAAAAAAAAAAAAAAAAAAAAAAAAAAAAAAAAAAAAAAAAAAAAAAAAAAAAAAAAAAAAAAAAAAAAAAAAAAAAAAAAAAAAAAAAAAAAAAAAAAAAAAAAAAAAAAAAAAAAAAAAAAAAAAAAAAAAAAAAAAAAAAAAAAAAAAAAAAAAAAAAAAAAAAAAAAAAAAAAAAAAAAAAAAAAAAAAAAAAAAAAAAAAAAAAAAAAAAAAAAAAAAAAAAAAAAAAAAAAAAAAAAAAAAAAAAAAAAAAAAAAAAAAAAAAAAAAAAAAAAAAAAAAAAAAAAAAAAAAAAAAAAAAAAAAAAAAAAAAAAAAAAAAAAAAAAAAAAAAAAAAAAAAAAAAAAAAAAAAAAAAAAAAAACCAAAAAAAAAAAAAAACCAAAAAAAAAAAAAAAAAGAAAAAAGAAAAAAACCACCCTGAAATGCATCAGATTATGATCCTTGAAAAAAACCAGCCCAAGTTCAACCCCAGATTCTTTCAAATTGTGTAGAAGATTTCCATAGCAATTACCACCTCTGTTTTTTTCTGCTACTTAAAATAAACAATCCCAAAGTGGTTTCTTGTTTTCTTTGTTTGGTTGTTGCTTTGGGTTTTTTTTAATGCAGCTAAAACCTGTTGGCTAAGAGACCTGGACTTCTCTTATTCATCCACAATGCTCAGAAAGAAACTTCTGCAAGATAAAAGGAACGCTTCTTACCCTGAAGAGTATGGAACAATGTGAAAAATTAAGATAATATAGATCAGTTTACATAACAGGGATGGAAAATCATGGGCTTCTGTGTACAAAAGCCAGCCTTTCCTTGGGATAATGATCTTTCCCTTGTCCACAGAACAAGGTGGCACAGAGGAACCGGGAAGGAGAGTGGTTGTAGTCCTGCTCCATTCCCATCTTCCCATGCCCTGCCTAGGAGGACCACCAAGTGCTTGGAGAAAAATGAACCCTGGACTATGCAGCAAGCCAAGGAGCAGCCTCTGGTGTCTGTTCAAGTGTCTAGATATGATCTGCACCTTTTTGTTTGGACTCTGTCCCCTGGCTACAGCCAAATGGATATGCCTACAAAGCGTGTCTGAACCTGCTGCTCTGCTACATTTTTGTTACTTGTCCATTTACCGACTACCTTTTCTAGAGGCCTTATGCTGAGTCTCTAGGAAACTTGTGCCAGTAATTTCCTCAAAATTTATACAAAAAAATCTATCAGAATGCCAGTTAGCCATACTTTCCTTCAGCCTACTGGGGATAATATATTTTCAGAGAGCTGGAAATAACAAGTATTTGAACAAGCTACATTCATTTTTCCAGAGTAGCAGACGCTGCTTAGACACAAGTGCCCCCCTATTTAAAGTTACCATTCCCTCCTTAGACAAGACTGAGTGCTACAGAAACATTGTGTGTCATTAGCTCCTTGTGTGTTCTCCTGCAAAGGGAAGAGGCTTGAAGCGAGAGCAAGAGTTTACTGGAAGAAGGAAGTATTTGTATTTTAAATTCCCAAGAGGTTAAAATATTAAAGTAAAAAAAAAAACAAAACCAAAATCAAAACCAAAAACCCCCAGTCGATCGAAGTAAAAAGAAAAGAGGAACAGGAAAGGATTAACTGAGGGAGAAAGTAGAAAGTCCTCAACCACATGGATTTGTTTTAGCACTCAACTAGAATGAACCGAAATCTTTATGAAACACTCTTGAAAGATGTTGAAAAGAACTCATATCATCACTGAAGCATGAAGCCAGATTACTTCCTTCAGCACTCTCAAGAAGACCCTTTCTTCCCTGTCTCTGCAGATACATCTCTTCCATGCTCCAGACAACACTGCGTTTGAAAAGACCGCTGTTAACTGCAGCTGCTGAAAAAATGGGCTTAAACAGCACTCCAGCTCTTTCTTCAAAGTAATACCCCTCTGATTTACTTTCCAAACAAAAATAATTCGAACTGTGAAGAAACTATCTGGTCCCTATAAGCACAAGTATCCCCTGTAAGAAAAGCATCTCATCTTCTGCTTGGGTAAGTGTGAAATGAAGCAAACAGGCTCAAGGATGTCCACGGCCGGAGAAAAACAAGAGAAGTGCACCACAGGCAGCCTCACAGCTGAGTTTGTACCAGGTACATGAGGGCTGGCCCAGCAGTGCCCCATGAGTGCTCCTGCTGGGGGGTTGTTATGGCCATATCTCTGAGCCTTCATCCATTCTCTGTGCTTTGTCTCCTTCCATTGCTTAATTAACTTAATTACACGGGCCATGGGAAGCAGCAAGGCAGAAGCTGCCCTAGGTGAGTCTGCACACACCAGCAGTTTTGTGTCCTAGGCACACCTAATCTATAGCAAAAGAGCCTGGTGCATTTTTTAAATTTGCTTTTAAGACATAGCAGAAATCATTTGGTCAAACGAAAGCATTACTAAGGCACCTGTTGATGTCTGAATTGTCCTTCCTAGTCTTTCTCAGTGGGTCTGGTGAAGAGGAATGGCTACTTGAGAATTGCCTCATCCTAATACAGATGTCTAAAAATGGTCAGGGGAATTGTTCCATAAAAATGCCTATTTCCCTTCCTGGCTTACTGAGACAGTTCAGGGCGCCTGAATTCAGCAGAGACCTGCACGGCAAGGGTTGAAATTTAACTGTACCACCATAAGTAACCAAAATAATAAAAACCCCACAAAAGGTTGCAAAAGGTATGCAGAGATTCAACAGAATACTAGAAGCAGAATTCTAATTTCAAGTACGCATTTGGATACGTATTTAAAACTGAGGGTTTCTGGTTCTTCATGTAGCTTGGTGAGAAGCATATCAGTGCTCACTGAGGGAGCTGGGCCAGCCCATGATTAGTTGCTCCCCCTCCAAAAGACAGCACTCAGTCATTCACCAGAGGCAGGTTGGCTCAGCAAGAAATGATGGAGCACCACTTAAAAGCATATTTTTTCTCCAGTGAACAAACTTGAGAGGATGATCTTTGTCCTTCCCCTCACATCACTATGATAGATACCCATTTTTGTGGGTACAATTAAAAATTGATTGAAAGTGCCTCATCACTTTCTTCTTTCTTTATAATAGAGTAGAATTATTTACCCAGACAGGTGTTTTTCTGATAGAGGTCATATCTCCAATCACTGGCTTTCTGTGGCATAAAAATAATCATCATTCATGCCATGGTGTGTCACTAGGATCTCTCTCCTGCAGATTTCAAAGAATAAAACAGTTTTGTAGCTTTATACTCTGATCATCTTTGTCACTCTAAGTTATTCTCATGATGAGTCGTAGTTTTACTGCCAGAAAAATGGCACTGTGTGAAAATGGGTTATAAATTGGGATGCTCATGTACTAATTTTCCAGCTCTTATCTCTCGCCTCCCCTTCCGTTTGAAGGGTTAATAAATATGTTGTAAATATTTTGCCATAATGAAACTTGCACTAAAGCCTGTGGAGTGAAATAGCTGTGCAAAAGAAATACGAAAACAGAGTAGCAGCTGATTTCAGACTGTTTTCCACCCTTATTTGAATCAAACCCCAAATTTGAGTTAAATCATTACAATTCAACCCTTTCTGGATAATGAATTGTTTCACCTGCTTAGGTCAATGTCAGAATGCAAAACAAAAGTGCAACTATGAATACATTAACATTTACAGGAGTTTATTAAGCTCTAATTATTTGTATGTATATGTATATGTATATGTATATGTATATGTATATGTGAGTTTACATATATATGTGCATATCTCTGTATAACTAGTATAATCCATCAGGAATGTAAAGTTTAAAATGGTTTAGAAACTGCAAAATATTAATTTCTCAAAAATTCATGCCAAATTCTTTTGGTTATATGGGTTGCATTCACCTGGTCTTCCAAAGAGCTCCTGAAGTCTAAGGGAGCCATTATCAAGTTGCTGAGTATCATCAAAGGTACTCAGCACTTCAAATACCTCAGCCTTGTGTGTACTGAGCAAACCCATATTTGCAGCAACTCTTTCTATGGATCACTGGATTGGAGTGAAAGATTTCACTGCTGCAAAGTTCAGGCTCAGCTGCTCTTTTCTGTATCCATTTTCTTCCACTGAGAGTATGGTTTTAGGTTCCCAGACAGGCCAGCTTTTTTCTGATGATGAACAACATATATGAAAGTCTCTTATTGTTTCTCTGTATTTGTTAAAGTAGATGCTGAACTTTAGCTCCAAAAAAAAAATAAAAAAAGAGCAAATGACCAAGAAGTAGGCTGAGAGACTTCAGGTTTTGAAATCCTTTAAGAACTCCTCCTTTTCCTACCTTTTTTGCATATTTAAATGAGATTTGCATCAGGTCCAGATAAGAATAACCATTCTAGTCTGTGGGATATCTGCAACATACATGTGAGTACATTCTCTGGACTCCTGTACAGTTAATGTCAAGACGTGCACTTTTAGGGAGATGCATCTGAATTATGTAAAACATAGAAAATCAGTCAAGGACTGTCTCTTTTCCCCCTTACTGTCAGAAGAGTTCGATGGGCTGCCTCACCTATAGACACTATCCAAACTCTTAAAGACGTGACTCATAATGCGTGTTAGCAGTTTATCCTCTGGAAACACAAGCAGCACAATGACAAACCTGACAGCAAACCCAGCAGCTCCTGTGCCTTGAGGGAGAAGCAGCACCTTGCAGCCTACCCTAGGGGGGGACCAACCTCAGAGCCCCAAGGACCTAGAGAGGGAGCAGTTCCCAGTGCTATTATCCTGTCAGAAACTCTTCCTTTATGCTGATGAAAGCTCCCATCATGCTCCTTTGCTCTTCGCTAGGACAGCTGGGTATCAGTGGCAACGTGATGGTTTCTTGTGTTAGTTGACTGTAGATAACTTCAGGTTTTCTGATTTTGTACAGGAACCAGTTTTGTGAAACAGGAGGAAGCATTAAAATTCAATTCTTCTGTCTCTCACTGCCTCCTATACAACACAGCCTTCATTTGTTGCAGAGTGCATGAGGCAGCACGCTATGAAAAAAGATACCTATCTGCCCAAAAGAACAGAACAGAGTGTTCTTCACATTGAAAGCAACAGAACACGGGCTCTGCCTCAGTTCCCTGCTGTAGGATGGAGACAGAAAGTTGTATGACCACACTCGATCTTCAGGTTTAAAGGTTTTTTTGACTCCCTGTGGTTTGTCACTGTGATCCAGGATGCTCCAACAGGTGCCAGCCTTAGAGCCTAGTCCAAAGCCCTTTTGATGCTTTCAAAAGGTCCCAGCAGACACAGTGCCATCTCCATGAGATGCAAGTGCTGACTGACTCACCCTCTCCTCTTACAGCTCCAAGCCACGGGAAGGACATTTCTGAGGTGATCCAATCTCCACAGATGGGAGGCTTCACTCAGTCTGCATGAAATAAAAAATGTAAGATGGGAAAGAATTAAGCACGTCATTAATATGGAGTGAAATCCCATGATTTGGGTGTGGTATCAGAAACCCTACTATTATGGGCACCTATTCACTTTACTGTCTGTAGAACAGGTTTAAAGACTGTCATAAAGAGCAACTGCTCATCCAGAAAGTTGAGGTAGTTACTAAATCTCTGGAAATTCAGCAGCAGAAGTGGAATGCATTGAGGCTTGTGGCCAGAGGCTGCTCTGAGATGCGCTAGTGCACCGTCATTTATGTCAATGCAGGAGCTACGGAAGAACGGGAAGCAGAAGGTGAACCTGAAGACTTCTGAAGAATCAGCTCTGCTCCTGAGATGAAGAGTTACCTTATCTCTAATGTCACTGAGTGTGGGGAAGGAAAATGAACAGGGAAGAAGAATGAGCATGAAGGAGTGAATGTGCAAGGAATGCAAGTAGATAAAAATCATAGAATCACAGAATGATGGGGGCCAGGTCCCCTTACTTTTACCTTCTTTTTCAAAGTGCAAGGCGTTAAAAGAATAACTATGTGGACTGAGGCAGGCAGGGAAAACTCAGGGGGTTCACTGAAACAGAGAATGTGTTTTTCAGGCTGAACACAGAGCAAAGGTGGAGAGTGTTGTTTGTGCCTGTCGTGCTGTAACTTGTGGTCAGAGAGTGGAGAAGTCAGCTCCTATAGGACATGTTCAGTTTCTGCTTTTCTTTGTGTTTTGGAGTGTAACAGTGACAACTATATATTAGAAGTGCTGCAGTGCACCTCTCTCTCGAGCAAGCTCTGTGTGGATTTTCTCAGAAAAGAGCTGAAAGAAAGCTCCCACCAGTAGCTTCCTAGCTCCATGCTGAAACATTATATTAGCCCAAAATTGGAGGGGAATCATGTTCACTGTTGAATCCACATCGCTGCTTCCTGAATTATTTTGAATTCTCTAAAGAGGTTTCAGAGCCAAATATAAACTCGGCTCAGTTCAGCTTACTTCGTAAATCCAATGAGGTCACAACTTGAGAGAGCGTGACAGCTGGGTCCACCACTAAACCACACGTGCTTGTCTCAGGGATGAATTATTAAGCATCTGCTTTGGTGTGACATCCATCAGGGCAACGCACGCACGGTTTAATCCAAGCTGCTGCATGTGGGGCAGAGCTCCGTGCGTGCCTGCCGCTCTCCTCCCAGTCCTGTTGATGGACTATTGCCTGCTAAACAAGCAGCAGCCCCTGTGCTGATTAAAAAGAAGACTTTTAATTGCCGCTCTTCTCGAAGTTCTTAGCAGCAAGAACAGCGGTGGCTGTTTCGCAGCGATCCCTTTTCAGGGTTCAGTTGGAAGAGTTGAGGGAGGATGCCGGACGAATGCATTGGATTGCTCCTATTCAGCAACTTGAGGGTCTCCACAATCACACCCCAGCTCAAGCTCTCATTCTCTGCTGGAGATGTAGGAATAGAAAAGCAGGATCGATGGCTCTTCCGTTTGTGTTAGGCAGGCATCAGACTGTAACTCTTAGGGAACTTTCCATACCTTTCAGCTTCAGACCGAATTTTGCGATGCTTTTGTCAGTGTTTTCAAGGTGGAAAGAAAGGTTTCAGCTACTGCATTTAAAATTCAGATATGCATGTTCATGTAGCCTCGGGGCAGAGACTGCAAAGAATCTGTAAAGCGGTGAATAGGAGATGGAATCTGTGCTCTCTGGTAAAGCAGCTCTGTTTTCTTCTTTCACTCTTTGTTTTTTATTTAACAAGGCATGAACATCGCCTCGCACTGCAACTGCACGCTAGAGAGCAGGCTGAGGAGCTTTGAAACGTAAATGCCGTTCCTTTCTACCCTCCCTGGAGTTCTCTCATTTCTATTTATTTTCATTAGTAGAAATGAAAACAAATTAAGGCATGCAGCACTCAATAGACTAGGACTGCAGCAAGCACAACAGCCAGCACCTGGAGCATTTTATAACTCCAGTGGTGCCCCTACCTTTGAACAAAATCCAGCTAACTGAGAAATGTTGGAGTCTAGAAATGTTGCTTTTTTTTTTCCCCAGTCATATGAGGTTCTTGATCTCTCAGTTCCTCTTTTACCCCCAAAGCCAATTCGCTTCCCCACCGCCAGAGGTCTGTTTTCTTGAACAATCAGGGTTCAGATTCTCAGCTGGTTGAGCTGATTTGCTCCATTATTTTTAATACCTTCGGGTTTGTTTATGCTCATTACTAATACACCCAATTATATTTGAATAGTAATATCATACTACGAATGCGATAAGCACTTTGTTTCCCTCCTGCGCAACCTTCACGCTTACTGGTACAACTATGTGCATGTTCCTTAGTCTTATTTTCCTGCTAAGTTCAGTTCATCTTCCTTGTCAACTCAGTTCTACTTTTCACTTATTAAAGGGATTCTGCAAGCATAGGACACACTTTCTTTGGTTACAAAAAGGGTCTCGGCCTTTCTGCATGTCAGTCCAACACTTACTGCTGTTTTCCTTCGTTTTTGCTGGGATATGTCGTTTCTATTTTATGAGTCTTCCTAGTTGCCTGGAGAAGAAACTTAAAGCACAGCAATAACAAAGCCAAGTGTTCTGGATCTCCCCTGACAAGCGTGGCATGAGGGGAATTGCGCCTGAACTATGCTGGTCACAGAAAAAAAGAAACCCCTGAGATGGGGAAAAGTTCATGAAGATGAAACTAAGCATTAAAATATGGGCCTACAAACATACTGAGGTTATTGGTAAAGCATCTGTCTTATTTTTTTCTGTCTAGTAGGATGACAAAACTTGTAGATGAATAACTGAGAAAAGGGAATAGAATGTAGAAGGTCAGAATGAAAAGCTTCAGTGTTTTTTCTTTCAAATTGTTTTCCTTCTCCAGGAAGAAACACAACCTTTTCTCAAAAATAAAACCAAAAATATCTTGAAAACTTCCAGCAATCTAGAAAGAAAATTTGGTTTTACTACTGGAAAGACAAATATCAATTTTGTCATATCCTAACATTTCATAATGTGAAAAAGAAAAAACTATCTTTTGCAAATATCATTTAAAATGTCGTTCAAAATATTGATCATTTTCAAAACAAAACAAAAAATAAAATTACTGGAGCAGCTAATTTTTTCTTACATTAAAAGGCTCTCCAACCTAGACTTTCAGCTGGCGAAACCTACAGCTTCTCCCACTTTACAGCTTAGCTGAAGTGTATTTTCTTGCCAGTAACTAAACCCCGTTGCAAAACATTTAATACAGTGGTTTGCTTCACGGAGGTGAGACACCTGTGACATTTCTGTGGCTACTGCAAGCGTTGCAGGGCACAGAAACAAGGTAAGACTGCAAGTCACACCATCACCCCAGCACTAGTGATGCTGAATATTTTGCTGCATGGTGGTGTGTCCACAGCCACACCGTAACTCCAGCTGTGGCTGCAAGATTACTTTGGGAGCTAGTGGGTTTTGATTTCCGCTGCAGAGGGCCCCTTGGCAGCGAGCAGATAATTTGCCTACATTTTTGCATCTTGCTAGCACAGGAGCAAGCCTACAACAGCAGAGAGCAAAGATTATTCGAGATGCTCGCACTTGCTGCATTTCTTCCACCTGCCAGTATTTACTAATGGAGCAGGCACTTGTGGGAATCCACACCTACGTTGTGCCACGTTCAAGCCCAGGTGTTTTTTGGAATTCTAAGGCATTGTGTGTAGTTCTGCATCTCTCCCCTTGCCACACTGCCGGTTTTCATCCTCACTTCTATTTTCTGCAGAGCTTCATCCCAGTGCATTTTCTTGTTAATTAGGGTGGCACTGTGCCAAGTAAAAGGTTTTGGCTATTACTAGAGCTCCTGAGACAGCTTTTGTGGAAAGTTAATACAATTTCCTGCACCCTGTGGGAATGCACAGTCCTAAAATTGGATTGAATCTTCATACTCCTGAATCGACAAGGTCAGCATATTCCTTGAATCATTTCCCTGCTTGTAAAATACACACAGGACACCAAAGAGATTTACATTCAGTGAAGACATGATTATGAGCTGATCTGACTCCTTCTTCTCCTGGACAGAAAGAAATTCCCACTCCTTGATCCGTCTCCGCAAAGCAGTGAGCAATTTTGGTGGTCCAACTCCAATAGCTCTTTCTTTATATTCCAGTTCCCTTTTTATTACATTATTGTTATTTTCTTCTGGAATTAAAGGTTACAGCTCTGGCAGGATATTCTAGCTGTTAGTAAGGGGGCACCTGGATGCACATTCCTTGATTCTGCATGTAAACTTTATAATAACAACAAATAATAGTAACAATATGTATTTTGGACACCAAACAGTTTCTATTTCAGACTGGAACATTTACTACTGGAAAAAGAGCAATGGAATATTACCAGTCTGCTTACCCACATCTTCTCAAGTGTCTGTAGGTTGCATTTTTGGTGGAAGTCATTGCAGGTAAAAGAGCCATTCATCAAGTTTGTGATGAACATGTAATCTAGAGTGAAAAGAGAGGGGAAATGTATGTTGGTTTGGCTCCCCCCTCCCCTGACAGAATTTTATGATTTTGTCTATTTTACAAAAGAATGACGTAGAGAGGAAGAGGGGAAAAAAAGGTCACCACCACCAGCAAAATCTTCAATTAATCATTCAGAGATATTTTGTTGATTTAAAACTTTGCAGTCTAACTTAGCACGTATTCTGTAGGACTATTAACAAAACATGAAGCAAACTTATTTTGAAACAGAAACGTCAAAACATTTCATACTGAAGAATTTAATCAAATTGCCTAATTTCTTCATAGTTTTGTCATTACCCTTCAAAATAACTTTCTCTGAATTGACAAATCTTCACGAAGAGTCTCGATTCTCTGACAAACCAGTAGTTTTGGACAGAACCATCAAGCTGCAACACTTCTAGTCCTGTGTGTAATCTTGCCCTGAAATGCTGCTTTTGATAAGAAAAGCTAAGACTAATCATCAGTGGCTGAGCTCTCAGGTGATGGATAACCAGCTTCCAGCCACCTTGCAGCATCTGGCTGCAGCACTGCTGCAGTTCCACCCTTCCCACCTGATGCTGGGGAGCACCACTCACACCCCAGGCACCTCGCTGCCTTTTGCTGTTTGAAGCTGCCTCTGCTCTTCCCGGGATGCTTTTAACAAAGGGCACATACTAGGTAGGATCCTTTGGTCTAACTCAACTATGTTATTTTTATCTGATCCTGTCTTATCCAGGTTAGCTCTTCCCACTCTCCCCGTGATCCCTGAACAGTTGAAAATTGATTGTAGCTGGTTTATGCATTCAATGCACAATTCCTACCTTTTTTTTTTCCTCCTGGCCAGTGCACACAGAAACACTCACTGTCTAACTTCAGAGCTCGCTCACCTTCTGACCTCTCAACACTGCAAAGATGTTCTAGGGATTCCTCAAGTCCCAGATTTGATAAAGCATCAGTACTTCAGTAAGTCTTCCTAAAATTGGTGTCTATCTCTACACTTCGAAGAAGAGCTCATAGTAACTGTAGACTTACACCCACCCAGAGGTGCTTAGTCTAGGTGACCACATGAGCTTAACGTCACAAAGACCTTTTGGAGGAGGATATTTCCCAAGTGTTACAGATCTGTCTTCATCTTGATTATGAATGGATGGGGAGAAAATTTATTATATCAGTCACAAAATGGACTTTTCTGTGACCATCCCCAGTTTCATATTTTATTTTAAAATGAATTTTCACTCATGTTATTCCTCAACAGTTAGACGAACCCCCACTTCCTAACACTTCGCAGCAGCATTTTTCAAACTGTTCCGTGCAAGTGTCTGGGGCAGATGCATGATCCCATCAAGGGTTACAAAAGAAAATCCTGAAGTGATGGCTACCACACTTTTTGTCATGTCAGTGTTTTGCATCTTAACAATGAAGGTGGTAGAGTAGAATCTCCTTTCAAATTCTGTGAGTAAATTGCTTTCTTGTAATAACTGGATTTTCCACTGACAGATGGCAGCTACAAGCTGTCAATCATTTTAAATTCAAAGGATAGATGAAGCACAACAAATGTATTGTTATTGCCTGCTAGGCTGGAAGTATGTCCAAGCTGGTGTATGGTTCCTTTGTGCTATGCCCAGTTCACAGATTTCACAAGTATAATACTTCTGCCAGGCACTAACTGGAAGAAAAAAAAGGGCCACATGCAATTTCTTATGGACTTCATCAAAAACACAAACATCATCAGACACAGATCCAGAGGAAGAAAAAGAGTCTGGGCACACAATAAACAATGTTCCCTCCTGTGCAAACAGTCGTTTAAGCAGATGGACCTAAACAAGCAAAACTTTCTTGTAGAGGGGACAAAAAGAAAATTATTCTTGCTTTGGAAAACCTGTGTGATCTCCAGAACAAGAGCTGTTACCTTCCAGAGCACACCAGCCATCAGCCCTGACCACCCCCCTCCTCCCAAGGCCACAAATGCCTGTGCTGCCTCTCTCCTGCACTCTGAGTTCCTGAGGTACACAAAAACCCAGCAGGCCGAGAAAAGCCCAACACATGCCCCACTCCCATGTCACGTTGGGATCTTTTTCATGGTGAGGACTTGGCCAGGCTGCCTCCAGCTTCCCCGTGCAGGGCTGGCACTGGCCATTGCAGATGGTCCCATCTGTCACCAGCTGCTGCCCCCAGCCACGCTGCCCTGTGGCCTTTGCTCCCAGATAACCTGGTCTCTGATGGCTGTTGCCTTTTTCCAGGACACATCTCAGCAGCCCCCAAGATGCTTCGGCTGTTCAAAGAAGATAAGCACAGAGCCACAAGGGCTCAGCCCCAGAAAAGAACTGTCATGCAAAAGGGTGTTCCTCTTCTGCCCCCATCAAAACAAACCCAAAAAACCACCCCAGAAAAACATTAAAATAACCACAAACCTGTCCAATTTTTGCTTGCTTAATGTTTCTTTATCCCAAGACAACTTTGAGTTTTACTGGTTCACCTTTGTGTCCTGCGACAGGGTTATAAATGCCTGTTTTCCCAACCTCCACAATGGGATGTCTGGCTTAGCATAAATGTTTCTGTTCCAGAACATAGATGCAAATAAATATCTATTTGGACTTAATAATTTATCAGTTCAAATCAACTCTTGTATGTCTAAAAGAGGGACTAAGTATTTTTGCCATTTTTGGAGCCTCCTGGAAAGTGTTGTTTTTCTCCCTGAAGCATTTGGGAGCATTCATGTAATTCAGTGAGAAAAATAGGAATAGCTATTCCGAAACAGGTATATCTGTAAGAATGAAAGAAGTAGGAATTAGAAGTACTGTAATTTAGACTTAACAACAGCAGACCACGTATGCTGCTCCATGTCTGGAAACGTGCAACAGAGAAGGACAGTGGGAAAGCATTGAAAAAGACATGAAAACTGCATTGTTTTTGGATCTTATGGAAATGTTGACTGATCTCAGCCAGGATAGTGGTCCTGCTTTGATAAGATTGTTGAACAACTCTTAATAGCTCTTTCTCCCTGCTATCTTTTCAGACCAAGCCTGGTCAGCCTAAAAGAAAAAAATGGATTCTATTTTTTCAAGCTGAAAGCACTAAAAGATAGTTCAAAATCACAGGCTTACAGGCAATTTCATGAAGGAAAAAAAATAAATTAAGCCAAAAATTACTGACATCTGAGTTGCAGACCTAAGAAAGCAAGGAAAGCAGTCCTTACGGCAGACAGAGGAATTACTGCTAACGAAGACGAGACACTCACACTTGACAAAATTATGGGGAACTGATATAACTCTGACCCCATGTCCTTCCCAACGGTGGTAGTATGGCAGAACAGCTCTCTTAATTGTGTATTGCTTTAGAAAAGAAAATTATTGTTCTTTGAAACTCCAGTGAATTGGAGTTTTACATTGGTTAAGATACCCTTAGTTGATAGCATTCGTACAGTACATTTTGTTAAAAACACTTTGGGCTGGGCAACAGGGAAGAAAACTTCCTAATTCCAGGGACTTTACTATGGCTCTGTGGCAAAGTGCAATGCCTGGAAGAAGAGGAAGGAACTTGCTCCTCACCCAAGAGCAGCTCCATGGGAAGCTCACTCTGGAGACGCTTCACTGATCCAGAACAGGACAGGACAGGCTCAGTAGAGAGCAGGCAGACAACCTGCACAATAAGAGAAGTTTGGGAAAACAAGCTGAAAAAAGGAGGCTTGTTTAGAAGTTCTTTTGACAGGTCTGGGGTCCTGTCATTACAAATCTAGGAATCTACACAGGTAATCTTTCAGTTAATGCTACATGGTGTCATAAAGTCCAGACCAGACACATGAAAAGATTTTTATTTTTTTCTACCTTTACTTAACAGCTTTCTGGAATGATAACAGGCTACTGCAAGATTTTGTATAGGTGGTGCAGATCTAATTATATAAAACATAAATAGACTCAAAGGCATAACAAGAGAAGCCACACGAGCACACTTTTTTAATGTCTCTAATTTTACGCTCAGGATCTTCTGACACAGCCAAAATTAACATCAATGCATTTCATCCTCTAACTCCAAGAGCTTCTGCTGCCCTGACAGACTGGGAAACAAATATGTAATCTTTCTGTTGCAATAGGACAGATGTTCAATGGATCTCAGAGGGCAAACTCTAGCACAGATCCTCAAGGTACATCAAGAGCTTCCTTTATTTTCTCAAAAACATCCATGCCATTTGCTTGGCTGTAGGCTCATGTCCTGGCTTCAGAAGATAGCCTGTGTAACATATTTTTTCTTTCCTAGAAGATCTCAGATCTTTCAGGAAGAAAGCCTTTCAGGGTTTACATGACAGTTTTTAATACACAACATTTCTGACTCAGTGGTTAAAGCCCAGAACCAGACTAAATGCTTGGAGACAAATGTGCCTGACTGCTCTGAATGTCACAAAAGTTTCTTGCATTAGATGACATGTGGTTAGATGAAAGCATAAAAATGGAAATCATGCTGTACAGGAAAGAAGTGAGGCACCTGCTTTGAGAATATTTCCTGTAAAACACTTTATTTCTTTCCCATTTCCTTATCTGCCAGGCGTCTGAGACTGTCAATAATCTGATGGTGGCTTTGAATTACAGCCTGCATAAAAACTTTTGGTAGGCTTTGGACACAAGAGACCACGTGTCAGAGCAAACTAGTTTTTTATTATTCCTTTCTCTCCAACCTGTCTTTGTGAGACTGAATTCTCTGCCCTCTGGCAAACAAGACCAAGTACCATCAGCTGCTGAAAACAGCTTGCAACTGAAGGTTTTCCTCCCCCTTACTGAGACATGAGATGAAACAACAGGTACATCTCTCACACCGATAGATAAAGATTTCTTTTATCAGCATTTTCACTAAGCACCAGTGGGAATCTAAGCCTAGTAATTAGAGCAGACCCACCGATCACTGCTGGAGCCATTTTCAATGCCAATGATGATACTTTAAAGATATTTCTATTTTTGCCCAATTGAGTCCTCTGGCTACCAAAGCAGCCCAAAAGGGTCACTTTCAGGCCTTGACAGTAATAGACTCTTACAGCACTCACCACTAATAAGGACACTAATAGAAGATGACAAAAGTAAATAGGCCCAAGTTTTTGCTTGATTGCTCCGTTCCATTATAATTCTCACAGTTTCATTCTGCCTGATGCCTTTCTGAATTAAATAACCAGCCTACACAGATGAGCAAACAGTGCCCTTCCTATATGACCCATTTTTGGAAGGGTTCTGTAAGCATATCGCTGCCCATGGGAAGGAAATTGTGGGCAGCAATGCAGACAAGGCACTGAACTTCAAAGCAGACCACTGAAGTCCCCCTCCACTATTACAGCTCTGTTTTTCTCACTCTGTGAACCAGTGACACTGCCTCATGAGCATTCAGAAACACCCCAGGCCTTAAAGTTCAGGTGCAGAACTACAAGCAGGGGAAATGTGCTCACCACCCTGTTGGCCAATAACCCAACCATGCAGAGACAAAGACGCAAGAAAGTATTTATTCCATCACGGGAAAATTATCTCAGGGCATTGCATTCTACACATACCAGGGTTTACTACAATTCAAATAAGACAAAATCTTCCTTTTTGTATTTACTGCTCTGTGTGGAAAATCAAATTATTCCAGCATTAAAGGTTTTTTTCCAGCCTCACTTGATTCTTACAAATCAGATGGTGTCTCCTTCAAGAAACAGCCAACCCCATGCATTGGCCTAGACTTCATTTTTATCACACTATTAAACAGGCAACAGTTTTATCATTTCTTTTTATTCTAGTCTTTAATAAGCTACTTTTTTTGTGGTGGGTTTTCTTCTTTTTTTCAAATTACTGCATGCATTTAGGCAGTTTCCTAGTCAAAAGATTCTCGGTATCACAAGGACATTAGATACAATTTTGACTTCAGTGGAAAGGATGTAATCCAGGAATAAATGTAGTGAATCCATAAAATCACACAAAAGAATTACCTGTATAAGATCAGAAACAGACCCATAGTTGCTGCTAAATAAAGTGGCTTCTAATCACATTGTCTCCTCTTTGAAGGGAGGTAGTAGGCAAAATGCCCACTTGTGCCTTTATTTTCCACAATTGCCTTCTAGGGTTTTCACCAGTTCCTGTGGAAAGCATTAATTAAGCATAACAAGGAAGGAAAAGACTGCAAACAAAGGTTGGCTGGGTTGATGAAGCTTTGCCACTTACATTTGAATTCAAATATCTTTCCCATCAGTGATTCATATTATAAATCAATTTGGCAAGCTATCAGACTTTAAAATCAATTACAGTGGATCAAAAGCCATGTTTGCAGATAGTGCATGAAGGGACACTCTTACACAGCAATGACCTTTTAAGCTGGCACAAGCCAGTTTCCACTACTTGGCAAAGTATCCTCCCACAATGCTAAGTCAATTATATTAAACCTCTTTCAGTCTGCTATTGACTATATAATGGGAGAGGACTGCTGAGGGCAAATCCGCCTTTCCTTCCTCAGAAAGGAAAACTGCAGTCGGCCTGACAAAGTCATCATTTATCCCAAGTTTATACTGCACACCTCGCCTTGGAGAAACAGGAACAGTAAAGAATCTGGAAATGTTATTCCATTTTGTACATCACCAAGCTTTCCTCACAGTTCTAATGTCGTTAAATTACAAC
Organism: Cephalopterus ornatus; assembly: GCA_013396775.1. Taxonomy (NCBI): domain Eukaryota; kingdom Metazoa; phylum Chordata; class Aves; order Passeriformes; family Cotingidae; genus Cephalopterus; species Cephalopterus ornatus. The sequence continues at coordinate 388,261 of VZRE01011553.1, forward strand.
TCTGCAGGTAAAAACAATAGCACACTGTGTGATCATCAGCGTGTGTGCAGGAGGGACCATTAGCAGATGATACTTAGGATTGCAAAAACTCAGCATTGCTAAGAATCTGCACAACCTCGTGAAGCACCATTAGCTTCATGAGAGATTATCTGGTGCTTCCTTGTTATTTGCACGGTACACAGGGATTTATAGCCCAGACAGAGGTCGAGCACCACCCCTAAGGAGCAGGATCTTCTTGCTGACATGTGCAGCACAGTAAGCACTGAGGGGAGAGGGCGAGTCAGGATATTCAAAAATACAAGATACACAAAACACTGCAAGGTTACAAGTCATATGCTTTGCTCTGCTGCGTGTAGGCAGTTCAACATTTTTACAGGGAGATTTTCTGCTGCTCTTAAGAATCAACTAATTTCTGCCAGATACATGCACCTTCCCAACATGGATGTGGCAAAGGAGGTGAAATGTGGACCAAAGGGACAGAGTATGAGGGATTTGTGTGTTGCAAAGCGGGTCCCACAATTAGACAAGGCATTTACAGCTAATGTATGGAAGACAGCAGTAGAGCTAATTCATCAATAACAGCAGTGATAAGAACAACTTTTCTTACTGAAAATAAAAAATTAAAAAAATCAGTGCCCGAGCAGGTCTGTACTCCAGAGCATATGGTGAGATGGTTGGTAGTAGCATCAAGAACCACAGAACAAGGTCAGATTACCAGGCTGAGAAGAAATGGGGGAATTTTAGTCACCATCAGACTTTCCTAGATTATACAGGGTTTCTGAAGGGCTCACTGCACTAGAGAGCTGCTAGGCAAAGGAGTTAAGGAAGGCACACATCAGCAGACAGATAGTAAGACCTGAAGGTTTCCACATCTCAAGAAGACCCCAGGGAGAAGCTGAGTATTTGACATTCCCCATGCTTGGAGGAAATGGCTGTTGATGGAGGTCTATGTTTTATCATCACACCTGCCAGTGACCACCCTTAGCTGCAAGCACAGAGAGATGCCAGGTTAAACCCTCTTGGCAAGGACTCCTTTCTAAGTGCCTCGCATCCATTGTTCTCACTTGGCTCAGAGTAGCCTGTTGCAATAAGCACACTGAGGAAAACAATGATTTCATAGGTCAGAGATGGAGCAATAGGACAGTGGTAAAGAAAACTGATACAGAGAGCAGGAGGGACTTACTGAAGACACACAGGATCAATAAAGGGAAATAAGAAAAGAAGCCAGACTTAGCAGCCCAACCACCAAAACCTTCTCCTCTCAGCATCTTTCATTTACTTCTCAGTGTTTTAGGCAGAAAAGCACGTTTATTTGTGTGGCTGTGATAGTCCAAGCAAATATGCCTGTCTGGCTACAGATGCATTGTGCACCCTGAAGAGAAGGCAGCTGAAAGAATTACTCTATCTTTGTCTCAGGCCATATATTCAGAGCAACTTGTTCGTGTGTTTCCACAGAGGCAGGACTCGGGTAGTTTAAGGAAATATTTTTTGCTTGATATCAAACATAATGTCTGTTTAAACTGTAAGATTAAATCCTCACATTGCTGTTAATGCTCATGGTGTTTTGGCTGTGGGAATTTCCCAGTTTGGGAGGCCCTTCAAAAAGGGGAAAACTGAGACAAGTGGTGGTGAGACAGGAAATCTACATTAAAAACAAGCAAACAAAAACCCCCAAACAAACAAACAAACAAACAAAAACCCACAACAAAAAACGCCCACATGAAACCCCAAAAAACCTGCATGCAATAGCCCTTAGCGCAGCCAGTAAAACAGAGTTAGTGCTCTGGTGCCTCAGAAGGCACCTTGATGGTGCTGCCATTCTCAGACTCAGTCTTTTGATTCCCCCAGGTATCAGCAGCTCTGTAAAGGCGAATTACTCAGCTGTTACCTTGTTCACTAGTAAGCAGTAATGAAAATGAAACACATCATCTCATACCAGGGCTTTAAATCTATGCAGTGTGCTTCTAGAAAGAGTCGGAAAATAAAAAAAGCAAGTGGGGGCAGGGAGAAAAGGAGGAGGAAGACTTTTTCAGGTTTTGTTGGCAACATGTGGTGGAAATCAGCAATATTTGTAAAAGGGATTCTAGGAAAACCTGGGAAATTCGAGAGAAAAAGTGCAAAAACTCTTTGATCTACATCTCTGACAACCATTCTCCACAGGACATAGCCAGAGGTATGCGTGAAATATCCAAAGCTTTATCCAACAACCAACATAATGCTGGAGATGTGGCTTCCATTTAAAAATATGGAGGTAACTGTCATCTTCTCACAATAGCTGAGGCCTTTCAAGCATTAGGATAGATCTGGGTCACCTTGGAGAGGGGGATCTTATACTTGTTTAGTCATCCAAGGTTTCCTTTGCTTTGTTCCCGGAGCAGAGCTGAGGCATCACTGCACTTCCCATACCTGTCTCCCAGCTCTAAGTAGAAGAGACATTGTCAGAGGAAAGCAGACATGGCAGGGCAGCCCTAGGACCAATTAATTTGAGCTTCTGACAACATGAATTAGCACAGTTTAAGTGAGAATGTGACCAGTCTGGATTTGTAGAGTAGATCAAGCGGCAATTGTCCTGCATAGTCAAAGTCAATGGAGATGACAGATTAATAATTATTGTTCTATTCCACTCCTCAGTCATAAAGCAACCCACTAAATCTCCTGAAGTATCTGATTATACAGAATATCATGTCACAGTTTACCATATGCTTTCTTTTGTATTTGAATGGTGGCACTGTGCCTAACAGTATTCTCAGGTCCAGTGATTTTGCCCTTTCTCCTTATTTAAATCTCATTGTTCCTATGCCTGTTGTTTGATGCTTCCTTCCTTCTTCTATTATCTCAAGAAAAACACTTAAGGTTCATGGCTAAATAGCCCACTGAGCAGCTTCATTAGGAGTAGCACCTGACAGAGCAAGTAAATAGAGCACACTGGTTCCCATGCTGAAACCATTTAATTAAAACTTGAACAGGTCAGAAATTTTCTGGGGGAAAAAAACATTTCATCCAAACATATATGTTTTGTAAACTGTCAAAGTATGACAAATATTTTGTATGGAAAGTAAGCAACTAGCTTTCTGAAGTCTTCCGGTTAAAGAATAATTTTGAGTTTGACTGTGAAAAAAGGGGGGGAAAGTTATAACAAAATGACTTTTATGCAAGTGATGATGCTTTGAGAAGCCTGACTACTTAGTACTTGTTCACAATTAATTTTTTTGGAGAGAGGTGGGTGAGAAGGGCAGGAAAGAAATATAACATCTGCTCGGCTCTTCTCAGGATGACCTACTTATTCTGCTGTTATGGTATGTCATCTGCAATTTGGATACCTCTTCCGTAGATAAACACTGTAGAAAATACAGATATTCTTAGGTCTTGTTCTGTCTTTATATTAATATAACTGCAGAGTCTTGGCTTCTCTGTTTTAACATCTTAACACATAGGTGACAGAGAAAAACATGGATGATTAGTGACTTCGAGGCTAAAGAAAACACAAATGCATTCTTAGGGATTACGTTACCCACAGTGCACAATTCCAGGAGGATTCAACAATAAGAAGCTACATTTTTTACCCCTCTAACAGCAAAAGGCCACCTGTAGCTACTTAATGTTGGGTTCACACACTCCAAAGCATCCCACCACTGATTCCTGTGGAAACCCTTGCTGAGCTGCATTAATCAGATCAAAGCTGTTGTTAGGATGCTAAATGACTATCTAGTAACACCATGCAGGGCATCAGAGAGTGTCACTGCAGTCACTGTGTGCAGCTGCTGACATGACACAGGAGCCATCCCTGTGGGACCTCGTGTGCGTGGGAATGATTTGCCAACTCCCATCTGACCTTGACAGATGATCATTTAGCTCACACACGGCCTGGCTTTTCCTGGCACAAACACCCTGACAGGCTCCTTGGCTTCCTAGTTAAGGTTTCTCCATGCACTAAGAAAATACTTCAAATAACACTGTTGGTAGGAGGTAAAGGAGAGGGCAGGCAAGGGCCTCACCCAGGGAAAGAGTGAAGCACCACCTCTCCTAGACAAGCTGGTTTGCCATTAAGTTGACAAACTTGATCTGAATGCTCTTTACACCTTGAATAATTTAGCAGGCAAATTTACCACCAGAACCTCTGGCAGCAGATCAGTCTGGGATTATATCATCAGCAGAGAAAATTAAGTGTGTCTTCATTTTCGGCAAGATTAAAATGTCCATCTGTTTCTATTTTTTTATTAATTTTGCCTGCAAGTAGAATACAGAGCTATACATTAATTAAATGCATATGACTGGCTAATAAACTTGTTATAAACTGCTCTCATGATGCCTGTCTCTTCATTGAGCAGAGAGTGAGGACTTTCTACAACAGATCATAGACAGATGACAACTAAGCCACTTAGAGTTTTCCATAGCACTGTAGAAAATGCCAGGTGCATGCGAAATTCCATCAATACTTCAATTTTCTCCTATTTTTGCTATTGGGACACATGTGGTCCCACAGGAGGACAAAAGTCTCCCCTCCCCTTATTCTGCAAGCATAATCAGCACATTTTCCCCCCTCTTGCCCACAAATACAGGGAGATAATGCCAGTCAGGTTTGCTACTGATATAACTCTGTGAATCACTGAGTAAAAGAAGGGCTAGAATGACAGAACAGCCTTCACATTTTCCATGTTGCCCTGCCCCTTGGGTCTGCACACTTTGCCTGTGGACATGCACCACTGAAGCAGGACATGAGAGCAAGGTGAGAAGCTGCATGGAATAAAAAAGAGCAGGGACCACCCAAGTCAACCAAGCCAACACAGCCCTACTAGTGCTAAACACAGCAGGGATGGGGCAGTCATGGGGATTGTATACTTTGTGCTATGGCTCAGGTGCATTAACGTGTAACAGAGGTGGAAGTAATCCTAAAAAGGTCATCAGAGACTTGATAAAGGCAAAAAACCCCACACCCCTACATTACACGAGAATCTATTATTTTACAGAATCCGAATAAGATACCATGCTTACAATAATTTCATAAGAACCTTTCTAAGCAGGTTAGGGGGCAAAGTGTCTTTTATTATGAGCACTCCTTCAAGCCATTATTAGCTGTCAGTACCTAGTGTTAAATAAATTGGAGGGCAAAGAGAGAAGCTTCTGCTGGTACTGCAGATCTTGACAACAGCTTTGCTTTACTAATACACTTATTACAATAGTAACCATAATGAACTACCACAGACTATTCCCTGTGACAGTGTCTAAGCACATACAACCTCACTGCATATAGGCAAAGGCCAAACGAAAAAAAAAAAAAGGTATATTTTACAGAATCTTTGTAAATGAAAACCACAAGGTAGCACACTGCAATTGATACACCTAAATGTATTTTTAATGGAACTGCTTTAAAAGTACAATGATTTCCCAGACAGGAAGGCAAAGTCTCAGCTAGAACTGAAGTTGGCCAAAGATGCCAAATACAACAAAAAGGGGGCTTTCGGATATGCGAGCAGTAAGTGGAAGCACAGGGAAGACACAGGCCTGTTGCTGAACAGGATAAGGAAACAGGTCATGATGTTGACAAGGTAGAAGTCTCAATACATTTGTTGCCTCTGTCTTTATCAGCATAGCTGGACCCCAGATCACAAGACTGAGTAGCTACAACAACACACGTGTCGACCCCACCAGTAATGGAGGAAGGACTAGTCCAAGCCTATTGCAAAGGCTCAACTCACACAAATCTACAGGCCCAAGAGGGAATTCACCCAGGGTGACAAATGAAGCCACTGACATTGTTGCCTGTAACATTTGAAAAGTCATGGAGGTCAGGAGATGTCTCTAATGACTAGAAGAGAGCAAATGCCATACTCATCTATAAGAAGGGCCCGAAAGAGGACCAAGAAAACTACTGGCCTCTTAGTCTTACTTCAGTCCCTGACAAAGTAATAGAATAAGTCCTCCTAGATATTATTACTAATCTAATGAAGCAGGTAGTTGGGAAAAGCCAGCACAGATTCACTGAGGGCAAATCATCCTGCACTAACCCAATCTGTCTCTACAACATACAATCTTCTGTCAATGTGGGGAGGGCAGCGAATGTTGCTTAGCTGAACTTCAGCAAAGCATTCAATACTTTCCCATGGCTTCCTCCTGGACACACTGGCAAAATACAGACTGGATGGGTGGCCTGTGAGATGGCCAGGAACCTGGCTAAAAGATTGTACTCAGAGGGTGGTGATCAGTGGCTTTTGCTCATGCTGGCAGCCTGTCACAAGTGGGGTCCCCCAGGGATCGACACTGGGCCCCACACTATTCCACAACTTCATAAACAGTCCAGATGATGGGATGGAAAGCACCCTCACCAAGTTCGCTGATGACACCAAGCTGTGTGGTGAGGTGGATACGACAGAAGGGACAACCATTTTATGGAGTCCTGGATAGTGTGGAAAAGTGGGCTAGAAAGACCACCATGAAGTTTAACAAAGACAAGTGCACCTGGGAGGACATAACCAAAGAGCACAGGACAGATCACATGTGCCTGAGGAGCAGCCTTGCTGAAACGGACCTGTGGGTCCTAGTGGACAAGGTGAACATGAGTCTTCCTTAGGAAGTTCCTCTCAGATTTTTAAAATAGAAATGCCAAATATTTTCACAAGTGGTAACAGGGTAGCTGAGGAGATAAACAGATGAATGAAACTAATTACGTAAATTACACATTTTCTTGAGGAAAAAAACCATAGCCTAATGGCAGTGCTCATCAGAGAGCTAATATTTAGCAAAAGTTACGACTACACAGAAGAGTAATGACTGAATGGTAAGGTAACAGCACCATAATTAGTTGTATTCTAGCAATTACTTAGGAATTCCCCAAGAGGTAGCATTGATTAAAGTTATTTTACAAGTATATTAGTAGTAAATCTTTAAAAAAAATTCATGCCAGGTTTTTGTTGATGATTCGGGGGAACCAGAAATCTGGGGAAATCACATTTCATTAAGAAACGAAGCAAGAAGGAAAACATACAAAAGAAGTAAGAGGCAGCAGAGAGCAAATGAAGTAACAGGTTAAAGTATATAGAACTCTATATCATGTAGGCATATAGAACTCGTGTAGGCAATGCCAGAATATATTTTCTTTTTCTCTCCAGAAGAATGAGTGAAAGTGTACATGAGAAATGCCATTCTAGTGATCCCAAAGACACATAGCACAGCTGGCAGCACAAGGTTTAGTAGCACATACTTCTCTGTCCTGTCTCACCTGCGCATCCCAGCCCTCACTCAGAGAGGAAACAGTTCAGGCTCATTGCCCTCGTGCTGCTCCCCCAGCTACACAGACCACAGGAGCTTGGGCTCCCAAGGACATGTACCTCTTTTCCAAGAGAAGAATGAATGGATGGTTGCCAGCCCCAGACAGTCTTTGAGCTTGCAGATGACAAAACAGCAAAAACCCATTATCCGTTCCACAGGGGACAAACAGGTGTGCCCTTAAGAGCTCCCACATAAAACCTTTCAAGTCCCTGCCTGCTATATAACCCAGGCTAATTCTGTTGAAGCCCATAAAGCCACACCAGGGCTCCATTTGGGTTTTTCAGATACCTGATATCCATAGCAAACATGCTATTGTTTTCTCTGCCCTTTGAACAGGAAAATTACTGCAATTCTCCCTGACTTGAAAGCTCATACTTTAGCACAAAGCAGCTGTTCGGCCTCTCTGGTTTGTATTTGGGCTCACCCTGTGCTCCTTGCTGTCACACAGGTGACAGAAAGGTACCACAGAAAGGTGCAGGACAGCACTAAGAAGGGGGACTGAAGGTCAGGATAGGCAGCATGGCTGGTCCTGTCTGCCCAGGTTGCACTTTCCTCATCACCACTGGGGCAAAGCTGAATCTGGATGTGTTCATGCAGGTCCAACACAGGACTCATTCATGGGAGAAGTAGGCTCTTGGTCCAGCATCCTGGTCCCCATCTGTCGCGGTCGGGGTTGGTCAAAACACGACACGTCTTCTTCAGAAAGCTGGACCTTTATTGCAAACGCTGCCGCGACTTATATACACTTTATTATCTACACATGTCCATGCACCATTGGTTTTCAGTAACATAAATAATTCACAATTGGACACGTACACTGCGCATGTCAGACAACTATGAATCAGCAAGGACAGGCAGGAAATCCACTCTGTGTCACAGCCTTCCCTTCCGTGTCTGCCACCTTGCCAGGGTGCAGAGGTTCCATCTTTAGTTCCTGCTGTTTCCAGAGACCCCAGACCAGCTGGGGCCCCCCACACCCATCCCCCTTGATAAGGTTTTGAAGAGTCCTGCAGTGCCGATGGAGAAATAGGGTGGTACAATCACCTTCTCCACTGCACCATGTCATGGGGCGTGTGTTTGTGATTTCAGAAAGCCAGAACTGTCACCAAGGCTTGAGGAGCTCACTGACACCCAGATTCCTCCTGATGCTCATATGACCCAGGTGCAACTCAAAGGTGAGTCAGTATAGACAGCCAAGGACCTTGGCCTGAAAAACATTGTCGGGAAGGGACAATACAAATGCACCCTTGTGGGATCTGGGACAGCCCTTTGCAGAGTCCCATCCACAACTACTCTGTCACCTCCTTCTTCCTCCTCAAATCCCCTCGCTTCCCAGCACTGAAATGGGAGGACAACTGCAGAATGAATGGCACTGCTAAAGGCTCCTCTAATTGCACAATCCTTCCCTGCCAGCCTCCACAGAATTCCTCTGTGGAAGAAGTCTGCACTAAATCCTGTCACTACTTTTCGCTTCCTTGAGATTTAAGATCAGATTTTTCCCTCATTTACATACAAGTCTAAAGCCATTAACCTCCAGAAAGCAATTCCTTCGTCTGCTGGTGCAAGGAAGAGTAGAATTAGGTCATATGGACCCAGTCAGTCCTTTTTTTTTTATATCAATGAAGGCTGGCAAGAACATTTTACTGAAAATATAAGCAGCAGTTCTCTATATTCCTACTGCTCTTATTTAATCAAGTACTCACATCAATGCCATAGGGCCCTGCAGTGTAACCTGCAGCAATGTGTAAGTTTTTGTGTGTTACACTCTTTCTGTCTAAATGCCCCTATTAGGCAGACTATTATTTTTTCCCCCAAACCATGAGTTCTCAGGGTTGTGTTTTCCCTTCCTCTTTTCAAAAAGAAATTTAGTTATTTAGTTCCAGAACAACATTAGCACCCATGCACTGCAGCTCACAGCCATGAACTGGGCCCTGCCTCTCATTTGGATTGTGTTTGCTGGTTATCTGGATTTGCTTCTTCAGGTGACATTTACATTTCAAAGCGCAAATTCTTGCTGCCATCCTGCACACTTCTACATAACGGCAATGTTAAGAGTAAGGCACCCACTCCCCCATTTCATTACCCTCCCCCTTAGCATACGTTAAATTATCCAGCCTTGGTAAAATTTGTTTCACCTAAATCTCCAGTTCTGCTTATCTTTAAAGGAATAACACACATTTGTGTGCCTCAGCTCAAAAGGCCCTGCTCTTTACTTTCAGTGGAAACACCCATTGACAACACACCCAGCTTTACTTGCTGTATTTGCTCAGTATTCCTGTGCTGCAGAGCACAACATACTTCACTTTCAGAGCTCTCGTCTACAGCAGTGCTCAGCTGCCATGCCACATGATTTCTTAAGACAGCAACAAATGCAGGCAAAATTTAAAACATCACAATAAGCGATGTTGCTCATGAAAGACAACAAGATAAGACCCAAATCCCCACAGGTTTCAGACAGTGAATAAGTTCCTCTTGCCTTTTGTACTTTGGCTTCCCTGTAGACAAGAGAGTGAAAGAGTGTAAAGGATGCAGATATACAGCAAAAAACTCTTTTCCCATTAGTCCTTCCACCAGGCAAGGATCACCTGGCTCCAGTATGTAGCATTTAAAACTCCACTGTAGACATTCTGCTACCTGGAAGTTACTCTAGGCAAAGGAAATCCTTGGCCATCTGGCTTGTTTGCCAGGCTGTCACGTTCACAAGTTTGGGAGACAGTTTCTTCTTCCAGTTATCAAACAGTTTGAGCAAGAAACTGTCAGGCCACCAAACACACAGATGTTCAAGACTAAAAGTCACCGCACACACAGCAACTTCAGCTTTTTGCAGCCACAAGTCAGCTTCAGGTACAGAATAAAGGACTCCTCTCCCTGAGCAGCAGCATGAACAATGTGTGATGAACTGACTGTAACTCCCATTCCCCATCTCCCTGCATGCTGGGTAGGAGGACGTAGAGCTGGAAAAGAAGGAGGGGTAGGGGGAAGGTGTTTTTTAAGATCTGTTTTTACTTCTCATTATCCTGCTCTGATGTTGGTAATAAATTCAATTAACATCCCCAGGTTCAGTCTGTTCTGCCCGTGATGGTATTTGGTGAGTGATCTCTCCTGGTCCTTATCTCAATTCGTGAACTCTTCGTTATATTTTCTCTCCCCTGTCCAGTTGTGGAGGGGACTGACAGAGCAGCTCTGGTGGGCACCTGGCATCCAGCCAGGGTCAACCCACCACAGACTACGCATATAGGCAAGTCAGGATACACACCCTGCAAAATAAGTAAAGAAAGGCCTGATGGATTCAATTTCATGACTTCAGGTAGAAGGGTTTATTCCCATTTAACTGTCATTTATTCAGATACCTCAACAGCTGCACTAAGAACAAGACTGACACCAAACAGAACCTACTGTTCTTTCACCCTTCCCACCTCCACTTTTTCAATATCCTTTTTCTTCCTTTCTTTTTAACACTTGGCTTTTTATCCTGGATGGTTGGAGCTAATGAGACCCAGCTGACCTGGCAGCTTCTATGAGTCAGCAGAATGACTTTGCACCTCCCAACAAAGTTCAAGAGCTACAAATCTGCTATAAGGATAGGAATACTTCACCTCCCGGGTGCTCTGGGGATTAATTAGCATTTTGAAATCATGTTTTGGGATCCTCATGTGCAAAGTGCTAGAGAAGTGGCTATTATTATTCTTGCAAACCATAATCCTGGATTAGTTAAAGCAACTAGTCAAGCAATCAACAGAATTTGTCAATGATGAGGTAAGGAGTTACATCCAGTGACATTTCTAGGACAGAAAGAATGAATTTTCTAAACAATCAGTATGTGCTGCATAGACTGAATAATTTGTAATGAATAATGTATGCAGTTAAATTAGCCTCTTTGCCAGCTTGCAGAAAGTCCATGCCCAGAAAGATAATTTTCCGACCTTGTTTTGGGAATTGAAAAGGAAAAAAAATGTCGTTTACTCTCTGGATGTATACTCAGCACGTCTCCATTTCTGCTTGAGATGTACTGACAAAGTATGGAGATAGAGGCAGGTACAGGAAAGATATCTCTGTCTCACCTGGAGTAGAAGCTGGGAGGGCGACATGACCATAAAATCTTCAATCCCTAATGTATTCTCAGCTTGTCACGTTCAAATCATGGTAAAATATTTGCCCAGCCAGGTCTGTATGCTGCACATACCCACATGCCCAGCTCTGCTAACAAGTAACAGAGCTCCTACTTCCTAAACAAAACCATGTGTGAATAACAGAGTCACTGTCATACGGATATTTCAGAAGAACATATTTAAATAGCTTCTTGACTGACCATTTGGCTCTCTAGTTATTTCACAGGTTCTGTCCTGGTCATCAACCAGGATTGCAAAGGGCAGCAACAGACATATTACATCACTTCATCAGCTGCAGAATGGGAATGATGGTGGCTTCTTCTCCTTCTGCTAATCCTGAGTGTCAGACCTCACTTGTTCATGATTGTGTCAGAGCTAAAGTAAAGCTTGTGTTTAAAATCTGTAGCTAAGAAAAGTGCCCTCATGTGGAAAAAAGCAGGAGAAAGATAAATGTGAGATCAGCGGTTTCCTTATTTTCAGGTGTCCCCTTATTTTCATTGATTTTTCTATAGTTTCCAAACAACTGAACCTAAGAAGTTCTCAGCTGTGGCTCACCAATACCGGAATGTGAGCTCATGCATGAGCTGGAGTTCTCCCACATGGCTCACACTGTTCACTGCATGTCCTGAAGTTACCACACTTTGGGAGGACGTGGGGACTGGCTGAGCAGGCTCCCTGCCACAGATCAGCCACCACTTCCCACCTGTGCCTCCTCTCACTGCAGCTTCCCCAGGCAGACCAGGATTGTTCCCCACTACTGCTGCAGGAGAGAGTGTGGCTAAAACAAGGGTTGAATTGGTAAAAAAAAAAACAATAAAAATACTGATTTCTCATTAGTAGGTAGCATAGATTTGTGTCCCACCAGTAAAATACACAGAATATGAATACTGAAAAATAAAGTTGCTGTTGTGCTGGCTCTCACTGACTGTACAGGCTCAGCTTTCAGGGCTCATGATGTGGGGGTTTTTCAGCAGGCTGGGGACATCTGCTCTTGTGTGCTGGACTCTGATTTCTTTCCAATATCCTTTTGTGCCATCATATTTGCAAAATATTTATTTAGAGGAAAACTGAAGAGGGTGCATGAGTAAACACCACAAAGCCAGATGGTGAAGATTTCAAAGGAGAAAATGAAAGTCATTGCTTTAGGATAAGAAGAAATCAGCGAGGAGGAAAAAAAAGGCAGATTAAAAGCATAGTCCTCAATAGGCGGATTTTGAAGGTGACCAGGAAAAGAAGATCAGTAAAAAATTAAAGTTGTGTATTTGTGAATCAAATTAATGTATGACTGTGTTAAACTTGCCAAGCTGACACGGAGATGAATGTATATCCTTCTCTAAAGCTACAGCTGGCTCATCACTTCATCCTAAAGGGCCTCGAATTGAGCGCCGATTCACAAGAGTTCCACCGTACGTGTGGGCTCTCCCTGACAAGTACAAATGGAACCCCCTGCAAATAATTGTCAGCACATGGGAAGGGAACAATATAAGCATAATTTTGAGCAGAGCCATCTCTGCTCCCTGCATACACCTGGCACAGCTACCCCCAAGGATCTCAGCCAGCTCTTCTGCGCCTTGGATAGCTCTGCAACAAGCCTTGGACTTCAAAACCAACACAGAGCCAGGGCGATACAGAGTAAGGGGAAAGCTGTGGTTTATGTGCACAGGGAACAAGTTTCAGGGCAGAGGAAAATACTATTGATGCTCACACCTGCTGCAATTTCCTAAGAGTCTTCATGTGTATCTCCTTTCAATAAACTCCACTTCTCTGCTGCTACAAATTGAAGCCAAATTAGAAGCCAGGGCTCCATGGAAATGTTTTTGAGAAGTTCACAGGTGGGAGGCATTGTTCTGTAACGTGATGTTGATGGGAATTTTCTTTTCCTCGTTCTCCTTTTTTCCCCCTCTTTGTCTGGCACTCCAGTAATTTCATTAGTTTCTTTCTCAGTAAATTGTCCCAGGTGGCAATGTATCAGCAGAAATAGCTGTCATCCACAGCACTACAGAGTCAGATTTTTTCCCTTCTGAGTGACTCTGCACTGCCACTGTGCAGACTTTTTCTGATTATGCATGTAGAAATGCATAATTTATTTGAGTTAATTCTGGAAACCGAGGACAGAGCTACAGGCGCTGAAGATGCAGGATGCAGCTGCATTTTGAGGCTTCACTCTGAGGTCTCTGTTTGCAGTAACTCTACTGGGGCAGGAATCAGAGGGAGAGGGAAAGTTAATTTTTAAATTATTCTCTGTATCAGCTTGATGGGGTAAATTAGAAGAGCCTTAGGGTTGTTAAACTCACATTTCTGTAGAAAAGCACATTGTTCACAGATGATGGTTCAAGAAAATGTATATAAAATGGCCATTATGACTCTAAGCGGCAAATTATACCTGCAGTGGACAACATTTGTCAGCATTTAAAAGTCCTCAGTCTCTCAGCTTCCTTTTCCTGCCAAGTGCCGTGGGCTTGTGAGGGAAGGGCTGGGCTGGGGGTCGGCAGGGCAGAGAAGCACAGCTGGGTGCTGCTTTTTGTCAGGAATCCTACTGAGCATCCACCGAGGCCACAGGCAGGCTGCACATGAGCATACTCCCCATTTTATTTGTGGCTGTTGCCCTCACACAGGCAAGTTTCCTTCCTGCAGTCCCCGAGGCGTGGGGCTGGTGCAGGTTCATCCCCATGGGGCCAGTGTGGAGGTCACAAAACTAAAACGATCCCAGTTTTGGGGGGGTACAAAGCAGAATCTTTATTGAACACGCCCTTCACAATATAGGGGTCCGGTGGGCGGGACATGTTAATGAAGGGGACGAGTTATGCTAACTAGGGGACGGATTATGCTAACTAGATGATTACACAATTCTCTGCTAAGGTGAAGCAAGGTGGTTAATATTTCTCAGTAGCGCGGAGCCACATGGGGGGAGAGAACAAAGGGGTTCCTACACTGTCTTACAACATTATTGCAAAGTCCTTCTATATCTTGCTGAAGGAGACAGGACAATCAAACACAGCTAAATGTTAACAGGTCTTGAGGCTTTAGGCTCTCAAAGCAAGGAGCTCCTCTCAGCTCCCACTGTCCATGGCCAGCTGCTTAATCCTGTCAACTCTCCTTCTGCTGATAACTGAGTTTTGGATTCTAACAGGCCAGGGAGCAGTCAGACACTGCTTCTTGGGAGATGCTCAGGTAGAGCTCGCAACCAGCTGTAACCCTGATCCCTCCACATCTGAACCATGTAGCTTCCTGCACCATGGTGGTTCTCAGAAAGAGAGGGGGAGAAAATAGAAGAGAGAGTTTTTCTATCTCCCTTTCCACATGTCCGTAGCCAGCAAGGTTAGCTGAGGGGAAAGGCGTCCAACTCGGGTAACCCACATTCTGAAGAGGCCACAATTGTTATTTGTCCATGTTTTCAGACATACTTTACAAATACTAGCCTGACTGATTGCAAGATACCCTGCGCTGTCCTCAAATGCCAGCTCTCATCTCCACTCAGGGATTGTCAAAGTGCCTTCATCTTCTGCACTTAGATTTTTCCAGGTGCACCTTGTTGGATAATTAGGGAAGTGTTTTTACTTCTTGTCAGCAGTCAGAGGCTCTGGCTATGCTCCAGTTAAATCTTCCCTTAGTATACTTGCAAGTCCAGAAAGTTCTGTGCTGGTATCCAGCACTAATCTTCCACTTCTGTTTGTGAGGAAAATTCCTGTAGCCAGAGGTTTTACTGGGGAATCAAAAATTCAGAACTACAGCTGTCCACTTGCACCGGCAATCAATTGCTCATTAACATCAGCAAACAGTTACTCATTAAAATCATTGCATGTGTCATTGATGTGAGAACCTTCAAGGTCTCAGCTTGTCCATGATTCTGATCCATCCGAGAGAGCTGATCAGCCACCATCTGCAGCACAGTCCAGACTCCTTTTTAGGAAGAAGTCCTGGATTCACAAGCAACATAGGAGCTGCAACAGGTGATATTCAAGATTATCAACATTTGTCTTATTTTCTCTTCAGAGTTGACACAGGTAGGGTCATCTTATCCTTAACCTTCCAGAGCACTTTCTTATAAAAAAAATTGCCACTGTTTATGTGTCCTGAAAGATGAGTGTGCTTCTCATGACTTACTATGTAGTGGTGAGCACTTCTTCAACTACAGTGATGACACTGAGAGGAAAGAAAGTCACAGATTATTCCAACATGTGCTACATCTTCTAAGCATGCCAGAATGCATGTTCTCAGTCCTCCTCAGGCTTGTCTTGGATTGTCCAGCAAGTTCTGCAATACTTAGGACCCATAATCCATTTGTTTGGAACATTCACTGGCTTTACACTGACCCAAACACCATTTATCAGGTGGCTTGACTCAGATGACCTTCAGTGTAAAACCACAGAAATGCTGGATTCACAGTAAACTATCTTAAAATGTCTTATGCACTCAAAAGTTTGGTTTTTTTAACTCTGAGATTATAGTGGGAAGGAAGAGTGCTGCACCTGCCTTCAGCTCTGTGACCGAGAGGCATTTCTTCTGTCCAGAGCTCCTCTCAGGGTCTCTGGTTTCAGTACACAGCCTTGAGTGGTCTCCATTATCCCTCAGATTGCCATGGCTAACGTTTTTTGCAAAGTCTGTATCACGCTGGAAGATGTCAGGAGAGCTCTTCTGTTGTGCCTTAATTAGCAGGGTGATAGTGCAGTGTTAATTAGCAGAGGGTACTTTCATATACAGTCTCTGTACTCTGGAGGCACAGCCTCAATCACACAGACATTCTTGTAGCACAGTTTATATTTTCCTGTTGAATGGAAGTGAGTCTTTTCCTCAGAAACAGGCTGTTTCCCAGCCTAGCACAGAGGCATACTCCATGAGTTACAAGCTGTTAGAAATTTAGAGAGGTACTGAGCCCTGCCTCACAGTTTTTCTTCACAGAGCATTTTTAACTGCTTCTTTTCAATCAAAACTGTCAAAATGATGTTGTAGAGCCCACAGTCAATGCAAAGTGAGTGTGTGGGGCTTCTTTACTACTATGTCATTGAACAGAAAGATCAATTTCTGTTTTGGCAGCCAGTTTAGCTCAGTGAAGCCAGTGGAAAAGAGTCATTGTTTTCAGTGTGGATTGCATCAGGTGAGAGAGCTCTCTACATCTCATTATGCACTTCATTTAAGCAACAGGCCTGAACTAGCTTTTTATGGCTCTTTCACTTACTTTGTACCACCAATAGAGGTTAGGACACCAAAAATCTCCATTTTGATTTCTCGATAACTCGTCTGGCTCTTCCCAGAATACTGATCACAAAGTCAGGGCAATATGTCTCTTCCAGAGCTACAGGGAGCTTAACTGTAAGGAATCATCTATTCTGTGTTGTACCTGTTGCCTCCGGGTTTTTCAGCTGATTTGGGACAGAACCATATTTTCTTCTCAAACTAATGATTGAAAACGCCTGTGAGCCCAGAATCCTTGTCCTAAATCAAAATTTTAGGGTTGTTTTACCTGCTCTGTTTCTTCACACCGTTCTCCCCATCCCCTTGACACGCAGTGACAGTTAATTCACAAAGTAGGATCATCCACTACTGAAATTTGTGTCCTTCCTTAGTGCACCCCAGAGCTTCAACGCTTCTACAGAGAACAGTGTAAATCAGAGGGCTTGAGAGAGGCAGAAGGCCCAAGACAGACAGGTGGCAGCTTTCGATAAGGTTAATATGTGTAAAGACAAACTCAAAAGGTCAGAATTATTTCTCTTAGAGAGAAAACAAGGAGAATGTGCAACTGAGGTATATAAAATCATGTTGTTATGGGAAAGGCCGGAAAAAGTACTTGATTGCTAACAAGGGACCAAAAGCCAGCAGAGTGCTCTTTTCAAAGAAGAATGTTTTATATGATGTATCGTTAGCTTGTAGAACTCACTGCTGCAGGTATCAGACTTCTGTGGCTCACAATAGCACTATCCAGCTACAATAGATAGACTCTAATAGCAATCAGCAGGTGTATATTTACCCCTTGTTGGTTGGGAGGTAAAGGGAAGAAGCAGATGAAGGAAAAAGAAACACTCTGTGTGTTCGCGACAAGACCTTATCCTCTGTCCTAAACTGTAAAGGAGGAGCTGACTGTTCTTCTACCTTGTAGCTAGGATTTGATATCTTAAAGTACAGAGATAAACAGATCCAGGGAAGATTTCAAAAAACAATTTTCAAGCCTGAAGATCGACTTTTGACAGCACTCATAGAGGGAAGCATAAAGAGAGGCTCAGAGAAGGACAGTCTGCCAGTGTGTGGCATGTTTTAGCAAATACATACACAGCAAGACAAAATGAAGCTGGCAATAACTGCACTTGGAGGAAAAACTGAACCCTGATGAAATAACTGTGAGACTGTAGTTTTCTTGTACCAGCGCTTGCAGCAGTCCTAATACAGAGCGACAGATTGTCAGTGAGTGGTAACATTTCTGTGTTTGCCAGGCTGTAGGCTTGATTTTCAGACATCTTGAACTTCAGATGGACATGCCTTTTGACCCAAGAAATCTTCTAAAAACCATAGCGTTGACTTTTATTTCAAGATACTATCCACCTCAGCTCATGGCTGGAGATACCACATAGAATTCCTATGAATTCCTGGAGATTCTTCATAGAATTCCTATAAAAAGTCAGTGACAGGGGCACTTCTTGCTTCATGACCTTAGGCCCCCATTGACTGTGAAAGATAACATTAACATCTCACTGTACCAAAATTATGTTCACCCTTCATGTTTTCCAGAGTTACTGTCAACTTCTATGGACTCTTGAGTAGCTCAGCCACTTTCTCCACTGATAATTAATTCAAAAGTATCAAGAATTGTTTAAGAGCTGTTAGGACTATTATCTTTTATACTGTTTTATTCCCACCAGGGAAAGGCCTCTAGAGAAAATTCAATGACACTTCCTACTTTTTGACAGTAATTGTGATTTCCGTATTAAAAAAAAATTAATTGTGGCCCCTATCAGTAGTCCAAGGCTGGAAACCGACACAAAAGCAGACAAGTAGCTGGGGTGATATGAACGTTTCAGTCTGCAGGGTTTCTGAAGGACTATCTTCAAAGTGAAAAGCAATGCCCAGAGTTACAGATGGCTGAAATGCTGAAGATGGGCAGCAAAACCCACACCAGTGCCTGCTGATTTCTCAGTCCCATTCCACATCCAGCACCTTCCTCTCCCTCCTTCCAGTCGTATGAGGTCCCCATGTTTGGAGTCATGTGAGTCCCTGGGGCAGAAGGGAGGACACAACCCAGGCTGCACACCGGTATTTCCCCCCGTAATGGAGGTAGAAAGAGATTGTGCCTCTGGATAATGATTTTCATACTTTTCCCATTCCTTCTCACTCAAAGCAAACAAACATGTTATTGCAGAATTCTGCAGTGAAAGTTTATTAGTGCCTCCTTCAGAGGCTGTTGGCAAAAAAAGGAGAGAAGAGTTTATTGAAGGACAATGGGAAAGGCAGAATACAGGCGGGGAGGTTTGCAAGCAAGTAATTACAAATAAAATCCACAGTATGGTCTTGAAAATCCCTGAGGAGAAAGAAAAACACGATGTATATACCCTAGCTCATAAATTACCACATACTGGTCCTATCCACGTGACTACTAAGAGAAACTTTCACAGGTTAAGTCTTTGGCCATGCCACCATCCTCCCACTCATGTGTTCTCAAAGCACAGCTCAGAGCAGCTGCACCTCATGAGAAAAAAACCCACATTTGCTAATCCCTTACCACAGGTGACTGTGAAGGCACAGCTCTGTAGCTTTCATTCATGTGTGCATTTTCAAATCTTATTTGAAACAATGAAACCCATAAAATAAACTCTTAAAGTATTGTTTGCTTCATGTTGCATTACACGTGCCCTGATATAGAACAATGCAAGATTGTGTGCTCACCATATTTTAAAAGGGTGTGCAATATCTATAAATCCCTGTAATTATCAGCTACCTCTTCTTCAGCATTTGAAATGCAGAAATCAGTATGATGTATGCAGCACAATATGAGTCATAAGAACTTATGCTAAGAATGGCCTTTCTGTTTTCTCATGTTCAAAATCATTGTTTTGTTTTTAATCAAAGCTAGAGATATACTATTTTTTCATAATAATAAATTATAAAGGTGCACTTTACCTACCATAAAATATCCATTAGTTAGAAGAAAACATCTAGCAAATAAGGTATTGAATCACCGGTAATTCAACTGGCCAAAAATTTTCAATAATATTTTCTGACGTGAAATGTCAACAGATTAAATTATAAAATCTTTTGAGGAAAACTCTTGGTTTAAATGGTTTGGGCTTCAAGTGAAAAAAAAACCAAAAAAATCCAGTTCAAATTGACTTTACCATAAAATGTAATTGTAGTAAGGGAAAAAAAAAACAACCACCAAAATCAAATTGGTAAGACTTAAAACAAAATTGTCAATTGGCCTTAACTTCTTACTCTTTGTTTCAGATGATAAGTTACAACTGGTTTTGACTTTTCCATTTTTCCATTATGATTCAGCATGAGAATTCTATGTGTTTCCAGAGGATAAACAAAAACCTAGGTACCTAGGCAGCCTATGAAGTTTTGTGACTATTGAACATCAACAGTTTTTGAAAAAAATATTGCTAAGCAGACTGAAGAAACTGATGAAGCACTGAAGGTTATTGATGAAGAGATAATGAAATCTTGGTCCCAAAAAATTGATTTTAAATGGGAATTTAATGGTACCGGAGGGAATACACCCAAATGCTAACTTTAGCCTAGGGAGATAGATTAGTCTTCCTATATTTCCTCTTCGGTTGGTTGGGAACGATAAGATCCCACATTCAATCATCCTCTACAAGAGATCAGCTGTAGCCTTTCTCCATCCATTAACTCTAAAAAGTCCAGGAAGGCTCCATCAGCAAACACCAGACCCCTTGTACTCCTCACTCATGGGGCCATTTACAAAGGAACATGTGCCTACTAACTGCGTGTCTGAGTCTTCACTTACAGCTTAAACTAAGGATCACTCATAAAATTAAACCTGGGATTCCTACAGATATCAGTTCTCTCGCATTCAGCCTGACAGCGTGTTGTCCATCTTTTTGCTTGAATGGAGAAAGCTGACTGTCTCTGAGAAACTATGTTTCATTGTGCTTGTGGCCCCCAAATATGACTTTGGCAAAAAATGGCTATCCTGGCACTATGAGCAGAAAGGACCAGTGGGTTCATCTACTTCAGCAATTCACTCTTGGTGACAGGAGCACATCAGTAGCTTGAAGGAGTTGCTGTTGTGGCTCCTCACATCTCTAATACATTTGATGAAGGCGTGTTTATTCAGATCTGCCTGCGTGTCATGTGTCTTACTAACCTAAAAGAGGAGGGATGTTGATGCGTTGATCCATTGTGTTCCACAGAAGAAGACTTTGAAGGGATCTCAGGCCTGAGCATAATTTTTTTCAGCCATACACTTCAAGCGGAGGGAAATTATTAGTCTCTGTTTATGCAAAACTTTCTTAGGCAAGGCTCAGGCCAGCTGTAACATACTGCTAAACACTTCTCACACTGAAAAGCCTGCGTGATTATTAACATGACAATTCACATCTGGTGTTAAAAATTAATAAATAACTTGTCTGTCAGGGAGTGCAGGCAGGAAGGCAGAAGTTAAGTGCTTCTAAATCACGTTATGTGAAGCACAGACACTATCACAGTTCTGCTGCAAAAAGACACAGACTTAACTGCACTCGCATCCTTTCCTGCCCTCACAGTTCAGCTGCCTTCCAACCACATCGAGCTCTAGGATATGATCACCTGTTATAAGAAGTTGCCATGCAACCTTCAAACCTTTATGAAGTTTTTCAAGCCACTTCCAAGCTCCTTGGGAAAGCCCAGTCCACTTGCATAGGTATGGAATTAAAGGATGAGCATAATCCAAAAAATATGTATACAGAAATGTTTTGTATTGCTCCTTGAAATCTTCAAGCTTCCAACCAAATTGAAGAAGATAGCTTTTCCTACAGTGGGGTTTTCATCTGAAGAGTAGGGTAACAAAGTTTCCCCTTCAGCAAATGTATATCCTGAGACAACAAAGCATCATAGTAAAAAACAGCTGTAGCACAACAGATTCTGTGTGAACGAACAGAAATTTCTCTGATAGTCCTTGATAAACAGGCAGACAACTCTGAGATTTCAGACACAGTCCATAAAGAGCTCCAACAACCCCCATATGAAAACAAAGACACCTCAACTTTTGGTCATGCTCTTTCCAGAGGGTTTAAATTCTTAGAAATGCACACAAGCACAGTGCAACCTGCACATTAAAAAAAGACTGACCTTGGTATTGTTTTTTATGAAATCTAGAGAGGCAGAGCTGGTCCTGATGTCTTTCTAGGCCTGCCTGGACTTTCTCCCAGGGACAAGCAACTCTCAAGAGCAACTTACCTCCAAATGCTGCTCCAGCAGCTGGAATGTGCTGGTGGTGTTGCCGTGCTGCCAGTGATGCTCTGGCATAAGCTGCACAGGGATAAGGTTCACGAAGGGGATACTGAAGGAAAGGTGCAAAAGCGCAAGTTCATGGTGTGAGTCAGTGGAGGTCAGCCCTGATTTTAGTAGACCTGGACCTGGACTACCTCAGATGTGGAGGCAGTCAGACCAACTGGAGGAGTCCCAGGAGAGGCACTGGAGGAGTCCCGGGAGAGGCACTGCAGGGACTAGAAAAGCTCAGGTGTACCCAGGCTCCCCAGCATGGCTGGATGTCGTGGGCAGAGATCTGAGCCCCCAAGGGGACGTTGGCCTCATTCCCATCGGGCAGGTGGCCAAGCCACTCTAGCAACCCCGCTTTGACTCCCAGAGGAAGATGTCTCAGGAACAAGTGTAAGAAATCACATGGCAGAGCTTCCCATTCCTACCCCTGAAAGGCTATTCCTAATCTGCTCCTTGCAATTCAGATGTTAATGTCTTAAAACACATGAATGGTAGTCATTGTAAGTCTGAAGAGCTTTCTTACCAGACAGAAATCCTGTCAGTGCCTGACCTTCCTGGCGCCTTGCAGCAAAGAGTTCCATGGTTTAATTATCTCCCTTGTGAAAAGAGTTTTATTTGATCAGCCTGGAAATTGCTGCTTTTCAATTTACTTGAATTTTTTCAGCCACCGGTGTTACACTAGGCAGCATTTAATATATCTTTATCATACTCTCCTTCATTGGTTTCCTTTCTAAGGTGAACAGTCCCAGCACAACCTTTTTCATATGAAAGGTTTTCCATGCCTCAAATAATTTTCTTTGCCCTTCTACGAACCTCTTCTAGTTTTATTTAAGATAGAGCAGCTATCACTGTACATACATTTGAGGTAAAACTGCACTATTTTTCTTATTATTCTCTTTCTATTCTTCATCCATTATGTAACATTTTCTTTGTTTTTTCTGGGCCTCAGTGACATACTGAGCATTTGGGGTACAAGCTCCCTTCTCTAACCATTCATGGCTGATTTAAAACCCTGTAAATTCTGTGGGAAGGGAAGAGGAAGGGGAAGGGAAAGGGAAATCATCTGTGTTACCACAGTATTACAATGCTTCCATTTGATATCAGTGATTGAACCAAATCCTTTAGCAATTCCCAAATGCACTTTGCCATTCTGGGTGAATTTGTTTCCATAGCCCATCACTGTTGTGGTGTGTAAAACCCTCACAGGTGTGGAACAGGCAGAAGGGAAGACATATGGAGGAAAGGATGGCTACTTAATTCAAAGGATGCATTATAAAGAAATGGTGACTTCCCATACCATAAATAAGTTCAGGTGGTGCTGGTGTGGTCAGGTACGTCTGCGTGCACTTGGGTCAGTAAGTAGAGCTGTCCCCACTGAACGACCCACCCAGCACAACACAAAGCAGACTAACATAAACTCCCATGAGATGCTTAAAAAGCCAAAGAATTCATTATCTGTACTCTCCCAGTCCCACCTGTTGATCCCATGGTGTTCTGTTTGCCTCAGCTCTGTTGTACTCCCCATAATGACAGCCAAGGAACAAAGAGGTAGGAAAAAGAAAGCTCAAGAGGCTCAGGAAAGTCAGAAACTGAATTTAATATCCTTCCCACAGGCAGAGAAATTGAGTCTGGAGCCCATGGCTTTGTATTCTGGACTCTAACCCCTCCCAAACGTCCCTGATGTATCTTACATGAAGACATGAATGGACACAAAGGTGCTGCCCTTGTCATGTAACTGAGCTGTGAGAGCATGAGACGAAAGGAAAAATGTAGGTTGGATATTTTTGTACAAGTCTGAACAATATCCATCTGGAAGGAGTAGTAAGAGTTTTTCCTGGCAAATCATCTCCTCTAGAACGAGTTTGACTCTCAGCTAGCAGATCTATGAGAGCAAAGTTATTTATGTCTCTGTCATAAATGAGGTTGAAATCCGTCTCTGCTACCAATTTAGAGTATGAGCCAAGTACTGACAGTGTCACCGCGTTCCACAAGTGAAGTAACATTCTTTTGCTTTAAATTACCTCTACTCCTTGGGTAACCATCAGATCATCAATGGTACATTGAGTAGCATATTCCTTCAAGCCCAGAAAAAGGCAGCATGAAGAAATGCAGGGAGAATTTGGGTAAATGTCACCATTGTCGGCAGCTCTGGGGAAGAACCCTGTCTTTTGCATCTGTGAACTGCACCTCAGTGTTCTAGAGGGATGTTTGAAGTGGGGAAACGACCAGGCAGACGTTTCTGCCCGTTCTTTGTTCACAGGCAGATCCTGATTACAGTCCCCTGCCCATCCAGCTCAAGCCATAGGAGAAAGGAAAGAGGTTGTTTGTCTGTCAGACATCTTGTTGGCCATTCTTTGGTAAGATTCCTTTTTTCTCCCCTTCATATTCTTTGCTCAAACAGCTTGTATCTGCAAATAGTAATCTCTTGGCAGCTGATGATCTGGGCTGGAGCTTTACAATGCCAGCAGGATAGAAAGAGGAAAAATAGGTCTTGCTATGCATCTCTAGTACTGTAAAATGGTGCTCTGCACTCCCACAAAGCCATGTGCAATATCCCCAGCCTGAGAACATTTACCAGAGGAGGAAGTTCATTCTGATGAGGAGGGAGGCTCAGAGTTCAACAAGTCACTTGGGAACAAAAATAAACTGACAGTCGTACCAAACTTGCACCATATTTTCCATCCCTCTGTCAGTACTGAAGGGTGAAGGGGAATCCATCACATCCTCCTTTGGACGCCCTCATAGAGGAAATGCAGCGGCCCAAAGATCCTACTGCTGAGCCACACCCAGTCCTTGCCTGGCTGTGCAGGGGCAGGGAGGCTCTGAAGGGGAGCCAGTCCTGGAAAACTGGTCTCTCACCATCCCTTGCTGCTAATGGTGGGATTTAGCCAGTGGCCTGAGGAAAACAGTGGAAGGGATTTTTGGAGTTACTTTTGCTTCCTCACCCCTTCAGACTATTTTTTACTGTGTCCAGGTTGTCTCTCAGGGACAAAACTGGAACTTGCATTTGCCACCAGCAGGTACCAGCATAGGTACACTACCTTTGGAAGGCAGGCTGCTGGACACTGGAGGCTGTGGTCACGTTTGCCTTTCTCTTGCAGGACTTGGCTGAATTCAGACATCACAAGGCCCACCAGCTCTTACAACAGCAGATACCATGATGATCCACAGATGTCCTTGCTTCTCCAGGGTAGTCGCAGGATTTAAGTCCCCTGTCTGTGCATCACAAAGGAATCCTCTGAGACGTTTCTTTGTCCCAGAGTTTAGGAACAGTATTACAGAATATATGGCAGTCCTGTGTACACTTCACTGGGAAGGTGTCTTTTCCTAGTCTTCCCCACTGAAGCTACAACCTCTCTGGGGAGCCTACTGTGCAGAGGAAAGAGATGGGGAGTTAGGGGCCACAAACTTGGCATCTGAATATTTGTGTCATGTAACCTGATGGGGAACATGTCTTCTGAGGTCTCTTTTTCCCCCCCACCTTGTCATTCCCAATTCCCTTCTAGGAGGGATCTCGGAGAATCTTAGCTGCCTCAAGTAAGTTCTGTGATATTTTCACAAGGGCATTTGAAAAAGGGTGCAAGGGCCAGATGAACCTGAAACACAGGTATTCCCATTTCCAGAAGCATAAAATTATGCTAAAAGCCAAAGAAAACTTTCAGAGCCTGGAATAGTAGTTTAATTTCCTACCCTGTTCCTGCTCATTGTCTGATCAAATTCAGGATTCTCCCAAAACCTGTTTATACTTACTTGCTGTAGCAAGGTTTTTTCTTCTCTTGCTGTAGTAATGCTTAAAATGTTGCTGCAGCAACATTTGGGAGGGCATCCCCAAAGCTGCACCCTCTGGTTGCCAGATGTTCATCTGCACGATGTTCAGCCTCAAAATAGTTTCCTGCTGCCTTCTTTGGCTCACAAGTTTTTCTCTGTTATGATCCATGACTGAATCATGGAATCATTTAGGTTGGAAAAGACCCTTAAGATTTGGATGCAGTGAAGTTGGGCACTTGTTTAAATAGTCTGACATGGGGGTTTGGTTTCTTCCCAGCCCTTCATAGCCTTTGTCATTTACCTTACTACATTCCTACATTTTATTACCCAAGTTGAACTGCTTTAGGTTCACTCATAAAGTACCACCTATGTGACGGTTTTCAGTGTAGGGTTGTCTCTGGGAGCATGTCCTGTTGGCCTTTCATGTTGTAAAACAATCGTGTGCAATAATACTAGGCCACAAAGAGCCATGATGGTTGTTAGTTTGAGTTTTCCCAGCTAATTTAGTTCCTACAGCAACATGAAGAAAAATGCTTTGAAGGAATGTTCTCCAAACAACCAGTGTCCCCTGTTGGCTTTCTTCAGTGCTGCAGAGACATTTATTACCCTCTCTTAGAAAAAAATATGGTGTCAAATACACAAGCAATGGTTCAAATGGTCATAAAATGTATTGGGGCATACTACAGATTTAATTGATTTCAAAGCTTAGATTTAGGAAAAATTTATGATTAGGGACTTTATTTTTCCAAAAGCTTGGCTTAGTTATTTAAAATTGATTTTAAGATTATGATAAAATACATTCCTATTGATTTCTGTGAGGAAAAATTCATCACTGCAAGAATGTCTGGTTCTATCTATTGGGTGGGTGAAGATTCTTTTGGCTCAGGTCTTTGAAAGCTGCAGTTATGAAGGACTAGAGGAGATTGGAGTATGGGAGGGAGAAGTGGAATCACTGAACTCACAGGCTTCTGTGTCTCAAGACAAAGCAAAGTGACCCAGGAAAAAAAGCAGAGACCATTCTGGCGTGCTGTGGAATTTGTTAATAAAATGTGGTTGATTGGTCTCCTTTATAGCAGAACAGACTTATAACCTTTGCATATCTTTGCTTCAGTCTACTTGCCAATCTATTTAGCAATTCTACCTTAAAATATATGCTGTTACAATGTTAAAAGTAGTTTTATAAAAGAGGTGTCACTTAATTACATTCTCTGGGCTAGACTGTAATACTTTGAGTATCACAGTTGTTACTTGATATAAATTGGGACAGCAAGTTTCTGTATTTCCATGTTTTATAATACATTTTGAAGGATGCCAATTTCATCTGGATTCATGTGAAGTACCCCCTGATTATGGAAATAATTTTCCTTTAATCGATAGACTGGCAAATGACAGTCAGCATGAGTAAAAGGAATAATTTTTCTTTCCAGACCCAAATGAGTGTAAAGTGAGTTAAACAGGGAGCACAACTCAGCAGTGACAGGCCAAGCTAAGTTAGGAGAATATTCTGACTTCCAAAGCCCAAAACATCAATGCAAAGGAAAGATTACTTTAAAAAAGATGAAATATTCAAGGGATAGGAGTGTCCAGATTATACATTCTAGCAACTTCATCCCTGCTCTGTGCTACATTAATGGGCATATAGGAAAAGAGAAACTATAAATCATGGAGGTCTTGAGCATAATGTGATAGTAGATCATGCTTTTTAGTCCATTCACTTCTTAAAGGAAAAGATTCTATTAGAACTCACCACAAACTGAGCCAAACTAGCTGAATTTATCTGAGTCTAGAGCTGCTTTTCTTCACCAGAGGGCAAAAAATGAGCACACCCACGTTCCTACTTGTATATGTCTTTACAGAAGGACTGAGTGGACACTGCTCACACTAAATTCACCTGTTGCCTTTGGGGACTGCAGTCACAGCATTATTTTCTACTGTATTTGTAAGCCGGGAAATAAAATCAAGGTATCACCTTGTGACATGTTGGCTTGGGTATATGTTTACTGCAGCACTTTCCTGCATGTAATGTATTAGACCTGCTCACATGTGGTGGGCATTCCATGTGATAGGGAAGTTAATGAAACTCTTCTATTAACCTATGAAGTACAAGTTAGAGTTTTGGGGATTTTGTGTCTCTGCCTTCCCGGCCATACACGGCTATTTGACAGCTAGAGCAGAATCAGAGCACTGATCATTAGCGCTGGCAGGTCCTCCAAAGGCTTATGTTTAGAATTACCTACTGTTCGGTGCTTTGAAGCAAACATCACTGTTACTTATATTGATTTCAAATGTCATAGAAATCTAGTCTATGACTCTTTGAGATCTGAAGGTTAAACTTTATGCCAATGTCTAGAAATCTTGATAGCAGCAGCACAGGCGTGAGCGGAATGAGTTAAGGCCATCAGGGACTCCTGAGCAAATCTGCAAGGAAGGGAGGCTCCAAGGGCACTCAGCACTCGGACAAAAAAAGGCTTAAAGAAGCCGGATTCTCCCACAGCTCTCTTTCACTTAAAAGGCTTATTGGCAATCAAAAAGCAAGACTATCCACAGAGTTGAATAAAGCTCTCCTAGTTTCTCTCTACCAGAGAAGCTCAATCCCAAGCCTGTTGCTGTCAAGGAAGGAGTCCCGCAAAACTTCATGGGTTCTGGCTGACGCTGCAAATGACTTAAGGACTCCACAGCATTAACTGCTAGGGGGAAAACATCAGTCTGTTATAATCTGTCCTCACGAACCCAGAAAACATCAACCAATTTACAAGTAGCTAATATCGGCATATCCTCAAAAATCCAATTAGCGGCTGTAACCTTGAATTTTATCCTTGTCCAAAAATACATTTTGTTTCTTTTCACAGTGGGTTTGCACCCTATCCCCTCCCCGATACACATACTTCAGTGGTTGGCTTTTCCCATCCATGCCAAATTGAAGGCTCTTTTTTGTGAAGTAATTTTGCCTGAATTGCCTGTGCACCCACCCATCCCATCCCAATTTTAGTCCATGGCATCTTGTTTTCAAATTAGTTGCTATCTTAAACAGCTTACTGCCTCCAATCTGTTCATTTCAGGATTTCGTTTACCTCCCTGACAATTTCCCATTTTACCGCATTTCTTCCTCAGGCCGCAGAGGCCAGCAGAGGGTAATCCCTCCTCATAACTGAAAGTCCAAACCTCTAGAGTATTTAAGATTTTCCTCAATAACACCTTTTCAATTTCAAACCTCTAAGCAATTTTACTAGTGCCCAGAATAGTGCATGATATTTATATTTTCCAAGTTTCAGTACAGTAAAATAACCTTTACTTATGGTGTATAATACCACTCATGGAAATTTGGGGTGCTTCCTTCATAGCTGCAGCTCTGTCACTCCTGTAAAAACCATGTACAGGTACCATTTTGCTACTTGCTGTTTCAATAGGCCTTTTTGTCATTGCTCTGGGAAAAATCTGGTTTTCTGAACACTCCTTCCCCCAGTCTCTTCTTCCTCCTGTTTTTCACTTTTTATGTACAAATGTCTATAGCTCTTTCCAGACAACCCTGCTTTGTCCTTCACAAGCCCCAGAGACAATAAGTGCTGATTGCAAGTAAGATATCTACTTGAAATGAATCATTCGTTCTACTCATTTAGTCCTTTTCTCTTCTTAGGTGAAAAATCAAAGTCCTCTCACACATAATTCACAATGGATGAAATTCACTGCTGAGCAGGCCAACCCAAAGGCTGTGCAATGCAGAATTGCCTTTAAAGTGCTGTTTTGAAGGTTTTTGAGAGCTTAGGGAAGTGAAATGTCACTGTGCCAGCCCTTCTGCTCAGGGCTGAATTTCACTCTTTGAGAACTGTCTGGGAGAACAGTTTGATTTTTATTCATGTGCTTGTTGTTTGAAATTACTTGAAACATGGTTCATGCCTATGTATTCCATAGGTACACTGCCGTATCATCAGCAAAAAAAAAAGCAGAAATACTGTTATGCAGGACCGGTTTCCTCAAAGGACTCGATTATTGATTGACTCATAGATGATTATCAGAGATAGTGGTTCAAGTTTTAAATGCTGCACTTTGCTGCAGGAACAGTAGACCCAGATCCCTCTCATTTCTCTTTCCTGATGGGATGATTCCCAAATCTCCTGTGGGTTTTGAAGCTGAATCCCTCCGGAAAGTCATGCATTTCAGAAATTTAGACTCTGGACATTTTTGTTGCTCCTAACATTTTTCAAGCAATGTACTTCAGTGGAATTCTGAGAAGTGAATAAAAAGGGCACCGACTTAAACCCAGAGCATTGATTCACGTAAACATTTTTGGTTCGTCCATGTATTTTGCATGAACAAACAGAAGGTACTCTGCACAGGTATAGTCACAGGGATGCTAATGGTTTGCACATTGTTCTTCCCACCCACTCCATGGATGTTTTATTGTTAAGATGACAGCTGCAAGAACTTTTCACTATCCTATTCAAACTCACAACTTCCTCTTTCAGGTAAATAAATTCATTATCTGGGAACAGTGATGAAAGAAAAAGACCCCAACAGCACAACCCAGGGTTGGGACTGAGTACACAGGACAGCAGTGACAGCAGACAACCCTGAAGCTGAGGGTCACAGTGCAGGCCCCAAGTGGAAGGACAGAGGTCAGGGAGATCAGCAGCCTAAGGATTTTCTTATTATTTCCGTGTAAATGTGTGGAGAATAGGCATTTTCCCTCAGGCTAACATAGCAGGATAAAATCTAAATGGGAACAGCTTTGGAGTTTTCCTGCTCCTAGCTCCCCTACCAATGTTTGCTAACACCTCACATCCATAAAACTGAGCTGTGAGGAGCACTACACAGTTCATATCATTATTATGTCTTAAGACAGCTTTCATAAATCAAGACGGACTTTCAAATTGCCCACATCCATTAAAAATATTGCAAGGCCTTCCACTGAGAACAACATTAAGTATTTTTTTTCTCCAGCATACTCAAAGAGGGATGTTTGTGTTTGGCTGTGGGTCAGGGGTTTTTCTCTCAGCCTTTTTTCCCCTTCTTCAGGCCAAGAGCTGCTCCCAGACAGCAATTTTGCAAGGAGCCCTCCTTTTTTATGAGCCAGGGATGGTTTATTGGTGTGGAGCAGGTCTGTCCCTACCCGTGAGGCTCGGCTGTCCTCGCAGGCTCTGGTGGCAGTTCCCCCTGACAGATGCTGGGCTCTGGGGCTACGGGCCAGAGCTGTCTCAACCCTGCTCATGCAGTGAATGCTCTGCCACATTTCCTGGCTGGGACAAGTGCTGGAGTCTGAAATAATCTTTGCTTTTATTGCCACAGCCCTGATGTGAATGACTCATTCATACAGTGAATCTTTCGAATAGTTTCTATGTGGCTTTCTGGCATCAGCAAACACGTAAATATGTCACTAACACACACTGCAAAACAAGGTTATCCCTACTCTTAATTTAGTGACAGATCACTTGCAGACTTCTCCACCCATTGCTCCATCTCGCAGGTACATGCTCTGTTCTAGAGTGGACACTCCTTCGGTTTTTTACTTCAGTGCCTTCTCCCTTTTGACCACTTGCTGTCTTAAATCCTGCTGCAATGTGAGAGTACTGAGCACCTTCCAATACAATGGAAATAATTTATACACACTAAGTCCCTTCATCCTTAGTATCAAACTCATTGCTTCCTTCAGGGAAAAGATGCAGTACACCAGTGGTGCAATGGAAGGCATTTGACATGGCAACCAGAGCTCAGCAAACTTGAATCGTACAACAGTGTAGATTATTAATGCCTGGGAAACTCAGTCTGAAAGTCTTTTTGTAATCAAAATCTAGCACTGCTTTCATCAAATCTTGTTCTGCAGGTCCTAGAGACAGCATTGCTGTGGTGCAGGGGTGGGAGTGGCAGGACACTGTGCTCCATGGCAGTGGGTCCCAAAATTATGAGGCAGGGAGCACCACAGTAAGGAACCAGTCCCACTTTTATTCCACTTAATAGCACACAGCACAAAACCACATCCACACACAGCTTTAAGGACGTGAATATCCCTACCATACCCCAGGCTGTAAACTGAAGTCATCTTATGGAAAGGCATCTTCCCCATTTAAAGGGATGTGTCAGAGAGCCAAACTGGCAGATCAGGAGGTTTGCGTAGGGATGGAAAGAAAGGTTGTGTTTTCTCAGAGGTGAAATGAAGGTTTACCATCCCTTTTCTTAGTGAAGACTGGACAAAATGTTTTGCACAACAGAGAGTAAATGGCCTATAGCACCACCTATAACAGCCTCCCTGAGGCATCGTCTTCAAGCCCTCCAGACCAAACTGGGAATGACTGCAGAACTCAGTAACAAACACTTTTCCTTTTTACTTGTGATATTCAAACAATTTCTTATCTCTTGTGGTTTTGGGGAATTTTCCCATCTTAGAGACAAAAAGTTGCCATTCCAAAATTATCAGTGAAGCTAAAAAAATGAGCTAGTTTTGCCCCTCTCTTTTTCTTTCTAGGCCTCAGGTATTGCCAACCAGTAGATTCCTGGCCCATGCTGTGTCTCGGTTTGCTGTGAAGCATCAGTTCCTTGTCAGTAGTTGCAAGTAAAACTTTTAGGTAAAATCACTCATATGAAGGTAGAACTTGACCAAGACTTCCTGTAAAACCAACAAACATTTATTTTAGACTTCAGTTGGTGTTGGGTCAATTTGTCAATCTTCTTAGTGTTCCCTAGTTATATATAGCAATATTGGATATTTAAAAGTACCTGGTATGCTTTTCCTAGGTTAAATATGTATTAGTTTTTGCAATATTGCAACATTTTGGAGGTTTTGATACACACTACTTTTAGACACTGTTGGGAACAGCCAGAAGAATACTGAAAATATTTGTTTGTTCTCTGTATTGATTTCTACAATAAACAAGTCAGTGAAAGCTGATGAAGGAGTTCATATATGCTATGTATGAGTTATAGACACTTCCAACATTTTTCTTTCTAACTCACACCTCAATAACATTACAGAAAATGTATTGTGTCAGTTTCATTAGTCTTTGCCTTCTCCTTCCAGAAATATGATGTAGATATCGATTTTACCAAATTAAAATATAATCCAAATCTCTGGCTATATGAATTTATCTATATTTTTTTTTTGGAGTGTGCTGGTTTTCTAACTATCATCAGTTTAGTCCCCTGACCTGTGCTTCAAACACAAGTATAAAAAATGATCTATTGGTTTCTTATATAAGTGGTTGTTTATAGACACGTTATTGTCTCTGGAGCCTGGAGTTTGGCTAACTCTTATTAGGCTGGTTGGGCCTCAGCTACATCAGTCTGCTTGAGCCTCCTGCTAAAATGGGGGCTGTTCATTTTCTGACAGTAAATAATGAAATGAAACAAATACAATCTATAATAGAATCAAATGTGAGTACAATGAGTCCACAATTCAATTTGGATTTAATATAGTTGCTTAATCCTGTTAAGGGGTTCCCTCATGAGAAAGATGCTTTAGCAGCCCAGAGCAGAGCTCAAAATGTGAGCAGAGGCAGCTAAAGCTGAGTTGGTGGTGCAGAAGGGGGTGAGAGGGGACAATAAGCTTTTGCACCATGTCACAGAGCCAAATCTGATAGCACCTTCTGGACAGACTGAAGATTACTTAAGGGAGTTCATGAAGAGCAGAGAGAATGTAACAATTACCAGAGCAGCAGATTATTTTATGTTTTCTGCCTATTCTGAAAATTATCGTGAAAGATCCAAGGGGGCAGGGGAGGTATTGCACCCATCTCTCTGGATACACTTCACATTTTTTGTTTTGCTGTGATGAAAGTATCTTGCAAGAAGCCAAATTTATCATTATTTGAAGCAAAAGAAGCTTCATCCATGGGAGAAACAGGAAGAGAGAAACACCAGAAATGAGTTGTACAGAAGGAGAAACAGTAATTAATTTGTTTCATCTAGGAATAATTAAGTCTTGAAAAAGAACAACAAGAAACCTATGAAGTTATGTAACACATTCTATTTTTCAAGATACAGTCCTTACACGTAAGTCACACTTTTCCTGCAGGAAAAGCACATATTTTTTTATAGGCATAGATGATCTTCCAACAGAATTCACTGTGGGGAACAGGTGGCATCTTATCACTCCAAGAAGATAAGGACTTACTGTGCCCATAAAACAGACTATGGAGCTAGCCAGGAGGAAATTATCTGGGTTATTAGCATCAGGATGTGGAAAATCACACATCTCTACTTTAGAGGCTAGCACTGCAGAAAAAAACCCTAGGTCAATAAAACCAGCCCCTTGCTATATCCTACCTCAGTTATCCTACAAAGCCATTGTTTTTTTCCTGTCTCTCTTCAGATTAACTCCTCATACAAGGGACATCAGCCAAGAAATATTTGCCACCAAGTCCTGGAAATGCAGGTTTCTTTCTGCTCTCTTCAACACTTGATGTATTCCCCACTTCCTCCATTTAGAAACAACCTCTCCTGAATCATCCATCCAGTCACATTCTTGACAGTTTTACTAAACTTTATTTGCAATAAAAGGCACTGGCTGAACAGTCCTTGTCCAGTGTATTTGTATATTTGTATCCACTTTGCTGGGGCAGTGGGTTCCAATTTTCTTTTATTTTTTTTTTATTGAACTCTAAAATATTCCCCAGATGTGTCCAGGCTCCTCTGTAGTGATCTTAAATCCATTGACAATGCCCTAGTTTTTACTTATTTTCTGTGGTCCTCTTGTAAGTAGTCTTTATGCATCCAGAGTTTCTATGGATCATGCACTGCAAATAACTGAGGTCTACTGACTTATAAATCTGACTTTCTTGAAGGGGCAGTGCTTAAATGGTGTGGTTGTAAGGTAAAGTTGCGAAGTGAAAGTTCATTCCCTGCTCCTTACTGTCCAAAATGGGGAAAATTGCCTCCTCTCCATGTGAGTGGTGATGAGCAGAGCATTAGTTAATAAGCAGGTATGGCCCAGGAGCAGACTGTGGTCTTCTTTACCTCTAAACTGTCTCGACAAGCTTGTGGCTGGTGTCCTAAGGGTTCCAAATGCAGTTCTTGAATGTGGTGCAACACTAACCATGATAAAACTGACCTTTTCACTCAGTGGGCCTGCTGCTTCAAGCGGATAGAGTTGGGTTCCTACCTTGAATCCTGTCACTGGGGACCTCTAAGGGCCCTTGACCCCTTGGACACTCAAATTAGATGCCTAATGTTGGATTTGGTGAATACTTGTCCATTTCCAATGCATGTCAGGCAAACTCTCCACTGAAGGTTGGGTCTGCTTCTGCATTAGCCTTATTTTTGCCCTGCGTCTTTCTTCTGATTTTGGTGGGTGATGGTGACATATATCTAGAGTGGAAGATGACAAAACTGGTCTTCAGAATCAGAGATAAGTTACCAGGACAGTCACAGAGTTACAACCTTTTGAGCCCAGTTATGCGCTGAGCAATCTCAAGGGGAAGTGACTGGGTTGGTGTTACTGTCAAACCTCAAGAAGCCGCTTCTTCAATGCCATTTTTCAGAGCAAAGTCACTTGTCAACGCCACTTGATTTTAAACTGTGTGTTGGTGAGAAGGTATAGAGGAAATGAACTGCATCCTTCAGCCTGGAGAGGTCATGCTAGAGCTGCATTTTGGGACCTTGTGTACTCAGGTGACCTGATCTTCAACCAAGTTAAGAGCTCAACAGAATTACAACTTGACATTATTGTTACGTTGAAGCATTTAGATAGCACCATAAATATACATACTGCTTTAGAGAATACAGACAGACATATTGTCTGCCCTAAAGACCCTAGAATCTGAATAATGAAGTACAATTACAACCAGCACTTAACCTATTGAGTATCTC
Source organism: Cephalopterus ornatus (assembly GCA_013396775.1). Classification (NCBI taxonomy): domain Eukaryota; kingdom Metazoa; phylum Chordata; class Aves; order Passeriformes; family Cotingidae; genus Cephalopterus; species Cephalopterus ornatus. The sequence goes on from VZRE01011553.1 coordinate 423,627, forward strand.
CCATTGCACCGCAGACCCTCAGCTACTTTAATAACAGGGTTGCATCACCTAATCTCGTGCACTGAATATTTAGTGCTGAATCAAAGAATTGTAGACATTGAATGGTTAATATAATTTCCCATGCTTCTTCAGTGTTCCTCAGTATTCCTCTTCTTCACATTTTGTTATTTGACTGCCACCTAGATACACCCCTACTGAGCTTGTCACATCATGGTTCAGACTCCCAGCCAAGTGGAAGCAAAATTTCAATCCATGTTTCCAGTTGTCAGGGAGGGTGAATTGATCTAATTGCTCTGCTTCCTCAGTTAGAACTCTTTTATTTCTGGGTGATTTTGTGGAGAATGTGCTGTATTACAGAGCATTTAGTCCTATTACTTTCCTATGTGTCATTTGGTATCACTGCTGTAAGAAGGTTGAACAGAAGTAAATGGATTGTAGAAGGCTGGAGATTTCAACCTGTTTGATCTGAGAGAATACTAGGAAACTACCATTTGCCTTTGAGTTTTATATTTTATACATACACTGAAATAATTTCAACATATACTGATAGATTAAGAAATATGCTTACTGTCAGACATCCAAGTACAACTTTCTTGTTTGTTATTGTGAATGAAGTGCAAATACTGAGAAATACATGCAAACCATTGGTGCTCTAAGCAAAGGAAGATGTTTGTGGTTTTTAAGACTGCCATAAAACAGGGAACAGCTTCTTTCTGACTCTTCTGTCTTACTATCCAGGGGAACAAAACACAGTTCATCTCTCCTGAGCAGCAGGACAGTGATCCTGTCCCACCCCCTTGTGTCATCCCCCCCTACAGAGAACATTAAGCCACTTCAAAGAGTCTCTTCCTTCGGGGTGAAAAAGCCAGTTCTGATGCCGGGTCAGATGTTGCCTTTAAGAGAGAAGATAATGCTGTTTCTGAATGATTCCAGATTGGTGTAATTACTAATTGTGTTCCTGTGTGCATCCATTAAAAATATAATTATATATTTTAAAGAAGGAAATAATTAGTGTTGAAATGAAAGTCTTATATTTAGCCTACTTTGAAGGAAGAAAATCAGACCTTACGGGCACCCCTAATTGTTGCCACTAATGTAACAATAAAAAAAAGCTGTTGTCCCAGTCTGGACACGTCATAGTCAGCCACCAAGTCTTCTGCTGGTGAGTTTTATCTGTTGAATGGAATTTCTTCATAAAACAAGATGCTGAGCAATACTTGTTTCCTCACTAGTCCTTGATAGCCTAGTGGGAAATTTTCAATATCCTAGTGTTCCCAAAACATATCCTGAAGGACAGGTCTTTTTGGCTGCTGTCAAACACCGTTTTCTGGAGATATGCTAATTTTTGATTGTAGTGTGAGACAAATTTGTTGCTTCTCAGGGGCCCAAACAGTATAAAAGCTTAATGACAAAACAAAGAAAAGGAATTAAGCTAGACCTAATGCCAAACTTTTAAAGAGAAGGTTGGGAAAAACAGGTAAAGTAATAGGAGAAATGGACAAGAAATGTAATCACTGTAACTATAAACTGGAAGTTTTTTTGGCTGCTTAGTATTTCTTCCTGAGCAATCTTGCTATGTCTAGATTTCAGAGTTCAAGGGTAGTTGAAGATTTGGAGAAATACTCTCTCCCATTTCTCTTAGGTTTGTTAGGATGCATCTATATGGCATTTTTCCAGCTGTTATGGCACTAAGTAGTTATTTTTCCTTAGACAGCCACATGGTATATGAACTATGAAATGCTATTCTACATGGTAGCCAGCTTTTTCTGGTACCCAGATCAAAGATATTTTTTAAAATAGACCTTATTCATTCCTAGTCAGCCTATTAACCTTGCCCCTAGCCCATTCAAACGTGTTCCTTATTAAATATTGTTGAATATTATGTACTGCATATAGATTATACTGACTTTCTTTTGGGTTCATGGCTGCTGGCAAGCAAGGGGTCTGGGAGAAGGCAGGACACCAAGGTATCCTGTTGCTTGCTCAAGTTCCCCAGTCACACCGGCCCATCTTGCTGCTGGCAGGCACTTGTCCATTTCTAATTAAAAAATGTCAGAGCTTCTACTTGCTTCAGGTAGAAACAGAAATATAGGTCAAGGCTTCCTTTTACTTCACAGAAGAGAATTATTCCTTTCTGAGCAGCCCTCTTGCTGGCTTAGGCTTGAATTCACCTCACTTCACTTTATGACTTTTTTTTCTGAATCTACTGACTCATACAGGGGATCTGGGGACACACTGAACTGAAGGAAGGCACCTCTGTCAGATGCATAAAGCTAAGAAGGAGAGGGGGAATCCAAGTTTCTGTATCTGGAGCTGCTGAGAACAAACCACGTGTAACGTGAGCTCCTGTGTAGCCAAGACACAGCTTCTCCTGGGGCCATGCGGCAGTAGCACAGAAATATTAGTGATGAAACTGTTGCCTCCACTTTACCCCTGCAGCTTCTACTCTGTAAGATATACAGATTCCTAAAAAAGAGGCCCTTATGATGCCAGCTCCAACAGGCACGACCAAAAACACCAATCTGTTTAAGTGTAAGTGGAGATGAGAGGAGGAAGAAAGCAAAACAAAAGCTAATTTGAGTAATTAGGACATTACAGGAGTGTGTAAGGGAGGACCTTTACTACTCCACCTCTCTCTCTCCCGTTTGAAAAGTGGAGAGGCTCAGTACATATGTCACAGCACTGGCTAAATAGTCACAATTCCACCCAGAGGAAAGCACGAGAGTACAGATTTTTGCCAACATTGGAATCTTGCCAAGCTCTGTGGTATTTAAGCAGTCATGACTTTGTCTTCATCTGCACAGATTAAATATGGATGTGTATATTAATTATGTAAATGTGAAACTGCAGATCTCAATCAAGCAGGGCCAAGGATACACTATCCTTTGCAAGTGCTGATTGATGCCACGCACACAAGAAAAACAGAGACCATTCAGCTCATTGCTATGTATATTCTGGAGAGCGGAGGGAAGGAAGAAGGGAAATTTGGAAGTAAACAGTGTTTTGTAATGACAGTGAAACCATAAATGCCACAAGTTTCTAGAATACCTAATAGCCTCTACTCAGCAAAGCAGAATGCTTACTTAGCAGAAGACAGCTTTAGAAGATGGTGAAAACACATACTTAGAGTGAGATGAACTCTATCAGCTTTAGTCAAGACACAACAGTTTTAGTCAGGAGTTGAGGCTGGTCTTTGGTGTGACACAGTAGAAGCACCTGATTTTTCTTTAACTTCATGTAAATCATGAAAAAGTATATGGTAATCAGTGATACTAAGCTTGATGTTCTGGGACAGAGGATGGATAAACTTTCCAGGTTTGGCTTTGTGACTGATAGCATGACCAATTTTGGCCTGCTTGTCTGCATGCTTAGTTTTAGACAAAAGAGTATGATGTAGCTTTCAAGGAAGGTGGAGTGGATTGTGCATGTGAAATTTCCAAATTCCTACCAATGCACACAAAAAAAATGGTGTGTTGTGAGACAAATCTCACTCTGAGCCAATGACTCACACCCATCTCCATTCAGAAGAGCCAAGCCCCAGCACTTCCAAGTTTCCCAGACACCGTTCTCTCACCTGACCTAATTGTGGCCTTCCAGTACCTTGAAACGGAACCTCCAAGATAGAGAGAGTCTGTTTCCAAGGGCATCTAGTGACAGGACAAGGGGGAATGGTTTTATATTAAAAGAGAGTACATTTAGATTACATATTAGTAACAAGTTTTTTGTGTGAACGTGTTGAGATACTGGAACACGTTGTCCAGAGAATCTGTGGATGCTCCATTCCTAGAAGTGTCAAGGCCAGGTTGGATGGAGCTCTAAGCAACCTGGTCTAGTGGAAGGTGTCCCTGCACTTGGCAGGAGGGTTGGAACTGAATGATCTTTAAGTTCCCTTCCAACCCAGGCCATTCTATGATTCTACTACCATCAAAGACTGGTATTGAGCGCTCCCTTCTCAGGACCACCTACTCAGCACAGGGGGTCTCCTCAGAAATGCGACATCCTCCAGAGTCACAAGTAGTTTTGACTCCTCCTTATCTAGCACCTCCTTCCAAGGGCCTTGGTTAATCTAATTTTAGGACATCCTTGCAACGATGAAGGGTGTACTGAATGGTTCAGGTTAAGTAACACTTACTCCTCCCTGGGTTTTTCCAGCTGACTTCGTGTTCGGTACATTCTGACTGCTGGCACTCAGGTGCCTGTCACCCTCTTTAGGGAGTTGTGTTGGGGGTTTCTGGTGGTATAAAAGCAAGAGCAATTTTTAGATGAGATAGTTGTAATGCGTCTTTTGAATAGATCAGTTAGGCAGGGGAGTGACCTGCAGGTCAGGAATGGCATCCAGCACTCTCTCTGCTGCTCTTGTGCTGCTCCAGTTCATCCAAGTAATCCAAGCCCGAAATATAAGGCTGCTCTGCCCGCACTGACTGTGATCGCTGTGGGAGTTGGGGAGGGGATTCTCTGCCTTGCTACATGTGCTTGTAGAGCAGCTCTGTGTGCAATGAGAGATGTCACAAAACCCAGGATTATCTAAGTAGACTGTTAGCACATAAATGCCTTTTCAATAATCACAGGTCTTGGACATGGAGAAAACTGCCTTTCTACACACATCTCCTCTTTGACTTCTGTTTTAGCTGACTTTATATCACAGAGTTGAGATTCTGTTTTGGATAGATACCATCCATTCCAGGAAACAGATCTTCCTATTGAACTGGCTTGGGAATTGACAACCAGCACATGCATTAACAAGTCTTCTGTCCTGAGAACCTGTGAGCTTTCTGTTTCAACTTTCAAAAATTTTTCCAGGCCATATGTGAGAGTAGAGCTAAAGACACAACATTACCTAGAGAAAGAGTAGGCACAGAAAGATGCTACATCTATTGGCTCTGCTCTGCACATGATTCTATGATTCTGGTAGGCTCCCTTTAGTTACTTTGGCCATTTATCTGAAAAAGTCTATGCTGCGAAATGCGGTATTCCTGTTCTTGAAATGAACTTTCTGTTGATTTAAATCTTGTATACTACTTACTGACATTTCATTTTCTAAACTACAGAAAGCCATCCTCTACACCAGGAGCTCCAACCTTCCCGTGATTTGGTATCACTATCAGAGCCTGCTTTGGCAGCTCCCACATTCATTTCTTCCTAGAAGGAAACATTTGGGTGCTCAAGCCACCAGCTGCATGCTTCAGGAATCTTTACCAAGTATTATATTTCTGCCTTTATTCTGGTAGGTTGTTTATATGTGCACTCACCCATTCATTTACTTGTACCTCACTGATTCATTCCCATTCTTATAACTGAAAATTGGCTGGTCTTTCATTTGGCTAAAGTGGAAATTAAATCCTGACAGGCAGATAAAACAAAGTGGCATAGAGAGACATGAATTACTATTAAACACATAAAGCTTTAGTGTGGGCATTTAAAAATGTTCCTAAACCTGAATAAACTCCTTTTAAAATAATCTAAACTTGACAATGATGTTCAAATCATAGAGAAAATTAGCCTTTCGGGATTTATAGACGCAGACAACAAATCACATATGCATATACATTCATTCACTTTTAAATTCACTTCCTGCCTAATTGGACCACAAGCTGTAGCCGAACTTTTACTCTTAAAGTTTGGAAAATTTTATTCAAAGGTCAACCTAAAAAATCGTTAGGAAACATGATCAAGTGATAACCTTGAAAGAATCTGAATAGAATATCTCTTTGACCTCTGCCCATGCTTCTTGCAAACTTTAGAACATCGTGTCAGGTTTGAGACGCAAATGTAAATTGAGTGAAGTGACAGTGATGAAGAACTGTGGGACAGGATTCCTTACCTGTGGACTGCATTACAGATGAGGGGTTTTAGCAATCAGGTTTCCTCAAGAAAGGACAAGCTTGTTTAATGTGTTAACCACAAGCACATTTTTTGAGTCTCAGGTCTTCCATAATGTGTCATGACTGGTTCACTGAGCCTAGTGCAGTTAGAATTCTTTGGACTAAGTGGACTGGTCACCTCTGCCATGTGTTTTGCATAATTAAATTCTGCGTTCTCAAACCCCATCTTTCCTGATGTAGATGGGATGTTTTGACTGGAAAGTATAGGGAAAACATGACAACAGAACCAATTAGATCAGGAGTTACTTTTAATTGTTTTCTGATTCCAGATTCCACCAAAAGGGTTTTGTATGTTCAAATTAAGAATTCAAGCTTATTTCTGCTGCCAGTCTGCAGAGTCTATGTAGGTGAGTGTCCATCTGCCCTGCCCCCATATTGTTTTAATTGCTCTCTGGTTTGGATCTGTCATCTATTCCCTTATGGAAATATTCCCATTAACAAAAATCAAGGGAAAAAAGCCCCAGAAATCTGTCAGATTAGTGTGACTGGGGACCTTGCTCACAAAGCAGATGAAGAAGCCAGGACACAGGGAAAGGGAAACTCTTTTATCTTCCTTTTTTCCTTCCAGGTCAAACTGTCTTGTGGGATAAATGCTGGGGAGAAATTGTGTATCCTGCTACCTTAAGTCTTCTTCTGATTAAAATGAACATTTCAGTCTTCTGTGCTTTCAATTTACAAAACAGCTGAAGACTTTTGTCCTTGAAAAGGCTTGCAATAGCTGGAAGGACCTTACAACATCTCTTATTTGTACTTATAAATATTAAATGTTTGTGTGTAATGTAGTTTGAAACTGTAGTATTTATTATTATGACATTAAGAAAGTCAGAATTGAGTTAGGAGAACACACAGCCCCACACACATGCAGTTGAAATCCACGCCACAAAAAGAATTGAAAACATTTACCTGGGAATCCTGGAGCACAAATGAGACATTGTGGTTTCGTTACCATGGAGATGCAATTGTTTCTAAAGCTTTTTGCTTTCACTTAGCCATCTATATAATAAGTGTGGGAAAGGTCACAGAGATATAGAAAAAGAGAGGGAAAAACCTATGGGGAGTGTGAGGAGTGCTAAATTGTTTGGAAAAAAAAAAGTGGATAAAAAGATTTTGTTTTCTTATAATAAACATTAAAAAGAGGTAAATGGAGACTCCTTTCCTTTTGTTTCCGAACATATTTCGTAGTTTTTCTTCAGAGATGTTTAAATAAACAAAAATTACCTAATACTGGGCCTTAAAAGAGAATGGTAATAGGGAGTATAACATAAAAACAAACTATGATATTTTTAATAGATACATGAGAAGGTAAATAAATTCTAGACATAAAGAGCAAATCTTGACATATCCTGGCAAAGACTCATATGAAAGTGACTGTTAAATCAAGATTATTACTGTGTATGATTACTCAGCTTGAACAGGTATGTCTACAACTTCACACTTTCACTTGCACATATATTTTATGTGTGCATCCTGGGAAGCTTAAAATTACCTCTCCATCACATTTTCTAAAATCTTTATAGAGAATTAAATTAAATTGTGTTGGGGATAATCAAGAAGTTAATCAAAGATAAAATCCAATCAGGATTTACTTAGAAAGTATATCTAGAATTACCCAGTTACACTTGGGATATTTTTTTTTATATCAATAGCTTTTTCATTGCCAAACATATTCCACAATACATGCACACAACAAACGTTCTGGAACAATGTGATTTCATTCCTTCATTTGTAATAACACTAATGAAAATAGTAAAATGTGAATAGTAAGAGCGCCACCTCTAAGTAATAAAATGTCTTTCTTCTGTTGTGTTCTAAATCACATTTATTTCATTTGCTTAAGATCATATATTGAAAACTAAAAAGTGTCAGAAATTTTTGCAAATTTGAATCTCAGCCCCAAAATCTGTTAAATACAATTGCTACTATTTAAGTCATTTTGTTGATCCCCGGAAATTTAGTTTTCAGAACATGATAAACCTCTGATCACCTGTCTGTGGCTGTTTTCTGCTATTTTCACATAACTTTCTCTTTGCAGAAAAGAAGTAAAGATAATTTGCATTGCTTAAAAATAAAAATAATAATTAAAAAAAATAAAAAAACACCACACACAAAGACCATGAGGTTATATCATATAATGATATCATGTCCCACTTTTGTATAAAACAGCCTTTTCTTGACACTATAACCAGGGTCAAACACAATATTTACCTCTTTGGTCCTAGAACTCTACATACTGTATTTCATGCCAGGTCCCCAGCAACTGTGAGAAGTAAAACTCACAAAGTTGATTGTTTTGTCTTTTCCAGTCAGACCATCGTGATCTTCTTTATTTTCTCACAGAAGATGAAGTGCTTTTATCCCTGCCAGACAAGGATTCACCCACCTGCCGAGCAAACAGTTCCAGTTCATACGAAAATACTTGTGTACCGTATTTCTGCACACAAAGCCAGCAGTTTTTAATCTTAGGCTAAAGGATTTGCCATTGTAGAACTGGTTGTTTCTTGATGTTTATTAGGTGGTTTTTTTGGATTATCTTATTATTTGTATTATCTTGATAGACTGGAGCCTTCAAAATTAAGATAGTGACTACAGGACAGGGAATTGTGTTTGTAGACACAGGAACACGTGAACTTCAAGTGAAGTTGCTTCAGAAATGTCTGTTGGCTGCTAACAAGTTTTACCAAACTGGCAGAAGTTCAGACCTTCATATCAGGGTTTCGCATTTTCTCCTCTTTTCAGGCATTAACAGGTTTTGCATGGCTGGATTTTCTTTCTCTACCCTTTCCTAACTCTGTGAAACTATCTGTTTACGATCTCAAATCTTCAAGCGTAACTTAGCTCAGTGGGGCCAATAAATCCACATCTGTTGTCAGATGCAATGTGCTGAAGCTCAGGCATGCTATTAAAGGCTAAGCAACTTCATCCCAGATCTCATTTCTGAGATAAAGACAGAGCAACTGGTTAAGATTGTTCTCATATACTGTTAGGTGACTGAAACCTCCATATCTGCTTGTTTGCATGCTGATTAGATTAATTGGAGCATCTGCAATTAGTTCATTAAAAGCCAGATATTTTACCTGTGTTCTCCCTCTCTTATTTTTCAATGTGGCCTAAGACCACTTTTATTAGGAAGCTCCACGTAAACTGAGATGTGCTCTGACTGTATCTCTTGACCTCTTCTCCTACTATACTTAGACCTTAAATCATTGTCCTTCACAATGAGGCTTTCCTGTCTGATGTTAAGATATGCTCTGTGCAAGGGTGAGAAAGCTCATCCCAATTAATATGATATTTCGTTTTCTAATGCCCTTAATGACTAGAGTTTTGGACTCATTTGTGCTTAAAATTTCACATCTCCTGAGCAGCAGCAGATCTAAAACATTTTAGTTGAGGAACAGCTGAAGAGAAAGGTTTGTAGTCGTTGTGTGTGTATGTGTTCGTGTGTGTGTGTGTGTGTGCATAGAGTAAGGAAAGTTTAAGAGAAGAGTTTTGTACCAAATGGAAACAATATGGGTTATTAGTTATCAGAACAACAGTAAAATGTGAGCAATATTCAGTTGAGGAAGTGTGGGGAGGAACGCTTTGGGATGTGTGCAGTCAATTCGTCCCTGCCAAAACTCTGCCGTCGTGCGCTCAGATTCATTCTGCTCTCAAGTGGTGTTCCCAGGTATGCCCAGAAAAAATAGTCATTTCTGGAGCACTCTAACTACATGTAGGTTCTTGCAAGATCAACCTGGCTAAAAGCAGTTATTTCTGGGTTCTGCACCATTTCGAATTTATCTGTAACATACACTGACAAACAATTCAGTCACTGGAAGAATATCAAAAGGCCTATCGAATACCCGAAATCTGAAATAAATAATCACAAATCAATCCCTTTTTCTACTTTAGCTAGACAATATATCCATTAAAAATCTGATGGCTCACTCAATTTTAAGGGGAAATAAGGTAATGATATTTGTAAACTGCCAGATATTGATGTGGGAAAGGCTTACTAAGCATATTTCATGATCATTTCTGAATTTTTCAGATAACATTTCTTGCTTTCTTGTCCAAGAGATCTCATCTTGCTGCTCCTTTGTCTGCTATGGAGTGCCAAAGTGCAGTAAGCCTGACAGTCAGCCAGTTTATACCACTCCTTTCTACTAATTTTGGTGTTTCCTACACGGAGCAGGACAGTGCATGGCAGGAGCAAATACTTCTGTGGCAGCAGAGCCAGGGCTCTTCCTGTGCATTTTCATACTACAACATGCAGAATTCCTGGGGTAAAATTCACCACCAATTCTGTCCCAGTGAAGAAGAAATCCTGCACGAAGTTGGGCTGCTGCTGGGACAGGGCGCTCAGAAGTCCTCAAGTGGCTGAGGTGCCAGATCCCGAACTGTTGCTGGGGAAGGAATTAAATTCAGGAGGCATTTATGCTCTTGAAAGTGCAGCACCGAGCCTTCAAGGAGCTGGCCGGCACACAGGGGTGGAGGAGGCCGTGGGTGGGTTAGCAGCCGTCTTCCTTCCCACCACCCAGCAACGAGGGTGGAGAGCAGATTCAGCAGGATGACGAGTTAGGAGCCCTGGACACCGAAAGCAACCACTTTTTCGAAACCAGCAAAGCGTGTCCATTTGGCTTTTAATTGACTCCCCAGTGACTGAATGATGAGAAATTCGTGTGTCTTTTCTTTAAAGCAATACAAAGACAAAAGGGAAAGAAGGAAAGGGGGGAAAAATAACCCCAAAGCTATACACCTCAGACAAGGAAATGTTCCCAGGGTATTGACATTAATGAGGAAATTCACCGTATTTACACCATCCAGCTGTTATTTCCTTTTGCAATATATACATTGTAATGATGATGCTGATGGTTATTGCTGTCATTATTATTCATTCCCAGGAAACTATTTCAGTCACTGATATTCTGTGCCAGATGTGAATATGCTTTTCATTGTCTCAGTATTGGGTATTTGGTAATTATAACATCTATATTCACTATTACCAACACTCTCTGGAATAGATTTCTGGTTCTTCTGTACAGTCAGACCTTCATACAATATGTGTCTACATTGCCAATAAATAAGAGCATCGTCAAACTAACCACTGTGCTGAGTCTCTTCAGCTTGAGTTCCACAGAAATCCTGCGTGGTGTAGGAAAAAGTAAGTGTTCTTTCTCCCTCTGTAGAGGACAGTTTGTGCTCTTTCTCCTTCTTACTATCTTTTAAGGTTTTACTGACCAAATGGAATCCCATGATGCTTTTCCTAAGTCAGTTTCCCATTGATTGAAGGGTCTTACATATTTTTATTTCTTTCCTTCTTTCCTCTTCCTTAATTTCTCTCTTTCTCTCATCTCTCTCTTGCTCTTTGCCAACAGATAGTAATTCATTTTCTAATAGACAAAACTTTCTTACAAGCAAAACGAAGAAAATACAGAATTTCATTTACAAATACAACAAATTTAGACTTTTGAGGAATATTTCGGTGTAAGAAATTCTTTGCATATAGGATGAAGTTAATTGAGGGAAGGGAGGAAGGAAGATAAAGGAAAAGATTCAGAATGGAGGGAAGACATATATATAGCACAATTCAGTGCCTGCTTCCTAATGCTAATGTGTTTTCCTTTGTCTTTGAAAGATGTAGCACTTATATCAAGGATTTTACCTAAGCTGATGACAATTGCCCTCCTTCAATGTTCAGGTAGACAACTACATCCTACTAATTTTGTAGTGTTCTGGTTTTGTTTTTGCATCACAGAATTTGTGTGGTTTTTATGTACCTCCCACTATGAAAGTTGAGACTGATATATTGTTTTTTCCACAGCATAAAATGAAAAATAATACACTTATATAACAATGCCAATCCAATTATACTGACATTTTAAAAACAGTTCGTATGGAAATTATTTGTTTTGATACACAGTGGGTCCAAAGACTTTGTAGATCCTCTACAGAAACCCAGAGCTCTTGCCCACTTGGCTCAGTCGTTTTCCTCGGGTCACACAGTATGTGAGACTGTGAGCTTTAATTTATTTATTATATTAAAATCATTTGTTTTCTTATTTTCCCATCCCTGACATAGCTGAATTCCTAGGAAAGATGTAGCTGTGGCTACATCAGTTATTTTTTCAGCTGTCAGATGAATACATCTTCACTTTAATGCGAAAATTCCAGAAGATGTATTATGTATACAAATATGTTGCAAACTGTGTCATGACATATGAAGAATAAGATCTGTCTGTTTGCCTGAGGTTCCCTCAGCCAAAGTTGTTTACTTCCTCCCAGCTCTGTCTGGCTCTTGCAGTGAGCTGGTCTTTAATCTACATCCAAAATACCCGGTATTTTGGATGTCCTCACTCCCCTACCAGAGGAAGTCTCTGCACCTCCTCTCCCTGCATCGAACAGCACAGAACAACAAAGCTCATGCTCTCTGAAAACTGTGGAATTAATCTGTAGGAATTTATGAATCTTTTATGAGGCCACGTAACAAGAAATGTTTATTTGGACATATTATATTTACTTTAATAGCTGAACAATAGCAGCAAAAGAACAACCTATCACTAAAATAACTGGAAGATACTTGCTGCTGAACTCAAAGGACTGGTATAGAAACCCCCGGAGCATTTCCTCTCACAGACAGCAACTCAGCACCTGATGACCTGAACAGCACAGACTGAATCCATGAAATTGATTGCAGGAGGATGCGATACAGCAGTTAATTGTAAACCTAAAAAAGGTTGTTATGATGCATCAGCCATCAGGACTTCATAAAAATAAATGTGACACTTTTACCTTGTCCATCTGAAACTTTAAAAAGACCATTTTCCCAAGTTTAAACATCTTGTTAGTCAAACAAACTGAGAATGTACATTAAACATAAAAAATGTTAATTAATGCCAAGAATAGTTTCTGAATAGTCAAGACAATACCCTTCCAAGAAGCCATCACAGTATAGACACAAAAGAAAGGACTAGTTTGACCTAGAATTCATCCCAGCTTCAAGATTATATGAAAACAAGAATAAGTTATCTGACTAATAAGTGAGAAATAGGAGGGAAAATAGAAGCAAATGGTCATTAATAAGTTTAAGAACATAAAATTTAGGTTGTTGGGTCTGGGGAAAAGGAGTCTCAGGGGAGCCCTTATTGCTCCCTACAACTACCTGGAAAGAAGGTTGTAGCCAGGTGGGGGTCATTCTCTTCTCCAAAGTAACAAGTGACAGGACAAGAGGAAATGGCCTCTAGTTTTTCCAGGGAAGGTTTAGATTGGCTATTAGGAAAAATTTCTTCACCAAAAGTGTTGTCAAGCATTAGAATAGGGTGCCCAGGGAAGTGATGGGGTCACCATCCTTGGGGCACTTTAAAAGATGAGGCACTTAGGGACATGGTTTAGTGGTGGACTTGGCAGTCCTGTGTTAATGGTTGGACTCAGTGATTTTGAAGATCTTTTCCTTTAATTCTACGAAATATAGCCATCATCTCTTCTGTAAAACAGGATTATAGTTTTGGTTGATAAAGACGGCTGTGTTGATATAATACATTTGGATTTCTTCAAGGCATTTGACTTAGTAAAACATGATATTCTGGTTAAAAATTTGTGTTATATGGAATTAACAGAACACAGATGGCTTAAGAATTAGTCGTGACACATCTGAAAAAGTAGTTGCCAAGGCTGAGGTATCAGTGAATGAGATTGTTTCCTTCACTGTCCTAGGAAATCAAATTTTGATCCAACACTGCTTAATATTGTCATCAGTGACTTAGCTGATTGGTTTTTATTTTATTTTTTCAGACAAAGAATACACACATCCCCTAGAAAAATAAAGCTGACTGGCATTAGGACTGCTTTTCTCAGATAATCTTTCTTTGTCCCCTGGGAAGGAGTCCACAGACCGACAGGTTTAGGACCTTTGACTGAGACAACACTAAATCTTTCCTTGTAACATTTGTGAACAGCACCTGAACTGGTGTAATATTTAATAATGAAAGAAGATCATTGGCACAGTCTAGTCAAATTTCTTTGGTCAAATAACCAGGAACCACCAGAGAATATTTAATGTTAATGCAGTCAGGTGCAAGAACAGGAGATGAGAACCAGAACAGCAATGACTCCTTCACAGAGGAGACTCTCCTGGAAAAGACACCTAGGTCCAAATTTAGAGACTATTATCAGTGTTCTGTTGAAAGAGATGACCTGTTATCTGGTTACATAAAGCGGCTTAGAGAGCAGCAGAAGGAGCAGAAGGAGGGAGGATTCTTGTTTGACAAAACTAAATGAATTTCTGAATGGGATGGCTGACACTACTGAGTGGTGCAGAAAACACATGACATGTCTGGCTAGTGCATCTTACTGTTGTGTTTGGGATCATGCTTACTATCATATTTGAGAGGAAAAATTGTGAGTTAAAACTCTGCTTTCTCATATCCTTTGTGGTTCCTATTGTTAAATAAGCAGACAACTGCTTACTGTGCTGGCTCCCAGCTGCATCTGTTCCAAGGATGATTTGCAAGTGGCAACCCCAGTTGGTAGGATAACTCCTTTATAGCAAGTCTCAGTGAAAGACAGGGAAAATGGCAACTGATGTTACAGAGTGAGTGATTTATGTAGAATCTATTTCCTGTCATGAAGAATTCATGAAGACCTCACTGAGGTCAAAAAGACAGCTAAGTCCAACACCAGGGCACAGGGCAGGAGCCCCTAGCAGAAACCTTAAATCACTGTTCCATTTCCTCCCATCACCCAGGCTGCATTTTCAAGGCCTTGTTGCAGGCTGTAGTTTTGCCAGGGTGCCCCTGAAGGCCCCTCAGATGGTCCTTTGTTAGAGCCTCCTACAGCCTCTCTTCTCCTCTGGTGCTTCCTAGACCAATTCTCGGTCATCTGCTGCTCCCCTCCCCAGCCTGTGAAGAAAGTGAAAGCTGTCACAGTGATGAAGAACTGGCTCCCTTGTAAAAATCTACTAAAGCATAACCTAATGCACAGCTCAGGGGAACGTGGGCACCCAAATGTAACATCTGATGTGCACAGGGCTACGTTCTCAAAAGAGCCAGCAATCTCTCTCCTACCCCAAGGAACTCTTTCATCTATCTCAACCAAAGCATGATAACCAAAATTCTTTGATCTGGTTACTCATATTAAGCGCTTTCTTTGATCTCTGAGAATCTTTCTCCACCTCTGCCTACATAAGTAATTTCTGGAGAAAATTTGCTCAGAAAACAAGTCCAGCAACCAGTACTATGCTTATGTCATACAAAAAGACACAGACGTACTTACTCAGGCTGCTGAGCTGCACACTGATCATTGGTGTTCACCCACTGCGTGTGCCTCTGTTTGGGAAATAGACCTAGTGCATTCTAATTCCCTTTTAACAATGCTTTGTATATTAATGAGGTTAGAGTTAATCTATCATTTGCAAAGGGCCCCTAGCGAATCAATAAAGTTTTGATAGGAAATCACAATCCAGCTGGGATATTATTAGAGAAAAAGTGAGGGGCATTTTCAGGCAGAATAGGATGATAATGCTGCTGCCTCCCTTGTCACTCTCCCAGTAACACAGAGGTAGAAGGGAAGGTGCCAACACTCATGTCCCAAAGAAAAGGGTTTCAGTAAGTTTATCACCAAAGATCAGTGTAGTGCTAAAAGTCCACTTGGTTTTGATCTCACTTTTAGGTATTACAGAAGTTTTAAAAATTTATTTCTTTTGAAAATCAAAACATCATTTCGTCTTCTGTCTCGTTTTCTTTTTCATGGGCATTTTTTCCTCAAAATAGTCTCATTTTAATTAGCAACATGGCCTCCACAGGTAGGATCTCTCTTCAATTTCTCATAGTGCTGCAGCTGATTGAAAGGTGTAATTCAACAGAAAAGGGAGCACCACATGGGCAAGCTGTAAATAGAACAGGCATCTCCAAGTACTTGATCCTATTGAGAAATGTTGAGCTCACCACATTTATCTTTGATTTCCTGACTGTCATTTCCACTCATGCCCCGACTATTGGTACTGGAATATTAATAATTGGAATTAGCTGGCTACCTATTGTTCTGAATATTAGAGACAAAAGGCTAGTCTGGAGAAAGTTGTTGGTCTTTTATTTTTGTTGCAAAGGCGACCCAGCATTAAAGAAAAACAGAAAGGGTAAGATAACCGTGCAGGGTTGGAACAGCATCACAAAGACACTGAGGCCTGTGTTACAGTTCAACCAAATAGACAGTGGTTTCACCCAGATTTGAAGTTACCCTTGAGGGTTCATTTAGTGAAACTGAACCATCTGTTCTCTTTAACAAGGGTGCATTCAAGAATTGAGTAGCTTGAGTCAGAGAGAGTGACATGCATATTAAAAAGAAATAAACTGCCTTAATATTACCAGATTTGAAAATAGCCCTACTCAAGACTATGTGCTGAACAACTCACATGTAAATCACGTATCCTGGTATCTACTGATGCTGATCTGAATTCTGAAATCAGACTTGCTTCTATAAGCAGTAATTAGGGTTGAACCACTTGGAAGCCTAATAGTATGTATAAATAGGCAGGTGTAGAATAAACTTTTCCCTATACTTCCCTATAAATAGGGGAAACCTTATACTTTCCCTATACTGCAGAGCAAAGTACAGATCTAAAAGTTGGAAATGTCAGACTTCAAGTTGCTTATGAGTGCTGAATCTATTCCTCCAAGACTGTGTATTAAAATACAGTCTCTAATTTCAGGGTCTTTTACTATTTTTTTTCTCTAGCACCCTTGCCTTATTCAGTACCTGAGATCGATGTTGCTTATTTAACCAGCAGCTCTTCAATGTTTTACTCTTTTTTTGCCATTCTATGTACACTGCTAGGCTGTAAAACATGAACACTTTTTCAGCCCTGTCTGGAAGTCAAAAACCTTAATCTTCTCATGAGGATTTCTAATGTGCTCCTCATTACATCTTAGTGCTCCAAAAACTTCCTTACACTATCCCCTGTTTAAAAACCATGAACTGAGGCAAAAACAGTTGAAAGTAAAAACTCTGCCTTTGGGTGCCCTGTTTGTTATGTCTAAATGGTGGGGTGTGCATGTTCCACACTGGAGCCTGCCACAGGTTTTCATCCAGATTGGGCAATCCCCTGGAGATCCCAGAAGATCCCATCGGACTGTTTTCCAGAGGAAACATCTTGCCTAAGGAGATACACCTAAGTCTTGTCCTCACAGAGGGTCAGGGCATGGCCGGGGTGCACAGCACACCTGGAGTACAGTATTAAGCATTATGATGTGGGGGTTTTATACTTTTTGAGTGACTGGACTTAAACACAGCTCCAGATACTTCAGGAAGTAGCTCCCCTTGTGTTGGAGTTGTGAGTCTAAAGCTCTCCTGCAAAACTGACACCAAGGCACCGGCTAGGCAGACAGCTGGGAAAACGAGAGCTCACACTTGATGATAATCTAATCAAAACCAACTTCACAAAGTTATTTGCGCAACCAACTTGCAGAAAAACACCTAGCATGATTTCCAAGATCCACTTGGCAATCACTGTAAGCAACCATCTCCTCTCTGAGGTACCAAAGTACTCAGAAATCTGGTCTCAAGTAGTTTGCTAGCATTGTGTGTGAATTCTAAAGCAAAAGAAAAAATCTTGTTCCTCAAAACAGCGTTGGACTATTCTAGCAATAACAGACCACATAAAAAACAGGTCTAGAAGGGTCCTTGACTCCTATTCAGTTCACTCCCCTGCCTCCAGCCTCTCCTCCCACAGGGCAGAGATAATTTCTAAATTATCTCTGCTAGCTATTTTTGTGACCTGTTGTTAACACAGAATGATTGTAAAGCTGAATCATTACGAAGAACAATGAAGTTAAATAAAAGGTTTAAGAGCAGAAGCGAGAAATATGTTTCAGGCCCAATCTTGCAGGCAGCTTGACTATGAAACATCTGAAGGTGGTTTTGGGTTTTTTTTTTTGTTACAATTTAATGAGCACATGAAGTGCAATCTATATAGTATTCTTTCCCACTAATCAGCTTTAGTGCTGTTGCACTGGAATTTGAGTCTGCTTCCCAGTGCCTTTAAATTATATAATACTTCATCCATATTAGCCTCCAAATGGATAAGGCTTAGAGGCTGTACAGCATTTAAGATGTGGACTTCAGACAAATCCCATGACTGGAAATTACCTTTGTTTAGTTTAAAGTTGCCAGAGCATGAAGATTATTTTTTTACAGCCGAGACAACAAGCAAAGGGCCTTCAAAGAAAAATCAAAATATCTGTACAGCAGGGGCTGATTAGGTTGGGAGGAAAAAGCCAGATGAGTCCCTCTATTAGCAGTGTCCAATGTGGTGTGTGATGAGGGTCAAATAATGGGATAGTAATAAGCCTGCTGAACAGCTTTTTCTCCCACCACCCCACCCAAGGCACCTGCCTCTAGTTGTGCTGCGACATCGCATAGATTTTACTTGCAGTGGTTTGGCTGACTGAATTCAGAGATGCATGCAGGGCGCTCAGTTATGGGGTAGTTGCGTGTAGCTGGGGAGAAAAACTGCTACAGCAGAAGTGCCAAAAATTGGCTAAATCTAAGTGTACAAAGACAAGCACTGAAGAGTTCATAGATACAGTAAGGAAAGTCATATACATCTATACATATGTATGGATACACAGATACACACATTCCTATATGTATTGATTCTATCTTACTGTCTGCAGCAGATAAATAGTGAACAGTATTTCTTCCTGCATTTTTATTCTACAAAGTGCTTTTACGGTTTCTATAGCAACTTCTGCTGTTTGTAACTTGAGGCTCATGCTAAAAATATCCATATTTAAAAGGGAGAAAACTCTAAAAAGTTAGAATAATTAGAAAAGTTGGCAATTTTAAAACGAAATAAAGTCACAGACTATGCTTAATAAGCAGCCTGTTCACGCAAGAAGCGTGAATGTGACATCCATTATGTGTCTTATAAAATAGAAATGGGGCTTTTATTAGCATGTCTTGGGTTCTTTGTTACAACCTGAGTTACTGCCTTTTGAATGACTATGTAGTGTTCTCCATCAGAAATTCAGCCACTTGGTAATGAGTAGCAAGGAGTTCCACCTCTAGACATAGCTGTCTTTCTGCCCTGGCACCCCATCATACAGGCTTCAGTGCAATAGGTGTTCCACAGCATATGACACCAGATTTTGTGAAGAGGAGCTTTACCAACGGGCAGCAAGACAAACTGTGATGGATACTACTCTTTTTCTCTTCCTTCAAATGATCAGAAAGTTTTTCTTATGGGTCATCCTTCAGCTCCAGGTGATAAAGGTCTGAAACAGACGTTCCTCTTGCCATTAGAACTTTATGAATACACAAGGGCTTTGAAAGGCAATTAGTCTTTCTCTCCATGCTGTGTTGTTGTAGTTTGAGGAGCACAGGATGTTTTATAGCATTTTGTATGCACAGAGAGGCCCACATTCAATACTAAAACCAAAGCTGTGAATTTTATGGCTGCAGCATTGCACTACAATGAGCAGAGAAGGAGGAATGTCCTTACAGGGGGCTCACGGCCTTCACTGATTTCTCTGCTCTTTTCTCCACATCATGTCCCAGCAGTGGCCCAACCTTCACAAAACAGAAAGGATTAGTGTAGGACACGGACAGAGAAGGTCCGTTCTAACCTCTGGTCTGTGCCTAAGGACTTCCCTCTGGGAAGGAAGAGAAGAACCAAATTGCAAGAAAAATGGGCAAACCTGCAGGTCAAATTAGTTAATAAGGAACTTCCTTTTTTTTGTGCACAAGAATCAATAAAAATGGTGAATGCAAGAGAGACACTGCAACACCTTTGCTTTAAAATACACCGAAGGAACTCTGAAGGGCCTGAATTAATTTTTTTTCTAGCTAAACTGACTACTTGTGAGGACAGAGATTTCACTGTGTTTGTTCTGAACAGACTACAATTGTCAGCTGCCAATAAATTAAACTGTAATAAATGGAGTCATTCTGCTGCCATGCAGTTGTGCACAAACGTTCTTGCTGGGACAGTTGTATACTCGTGTATGCTTCTCCTTGAACTTACTTTGTTATCTGCATCTTTCTCTAGGCTAATGATTTTCAATTATTTCCTTGTTGATCTCAGAATTTTGCCAGGGGAGGTGCAGAAGACATCTTTGCTTCCCCCCCCATTCCTCATAACATTTGACAGATGTCTTTGCTTTTTCTTCCTCTCTGCTGCTCCAAGCCATCTTTCTAAGTTATTTGTACCCCATTTCAGCATGAACAGATTTTTCTTGCTATGATATGTAGCTATGACAAGAGATAAGAAGTTGTATGAGTAGTTATTAAAAAGGTTACATAATTAAGACTTTTGGCACCTGAGAAAACAATTTCCCTGCCTGTACACTTGATTTTCCAAGTAAACTTAAATCATGTGAGTTAACTGTGGCAAACTACAGAATAACTGTCCCTCTTGTCTTTCCTCTTTCCACAGTTTGCAGTCATCTCTGTCTCTTTGTTGCTGTTCTTCTTTACAGCACCAGTCCTAAAAGAGGCATAGGGATTTAAATGGCTGCTAAGTTCTCCTCAGCTCTAGAGAGGAGCAGAGTATCTCACTGTAAATATGCTTTTCTGACTCCTAGTCACTGTGTTCTTTCCACGTTTCAGTTTTTCACTCTGCAATGCCAGAAGCAGTCGGCTCACATTAGTTCCAACTATCCCAGGAATTATTACCTAAAGAATTAAAATCTCAACAGGTGCCCAAAGAGTCAAGGTACAACATTTTTCCTTCCCCAGCTTTTGACCAATCCCCATGCCAGGTGTTCTACAACTGATGCCAGCTTGTTTAGTCACTTGTATCTTAAATTCTTACGTGAGACACAAGGGCTAGCAGCATTTTGTTTGCTCACAGACAGCCATTCTCAGCTGATGTAAATGGATACAGTTCCCAAGAAGCTGATGTGCCCTACACAAAGTGGTCAATGAGCTGCCATATACCAAAGTCTCCAGTTCCTTCTGATGATGGAAGATGGCTGAAAAATTCCAAAGTTTATTTGAGATGTGCATGCTGATTCTTTGGTAATGCATGGAGAAGAAAGCCAGATGCCTCTTATTGTTTACCTGCTTGCAATGTCATTATCTCTTTCATAGTGATAAATATGTTTCCTAAAATGTATTTGTATTAAAGGCACATCCTGTCTCAGGAAGGTGCTGTTTCACCTTTAAAATGTTGAGTTTACCGAGGAAGTAAGTATTTCATTCAGAATAAGGCCAGCATTAATAGTAATGCAGCCATTTTTTTGCTCAGGGGCATTTTTGGCATGCTGTGCAGAGCATGCTGTACTTTCCTAGAGCTGACAATAATTATTCAGAAAGGTTCTTCTACCACACCAAATTCAGTGCAGCTGCTGAGGACTGAGGCTTTGGCGGAAATATGTGATGATTTTTTCCTGTGTTTATCTCTAATTATTTTTGACCCACTTATATTTAAACTTACCTTCAAAAAAATGCCGCATGCTCAGCATGGAGAAAGAGTAGTGTCTGATTCTTCTCATCCTCTACCCTAAGAAAAGCAAATGTCCTTATGTCTGTCCTCCTTGACAGACAACAGGGGGAATTCTCCCTGCATCTATGGAGAGATCTGAGGATATGCCACCTTGATATCTAGCCTCTCCTCTCAAAGAAGTGAATTCTGGTTTCATAGTGAGCCCAGCATAAGGTGGAGCAAATCTTCAGGAGCTTAAGAAGCACGGGAAGCCAGGCAGTGCTCAGATACGATCTTACAGAACAACACCAATGTTTTAACTTTTGAGAGTGCTCAGATTACAATCACCTGCAGAGACAGGGAGACAGGGAGACCCCCTGATAATCTTGCAAGGAAGCAACCTTCACTGACTCTACAAGGGTTCATCTTTCTGGGGAGCTTAGAGGCTTTCCAATGGAAAGGCAAACACATCTTCTGGGAATCCTTGCTTGGAAAGACAAGAGTTACTTCTGTGTCTCCAGAACAAACGCAGCATTCAAGAAAGACGTTTGTGTGCTCTGTGACACCTCTGCCTGATCCTGCCCAAGGTGACATGCAGATTTCCACACAAGGAAGCTGCACAAGCTCAGGTTATTCAGCCATGATGGGAAAGTTCAAGGTTTGATTAGGGATGCTAGATGCACACAGGCCAGAGCTCGATGAAAACCTGCCATATACTTAGCTGGCTATACTCTGTTATGTAGGCATTTATGCCTCAGTGTTTCAAGGGTGCAGTTGCTTGTAAAAAGCAGTTGGTTCCACACAGAAATAGGAGATGGTATTCAGCCACCTTCTCTGCTACATCCTTCCTATGAGAAGTTCTACCAAACTCAGTGAGAAATAAACTATCCACAGTGGGAACTGCTCTTGTTCCTTGATTGTCAGTAACATACTTGTAATTTATTAGTGGAGACTTTGGCAGGAGAAGGTTCATCTCCTTCCTTTCCCTGTACTTCAGCAAATCTTTAGTCTTTTCAGTGTCTGGCAAAGAAATGCTTTTTATTTGCAGGTTGTAATCCATCTAGCTTTAGTCCTAATCAAATCCACATCAGGAAGACATTAGAATGCACTGCAATTTTTAAAGTGTGGGTGTTCGGACTCAATTGTTTACTTTATATTTCTTAGTGATGTGCATGCTCTGTTCCAGACCACTCCTGGTGCTTTTTGCTTGAATGTGTATTTTAATTTCTGTTCCGTTATGTTTCTTTTTTCTTTTGGGAATGGTTTTCTGCTGGCCTGTGATCTGCTTCGTAATTCCAGTGGAAAGTTTCTGAAAATAAAAGAGGCTTTAATGAAAGACAAAAAGTGGTTGTAAGTTTTAAAAATAAAAAGTATCTGTATCTTTCACTGAAGTGCAGTGATTTAAGCTTCTGAGGGCATGAGAAAGCCTGGTTATTTTAGAAGGTGAGATAGATCTTAGAAACTACCATTTGGTCTTCTAGTACCCTCATGAACATGCATCTTGAGGATTTGAAGGTCCTAGGTCACGTTTACTTGCAGAGGAAAAATATCTGAGGGCAACTTCTGACAGATTATTATGCCAAGGAGATGTGACTTCCACATGCACCTGGCCCTTGGATTGCCTACTCTGGGAGTCACTGCTTCCTGATTCAGTAGGGTCAACCAGCCCTTACTCCTCTCCCAAGTCCCTGTACTCTAAAGGATACAGGAACTACACAACCCAAAAAGAGAACCAGTGTCTCCTTTGGACAAATCCAAGATCTGGATAATTGAGGGACCAAGACTGTAGGGCCTGCCACAAAGCACATCTACTGTACAACCTAGGGATGGCCTTAGGCCCTTTCAGCTTCACTAGAAGTTTGAGCATAGAGTAGGAGTCTAAATAAACCTGGTTTCAACCCTACTTTAGTCTTAAAGGAAAATAATGCAGAGAGAGGGCCGCAACTGAGTGTACAGAGGGCACCAGGGCAGGAAAACAGAAGTAGGTGAGCACCTGGAGGTTGTCTCCAGGTGGACAGTAGTGTCCCCTTTTTTGAATCTGGGCCATGCTGATCCCCCACTACTGAATAGATTTATAAAGCAAAGTTTCTTAAATCTAGAAGCTTGCTTAGCATCACTTCTAACCAGATCAGTTATTTTCATTACCATGGCTGAGGGCCATCCGTTAGAATCCTTTTTAAGTCAGAAAACAACGGCGAAAGGAGCCACAGAAATCATGTCCTCTAAGGATGAGTGAGAGTGCTGTGTTTTTAAATTGCTGAATACTGGGTGAACTTAAAAGGAGAGACCATTTCCATTCTTCCTGAGGCAAGAATCACTGCTGGTTTCCTTTGAGCATAGTCCCTTTGCACAGAGCGTGCAAAGCAGCTGAAAGTGTCTCTTCATGACCTCAGTCATCCTCCAAACAGACTAAGCAGGATGTGAAAGAAGCAGCAGCCACTGGGTGTGTCTTGCCTGTGAGAAATTCATAAGGCCTTTGGTTTGCAACTGCCTTTAAATCCATTATAAGAAACTACCATATTTTGTTTGGTGGCTCCCTCCTGATACAGTAATTAAGTCCCTTTTAAAAGCACATCAACAGAAAGCACAATCAAATTCTCATTACAGCCAGTGGCAAAACTCCTGTTGAATTCACCGAAGTTGCAGCAGTGGATGGTAGCATCCTCTAGGCCAGACTGGGAACAAAGAGGGAGTCTTCTCCAGCTGGAACTGCGGCCTGGTATAACTGAAAGTGCACATTGGTAAGATATTTTCATCATAAGAAAACCAACTATTACTGTATTTTCTTTTTTCTTTTAAGTTGAGCAACTTACATAGCCTCCCTTTCCTTAAAACTTCTCCTCTCAGACAAATCCTTTCATTGTCCAATATGCACGCAAGCGATGGAACACTTAGACTGTGGTAAGCTGGAAACTCATCTCTGCGATTTGAACACTGGCACTTCTAATCCTCTGAAAGGTACAGAGTGTTACGAATCCAGCTTCTTCTCTTTTGACTTTTGCATTTGCATTTGCTAACCTTTGTATTTTTTTAATTCATGCAGCTCTCTATTGGCCTCCATTCCTCATTATTGATGCACGTTACACATCTTCTTTTTGTCCAACGGCACAGCCTTGCTTATTTGTAAGGAAGAGTCTGAGGCAGAGAGTTTAAGGAGGCCTGTGTGTCCCCCTTGCAGACAGGATGCCCTTAGCTCTGGCATGGGGAGGTGGTTAGTGAAGAGCTGAGTTTAGCTGCATGTCAATATGGTCCATGCAAGCCAGCCAATTTCCTCTATTATTCTACAAGAATATAATTTCTTTCTGGAGTGTTGTGAATACTTCCTCTCATATGGATGGTTTTAATGGATCGTTTCTCCAGGAACAGTACAAATACTGCAGGGCACTTGACATTTATATCAAGGATGTAGGGCAAAATTCTATCATACTATATAAATAGCTGTGACTATGCTATTAGGAACCGAGGACCAGATAACATCAACTGCCAGGGCACTTTGTCCCACGATGGTTCATAGGGTGTGGTTCTTAGGAGCAAAAGTGACATCTGTAATGTTTATAAAATCTGTAAGATGTGTTTATCTCCATCGTAACACCGTGTTTGCTTTGTTGGGCTGTAAAAAACAATCTGTGAGTGTCAGCCATGAAAATACCTTCCCTTCAAAGCTTGAACAAAGGACAAAAGCCAATAGCTTTGGGGCCTAGGCCACTGAATTTTCCTAAGATTTTTTTCCATCTTGCCCTTCATATGTTTAACAGCTTATAAATTGGATTCTGTATGATTGTCCCGGAAACCAGATTCTCTTCTATTTAGGTTCTTATCTCACCATCCTTGTCTCCTAGAAGAGCCTAAAGCAATACAATTAATAGTCTACTCCTGAAACCACTGATCTCAACATCCGATTATTTTAGAAAGACAATGATAGAAACGCTTTTGAATTTGTCATCCTGTCCTTGAAAGATGGAAATACAATCCTGGTACACAGAGACATTTCTGTTTTAGAGAGGGCTTGAATATTCATGTATTGTCTGAAATCCTTCTCTTACCAATAGTATAAGAGTTATATATTCAATATATGTGGAAGATGTGCTCTTTAAAGTAAACCCTCACCGTATGCTTATAAAGTTAGTCACAGTAAAGGCTAATCATGGTTAACAACGAATAGTGTGGGAGAAACAAACTAGAAATAAATTGCCAGGCAGTAAACTCCTCACATATCAGAACCCTCTTGAAGAGCTGATGCAAACATCCCTAGACTCCTAATTTATCTGACTTCTCCTATTTTATTCACTTTCATGCTTCTTATAAATATCTGTCACATATCTGCTTAGCTGCATTAAGCCACTGTAGAAGGAAGACTTTGAAACAGAGAATTTAAAATGTTGAACAGGCCAGTGATCATAGGACTACGTAATTAGCCAAAACAAGTAATTCTCTTCTGTGGCATTACATATAAAATAACTCCCCGATGGCGTTGAGAAAAAACCAAATCAGAATACCAACAAATGAAAACAAGGCTGGAATATTTCCATACTCTGTCAGTTTTCATTTCTTTGTGCTCTCTTGCTCAGAAAAGGCATCAGAAATGCAGTCTTGCCAGAAAGGTTGCCTGTTGACTGTAGGACTTGCTAACAATGACCCACTGTAGAAATGTTTTTAAACCTGCAAGTATCCAGCTGCATATGAAAATCTCCACATTTCCCACTGTTGAACATCAGAGCTCACAGAGGCTTTTGAGTGCTTATTTTCATTATGGTTGGACTCAATGACCTTTCAGGTGGTTTCCAACCTAAATGATTCTATACCACCACAGCTTTGAACTGAGATGTGAAATGGAAACTCATATTACCTCGGGCAGGATCTCTTACCAACATCACACTCACATGAATTACTTTGTCATTATTTCCAGTTCTCATTGAATTTTACATGAACAGGGCTAACTCACAATCTCAGGGAAGAAATCTCTTGGTAGACCTGCTGGTTGTTGTTACGTTAGTCATTTGCCATTATCCTTAGTGACTCCTCTGGCATTAAATCCTCTGAACTTCTGTACTGGCCCTCTTTCCCCACGTCCATACCACAGAGAACCAGCCCAGGCAGCTCAGCTGCTCCTTACCATTCAGTGTGTCTGTGGACAGCAAGCATTATTGATCCAGGCCAAAAACTATAATTTGGAAAAGGGACATTAATTTCAAAATTTCTGATTTCTCTTCAATTTCCTGAAAAGACACGATAGGCTTGAGTCAGATGTTTAACAGTCGTTGCCAGGCAGGCTGGAATGCTCACATCTCCCTTTATAAGAACAGACTTTAGCAAAGCCACAGGATTTGTCATCTGCCATCTTTGTATGTGACACAGCTTCTTCATTTTCCCTCTGGATCACCAAACAGGACAAGTGAACATTTACCTTCCTGTCTGATGTCTGGTGCTTCTGCTCCTGTCCTCAGCCTAGTCCTTTTTTAGCTCAGGCTGTATCTCTTCCTAACTACAAAATCACTGAGGACCAAATCCAGCTAAGCTGTGGGGGTGACTCAGTGACCAAAAACATGTTGGCTAAAGTGGCACTGCAGATTGACATGTGGTGTCTGTATTGGCATCACCATCATTCAGCATGTCCCAGAACTGATTTCTGAGGATGAGCCCACAGAGCACTGGGGCTGGTGTCATGGACATTAAATGAAAACGGTAACTCTGAAGTTTTTATCTTCTCTCCATCTCAAAGCAGAGAATAGAGCCCTTCACAGCCTAGATGGAGAGGAAAGCAAAGATCACTCCTGCTATTTTATTTCCTGGAAGATGAACTTATCTGTGAGAGAGATTCAATCCAGGGACTGGAGCTTCAGCTGCAGCTTTAAAGTAAAAACTTGTGTTATGAGGCTTTCATTTACTTGAGAGAGGTTTGTTTTGTTCTTGCAAACTCTTTAAAAGGATCTTTTAAAGGGATTTTTCAAGGATCTTTTTTAATGCAAGATAGTTCTGCTTTAACCTCACTCTTGAAGCTGATGATGATGCAGGGGGAAAAAAAAAGAGTCCACTGACACTACACATCAAAACATGCTATATACCATGAGGGTGTTGAATTCTAAAGACTCACAGGCTTAATGGCAAATGATGTCTGACAGATATGGTGACCACTGCCACCTTTTCTACCTCAGCAATCCCTCTAGTTGGTCAAACCTGTTACTGTGTAATGCTGACACATTAATCAGTTCCATTGAGCATTGTGCCTTTTGGACCAATGCTGTTACTGAATTTAATGTGTGAGTCTGCTAAGATCAGGAATTCTCTCACCCAAGACAGGGTTTTGAAGTGACCAGAAGAGGGGTTTGAAGTCTATTCAGACACACATTAAAATGTAAACCCAATATTTCCTACCTTTCCTTTCTAAATTATTCTATGAATCCTAAGTAATGAACCCCAACAGCATGTAGTTGCATAAAGAACAGTAGTTTTTGACACAAGGGAAGGGAATTCATCCTGGCCACAGAAAAAGAAGCTAATGTCAGAATTAGAGGCTGCAACCAGCAGTACTAGCTTCTAAGCCTGAGAACAGCCCATTAGATTTTGCCTAACTGCCAGCCTAAATTAGGCATTAATGATTTCTCCAACTCCCATTTGCTTACTTCAGCAGGATGAAAATCAGAATGCGAGAGGCAAGAAAATCCCTGTGCTGGGATTCACAAAATCTGAAAAAAAAGTTTGTTTCAAAAGCTTTTTTTCTTCTTAGGTGTGGTGGTGACAGCTGCCCTCAGAAAAACACAGACAGACAGATGGATAAGGAATACTTTCTTTAATGATCTGAACCCAACATATATCTTAACAGTCTTAAGTCAGGTCTCCCACAGTAAAAGGAGATAAACAGAACAGGAGAAGATACTGAAATAAATTTCCCCAAGACCTTTCTCTTGAGGAGTGTGGGGCGAAATAGTGAAGGGATTTCTACATCTCTCTGTTTAGTTGCTCTGAGAGGAGGCTCCTACCCACATAGCCTCCTCCGAAGCGTCCAAGAGGGTGTTCCTGGGGACATGGAGAAATGGTGCCATGTGCCAGAGCCTGTTGTTCAAGCTTTCCCTGCCCTGCTATCAGCTGCAGAAGTCATACAGGGCTGTGACCCCACAGAGACCAGGAGGCTGGAACTGGAAGCATCTACTTTCCTACAGAGACAAAGGACTATCCAGTCACAGATCTCTTCACGAAGGAGAGGATATCAAGGCCTCCTGCTGACTCTTAAAGGCTAATTAGACTGGAAACTCTTGGCAGGCCTTTGCAGGGACTGTGCTGCTGGGACTCTTCAGTCATTTCAGTGCTTCTAATAAGGGGACTTGACATATAGTATCTGCAGAATTCTTTATGGCATTTCACTGGATCCCTTTCTTTCCTCCCTGCTTGCACGGCAACCTCACTATTGCATGCAACATTTATTCTGGTTTTCAGACTTCTGCTGCACCTGAGCACAAAGAAGACAGATCTGCTCCCATACATCTGCTGCTTTGCAACTGTGCCATGGGCAAGATTAGCTTCCTAAGTTACGGAGCATAGTTTAGTTCCTATGTGCTCACAGATGGGCCAGCAAACATAATGGGAGCTGAAAGAAAATATCTCAATTCATTGTGCCAGGCAAGAGTTGCTGCAGCAGATTTTTTAGGGTGACTGTTTGTATTCATGTGCAGGCTCCCAAAGCATTGCTAAAGTGACAGCCTGTTTCTTTAAGAACTGCTGCTACAGAATGTTCCAATACACTGATACAAGGAAATTGCTGCAACTCCTTTCGTGTTTGATTTCTTGAACTATCAGTCGAAATACTCCATCTGTGCCTTCCCATCTGTACCGCACGTTTTGGCAAGACAACAAGCCAAAACTTTTCCTTTCCTCTATCTCCCTCCTTCCCCTTAGGCCCTTATCACTCCTCCCCCTCTAGCTCTTCTTTTTGTTAAGAAACACGGTGGAGAAAAACAAAGTCCAGTGCAGGATTCCTTCTTCTGTCTCTCATTTTACTTCTGATTACCCTGGAGGAAGAACCTTGTCATCTTCCTACTCTGCCCTGCAAGGGCTACATAGGTTACGAAATCCAAAGGATCTGGCCCTGGGAAAAGAATGTGATGGAGACAGGATGACTCTCAAAGAGAAAGATTATGTTGTCTTTTAGCTGCAGGGATTCCCGGAGAAGAAAGTCAGAGTTACTGTGGTAGAAGACATTGGGCACGAGACCAGAGGGAGAGGAGATTGGATGGAGCTGAGCCCCGGAAGCAAGAGGAAGCCCTGCAGGGCCAGTCTCCTACTGCCAGGGGAGAGACAGGGTCAGCTCTGCTGCCCTTTGCCTGCCCCAGAGCTGCTGGTGCCCCCAGGCATCCCGGCCTGCTGTGCTCCCTCAGCCAGCAGCCTGAATCTGCGTGGCTGTACCACAGGCAGAGAAAACCCATGGCTGGTTGGATGCTCCCAAAGTCTGCTGCTGGGGGTATTTTTACTTTGCCCCT
The DNA here is from genome assembly GCA_013396775.1 of Cephalopterus ornatus. NCBI lineage: Eukaryota > Metazoa > Chordata > Aves > Passeriformes > Cotingidae > Cephalopterus > Cephalopterus ornatus. The sequence goes on from VZRE01011553.1 coordinate 453,374, forward strand.
GTGCTGGTTGTCCAAATGAATTCCTCTAGTCTGGATATTCAAGGATTCCTTTGGGGTTTTACTCTCACATAGTCTTCTGACTACTGCATGCTAGTAGGTGTGTCTGCTAATCCTAGAGTTATAACTTATTTTATCACAAGTGGGGTTTTTTGTCTGGATTATTTTAGCTTGACAAGCAGAGGAGAAGATTAGACTAAGTTTTCTAAAAATTTGTGAATGTTTTTGAAAAATATAGGAAACATGCTGTGTTTGTATTTTTCATTTTTTACACAACTCAACCACCTGGCAGAGAGCACTAAAAAAAAAGAAAAAAGAAAAATAAAAGAAGAAGTGTGTTTGCTTGCCACAGACATCAAACAAATAATGAACAATCAAAGCAAAGCGATTACAAGCAACCCAGAGGCAGAAAACAATTCAGTACAGCAGCTCAGATGAACTGTCACAAGCAAGGAGAGCAGTCACTGACAAAGCACTAAACCCTCAAAAATGGCCCAGTGGCACACACCAGGTAATCCTGAAGGGAGACTGACCTGTAAAAGCTTTTAAAGCTCCTTCCTCTCCCAGACTGACATCTAATAAATCTTTTGAGAACATTGGTATATGTGAATGGGAGTAGCTGTAATGGAAACTCTCATACGCTTGCAGTTAGCATGTGCTAAATTACTTTACTGGACCCACAATGTAAACGTGAGCAAGACAGTATTTTGCACAAGGTAGCTGCAAACAGTAGAATGAACAGGAGGCACAAATTCTCTTCCCTGGGATTCCTGAAGCATGCATGGTGTTTAATTGATGGTTACAGTTTTTTATTCCTACTTCACCCTCTCTCCCTCCCTTCTTCCTTCTTCCTCTGTCAGCATGAAAAATTCACACACTCACACACACAGAGAATCTCACAGTGTCCTGATCTGACCCCACCACTAGAAGCAATATGGGACAGCATTTAGCTACTAAAAAACCTATAAAGTGCTGTGAAAACATCTGCAGCAGGCTTTTTGTTAGGAATTGACAGAGCTTCCTCTCAGAAGGGCAAGTAACTGTGTTTAGCACAGGCCTGGCACCATCTTCCCTGATGGTCCACCTTGGTGTATCTCCCCACAGGCAGCCTAGATAGGTAAAGGGAATCTGGATCTCAGTTCAGGGGTGGGAGCAGCCACCACATCATGCAGGGTATTGCTCCCATAAGAAGGTTCTTGGGCTGTTTCTCCACCAGTGTGTTGCCCCTGGGGTTATTTCTTACCAGCAGCCTGTGTACCATAAGGTGTCGTTTTCATGCCTGAGTAAGTAACGAGTCACTAGTCAGTCTTGCTACACCAGTGCTTCACAGCCTGCCGATGCTATAAATAAGTTCCCCTCTCCCACTTGCTCCCTGGCATGTTCACGCCCTGGTTAAGATACTAGTGTCCAGCAGTGTCGCTTGGCTCAGCTTAAGATCCCTGAACCCAGCAATTTTTGAGGCTGGCACATCAGACTGTTTATCATCCTAAATCAGAAAAAAATTATAAATGATGGTGCTTGCTTAGGGCTTGGCTGTGCATGTCCTTAGTGTGCTGTTTTGGACAAAATCTTCTTGCAGATGCCTGGCACATGTTCCTACAGTTTCACAGCTGCATTTTCACCACAAGAACTCTCCACCGCATGAAGCACTCACTGGTCTTTTAAGGCACTGCCCTTTGCTTCTAATAGTTATTGATTCCCTGAATGCAGGGGAATATGGATTCAATTAGCTGGTTATAGCACTGTAGTTCAGAGCTACTCAGCATTTCCAGTGTACAAGCTTCTGTTATCAAGGTTTGTATAACATAAAAATTCAGTCTGCATTAAAGGTCTTTTTTTCAGATAATTAGTTCATAATGTGCACTAATTACTTTTATTATTTTACCTTCACCACTTAACGCAAATATACAGTGAGTTTCCAACAAAAATTTCTTAAAGATGGGCACTTCCACTCGGGGCAGCGCTGGGCAGCCATATTTAGAAGGATTTATTTTTTTGGTTGGATGAAAAATTGCTCACAGAGACTTCTGCAGGCACTGCAGGCTGCCACGCCAGAGCACAAAACTTCCCCTTTGCACAGAATGGAGATAATCTAATAGCCTCTGAAATCAATGCCCCTTTAATACAGATCATTGCTTACCCTGTTGTTTTCTGATCAAGCTACTTACTGCTATGTCTTTTCTCCAGAAATATCAGCTTTTTCAGCTTTCCTCTTCATTCTCAAACAACAGTTGGATGCTGTTGTTTTAACAAAATCCTTAGGCAGTTTTTACCCATATCCTTACCCCAGCTTTAAGAACATGGACATCTCCCCATCTGAGGAAAGGACATCCCACGCTATCAGGTGTGACTGCACTGCAGCCTGTGCTCATCTCACTGCCAGCTCTGCAATGTCCCTGCCTCCTGACCCCCCAGCAGCATTTGCAGACAGGTCTAGGGAAGGGTCAGGCCATGGCCACTGACAACTACACTGGCTAATGCAGTGCTCTCCTCCATGGCAATAATACGCAGAGTCCAAAAAGCCAGCTCATCCAGCATATTCTCACATTTTCAAGGCAACTTGGACCCCAGAGGTATCTTTCCAGCAAAAGCGAGGACTTTCTGGACGGAAGTTCCTCCTGAATTAGGGCTCAGCAGGAACTGTGTGATGCTGGTGCTCAGTGCCATGCTTGGAGTTCAGTGGGATCTGTGATTCTAAAAGCCTTCGGCTCTCAGTGAAGCAAGACACTGCCAAGAATCTCACTGGTGATATTGCAGCACCGTGAGAGGCAGTCAGCCCCGGCTTTCTTGCTCCAGCTGGGCCAGGAATTCAGCAGAACTGCTGTTCCTCATCGTGGCAGGATAATGCTCTTGTAGGAGATGCTTTCTCCTGCTTCTGTGGTTCCAGGTCAGAGCAGCCAGAATCCTCCATGTCTTCCTATGGTGGGCTCTTGTCCACATGAGAAGCAGCTGCTCTTCTCTCCCAGCTTCTTTGGAGCTCAGTGGCAACCTGTCGAGTCTGAAACTATAACCCCTGCCTATTCTTTCCCTTCTTTTCTGGATTTAATGATGCAATGTTTGAAAATGAGGAGTTCCTACTATCTTCTAGAACCTCTTAATTGGAGGTTTCTTTGCTCCCTTAGCTCTAAACCTTCCTCATCTTCCTCCCACACCTTGTCGTTACTGGAGCAATACTACCACTCTTTTCCTATCCTTCAGGGGTTTTACCTCACTGTGTTCCTCCTCCTAGTCCCTGACAGACAGCTGAAGTACACTCAGTATTTCAGTGCTCGGTATTCTCAGTGCACACCATCGAGTTGCCCAGCACAGAAGATGCAAGTTTAACATTCAGGACAGTTCAACCCAAGACCACTTCCCATCACCCAGCCTGCTCTGCCTGGGTGCATGTCTTCACCACATCCTAGGTGAAAGCCAGGCTGAGATGTGAGTGGGAGGAGTGGACACCATTCCTTTTATCCATGCTATGCCCTGTTTGGTGTCCACCAGAGGAAATCCCACTGAAGGGATAGGGTAGGTTGCAGCTGGTCCTCTGAGCTGGGCAGCACAGGGACAGGATGATATCACCCTCAGAGCATGGGCCTTTGAGGACAGATTCAGCCTGGATGCCTGTTTTTAGGACATTTAAATTTTTTTTAACTTTTCCCTTTCTATAATCTAATATTGTTTTTCTAGCTGCAGTATGTCTCTTATTACAAGTATTCTAAAATATCTAAAATAGCACAAATGTTTATAACATACTTAGTAAAAGGATGGCATATTAAAATGTATTTACGTCTCAAAAATTCTAACCTCAAGCAGACTTGTCATTATCTAAATAATTTGCTGAAGAGGACATAAAATAATCTCCCCCTCTTCCAGGGGAGACATAATATTTACAGAATCTTATCTTCACAAACAGAATCTGTATTTTAAGCTTTCAAATTACAATTGGCATGTTAAGAGGTGTCAAGCTGAAAAGGAATTAGGAACATGTGAACAGCAAAGGAAGAAAAAAATTACTGAAATGTATCACCATTGCTATGTTAATATATGGCAAACTTATGACAGGTAAATGTATAAGGACTTATTTGCCAACGCAGAACACTCTACGGAACATTGATTTAAATATAGCCATGTCTTCCTCTCTTCAGTGTGTCATAATGTAGTAGTAGTAGTACTGTGTCCTCTGATGTCCTCTATTTTCACAGTTGATACAGGAACCTAGCTAGAAAGATGAGAGAAAATGGGTGGGAAGTATAGTAGCAGACTGCAGCCATTGCCTTGATGTATGCACTGGAGTAGAACCAGTGCATTTCTGGAACTGGTAAGAATTGTTATTAAGATCATGCTAGAAATATGCATCCCTGTGGTCACTCAGCTATGGATTAAGGTGACACGCATTGCAGCAGCATAAATTGACAGGTATCATTAAGGCTGAGATGCCATTTCTATGCCATGGATGGTATCCTCTCCCCTCCTTTTCTTGGATGTGTGTCTGTATAGGCACTAACATAATGACAACTCTGTATTCAGATTGTCACAGTATGAGCAACAGTAATGTCCATAAAGGACCTCTAATGCTGTGTCAATTAAACAATATGCATTTTAAATGTGCTTAAGTCTGAAGCCACATAATAGCTTGCAATCTTTCAGAAGAGCTTGTAATAGCATATTACTTCGATCAATCCATGTCAGCTGTCCTCAGACCACTGTAGGGTGAAGGTCTTTTCTGCAGTCTTCCTGGCTGGATGTGCACTGTACTCGGTTACTGCAGATTGGTAAGAACAGGATGACTTTCTACTCCAGCACTTCCTCGAGCGCTCTTTCCCAATTGAAATGTAGGCTCACCCCCTCTTTACTATACTGTGACCTTCACTGGTATTTATTACTTTCAAACCATGTTTAAAAGCTGCCCAGGTAAATATAAAGAGGTTTTTAATGCTGCCATAGCAGGAATATATTCCCTGTAGGTTAGACAACTTTTTAATTTGTTGGAAGTTGTGTGCTTGTAACCAATCTGTCACTGGGCCACCACTTCTTCTCACCCCAATCCCTGTGGGGAGAGGTCAGACCTTCCATCTTAACAGTTTGTCTTTGCCTGCACGTGGCCAGACAGATGGGCTACTCTGCTCCTCTGCAAGCTGTCTGAGTCAGAACATGTTACTGGAAGTAGATTAAGCCTTTAGTCTAAGACGACACCTAAAGATTTGCCTGAGACTTTGCCTAGGAGCGCCACTGAAAACATTTGTGCCTGGATCCAGGATGGCAGTGCCACGATCCAGAGGCCTCCTTGGCTTCACCCTGGATCTGTCCCTGCCAGTGGGACTCTGGTGCTACCCCTCACTCACTGGATTTTGTAAAAGCTGTGTAGAAGAGGCCTGTGAAATCTCCAGTGTTTTCTCACAGCTATGGAGGGGAGCACCCTCTGAGGCACAAGGATGTCCTGCCCAGGGCAGCAGCTTCTCCAGTAGCCACAGGGGCTCTGGGGGTTTCTTTGTTCTTTTTCCTGCAACATTTTATTGAGATCATAATCATGAAGTGTTAGGCTTTCCTGAATGCTCAGAACGAGCTCCTTTCTGGATCTTCCGTCTAGTCCGCTTATTACTCCAGGGTGTTGTGTTACAGAGAAGGTGAGAAGAGGCAGCAGCAGCTATCACATGTAGTTGATGATTTTTTATGGGGTCAGTGGTTTATAGCTCCAGCAAAAGAACCTAAAGTGACTGAATTTGGGCTCCTCCTTAGGCAGGGCAAAGGCAGCAGCTCCGTTAGTGCTTTTGCCATGCAAGGCAAGATACTCTTCTCACAACTCCCAGAAAGCACATTTCCTCTCTGACTGCAAATGTTGACCATCCTGGAGCAGCGATGGAACTGTGTTTTGTAGCATAAGGAGGCAAGCCAAGCTTGATTTTTCTTTCATGGCTTGCATTTCCATGCTATTTCTTTTCTTCATGTCAGACAGTATGTGCTACACAGTTAATTTCGGAGAAACTGCAGAGGAGGCTTGGCATCGATGTTCCTCAGCCTGAGCCCAAGCTGATCCACAAAATGCGGGAAAGGGGCTGAAGATAAAGTGTATTTTCAATCAGAGTTCATGAAACCCACAGAAAGACACCATTGTTTTTAGTTAAGTACTAGAGTTGCAGTGCCTTGCACCTAATCAGTGGGCTACCCCTAAAACACTGAGGACTGGAAAATACGTGGGCATCTAAAGTGCAGCCCAACATCTGAGTTGCTCAATATCTGCAGCACTTTGTATAATTAAATTATTCAATCACAGAATCACAGAAATGCTTCAGTGTGAAGAGTAACTGCTAGAACCATAAAAATACATGTTTGGTTGGGTCAAAACCAAGCAGTGCAGGTTTTGGACTTTCTAGATTTGAAAGTTCACTGCATGGGACTGGTTCTCATTGTGCCAGGAGGCACGACCCTGGCCTTGCATCTTTCCAGCACTGGAACTTCTAAAACATTGTGACTGATTTAGGGAATTACAGAGAATAAGGAAGAGTTCCAGATGACTGTGAGTCATTGACCACTTCCATTCCTCTCATTTAATTCATGGGAATATTTTCTTAACCTTCACTCATCCTGCCTTTTCTTTTTTTTTCTTATCTTCATTTTTGTTTTCTACCTCTCTGGTTTGTTTCCATGATAAACTTTTTCTGCTGTTTACTACCTTTCATGTTCCCTTTCAAAAGATTTCCGAGCACTCTTTAGATTTGCTGTTGTGAACTTTCACCTGGCAAATCCCACCCTCCATTTTGTTTCCTCAGAGGCACATTTATATGCTAAATTGGTTCGGCTCTTCTACAGAAAATGGGAGTTCAGGCACAGAGGGATGTGAAAGGCACAAAGTACATGGCTCAGCTCCATGGTCTCTCCCGCAGTGCACGCGCAGAGAGTGTGAAATAGTCATTACAGGAGAGTGTCATGGTGAATACTGTGTGGCATGTCCTCACCTTCCTCTGGTCCAAGCAGCATCTGGAGGAAGACAGCCCGCTCAGCTGATGTACATGAGCCTCCTGCTAGCACCCCAACCAAGGCATGACACTGAGAGAACCAGGATTTTCCCTCTACATGGCCCAGTTAGATGCCACCTAGATACTGTAGCATGGCAACAGACTGCTTGGGAGCTGCGCTACAGATGAAGCACTAACCATTTCTCTGTGTTGCTGTCTCCAAGGAGGAGTTTAATATAAGTCAGTCCCGTAACATCAGTTTGACATCAGCCTATGTCTTTGCCACATTAATTCAATTTATTACCCAGGTTGATCCACACTTTGCATTCTATTTAGGATGCCAAGGGACCTGTTCATCCCTAATGACTGAAGAAGCATTTGTGTTTTATAAGCTATTTGGGACACACCATAAGGAACTAAAAGTGTCTGGTTTACTTTCATTGTTAAATTTACCATGTACCCAATTCAGATGCTGTTGAAATTGATAGCAAACTTGCCAGGGACCACTGCAACTGAAATGCTTTCTGAAATTTAAGGAGTCCCGTCAAAGATGTTCTCCCCCAGAAAAGGCATCCTGGTGCCTTCTTAAATAATGAATGAAAAACGTTGTCGGGGGTGGGATGGAAGTTACAAAATGATAGTTTGTTGTTCTGTCTTTTATCTCTAGATAAACTTTGATCTCTAGAAAGTGTTTCTGCCGTCATTTGTAAGACTTTGCTTAGTCTTTACTTGGTAGCATATTAAAATTCAGCTGACTAATTTCACTGGATTTCTTTGATCTTTTTCCTTCAGTGTGAATCACTCTAGCTGAAGAGTTTGTATTCATCTGAACAACATTCATCCTCCTTTTTCTGCACATTCAGGCATTTGGGAGTTTCCCTGTACTGCATTTTTTTCTACCTATCCTTACTTATTCCAGTGTATTGCTCCTTTTCTTTGCTTATGTTCTTCTTTTCATGTGGTCTGTTTCTGTCTCAAGTATTCAGATTTCTGCAAGTGATAAAGCTCTGGAGCACTTTCCAATCCCTCACCCCAGCTGCCCCTATGGATTACAAAGCTGTATAGGTGGCTATCAGTACACTGCCCATCAGTGCTGCTGAAGTCCATACTTCTTTTTAAAACAATGTATTTGTTTAGGAATGAGTGTTGTGGATTTTGGAGCACGGAGTAGGGGATCAGGAGCATCTGTTAGGGCACAACAGTAAGGTAAGTTCTGTAGCAAACCAAGAAAAATTATATCCGATTGTCGGCTTCTTGCATTCTGCTACTTCTGAGTCTGTATTGTTGCAGTGCCTGGACCATACACCTTGCCCAGCCCCTCCCCAGGAAAAAATGGAGAAGCCCTGGATGGAGATGCAGCAGGGGCGCTTTGTCTGGGAAGGGCAGCACAACACACGCGTGCCCGGCCACAGAAGCAGCAGCATCCCTCTCAGCACTCTCCCTCAGCCACCCAGCACACAGATGATTAGAGACAGACGCACTCCCCACGTCTCCCACCCACTCACTGCTCATTTGCTCCTGAAGGGAGCAAAGAAAACATATTTTCCTTGTCCCCATATAAACAGACCCCATTGCTGTCAAACCCCCAACCCATGAGCACCAGGCACATATGCTTGTGTACACACACTCATACTCCACCTGCTTCTTTCTACAAAAGATCCGTGTTAACCCTCTGCAGAACAAAAAAACATTTTAAGAAATCCTTAGAGATGGAAAAAGAATTGGTTAGAATGCTCTTTACCTGTTTCTCAGTTGTGAAATCAAACTATATACTATGGTCCACACTTCTTTTCATATAGGGATGTGCTGCCTGTCCTCAGGACAAGAAGTTGTTTTTTTACAGGCCAGTACAGAACTTGGAGCACATGGATTTATTTAGGAGGGCCCTCACTATGTGGCAGTTTCACCTCTCATGAATGCCAGATGATACTTGATGCTTAGCTAGAATTACCTTTAGGAGTTGGCAATAATACATTTACAGACAGTTTTTTGCACTATATTCTAGTAATGTGGTGATTTGACATAAATCAGTGCAAATTAAAAGAGGAATGAATCTGCAGGGCTCTGTGCTGGTAAGGTGATGTGCTGGAGAAGAAGAAATTGAAGACTTTCCTTTGTGAACAACCTTCAGTGTCTCAGGGCAAACCCATTAACTAGTAGCTTCTACTCAAATTATTTTCATTCAGATCCAGTTTTTGTCCATTGTCAACAAACCCTGGATAACATGTGGAGCTTCAACTGTAGACGAGTCACCCAGTTAACCCAACTGATTTTTTGTGATGTACCTATCCAAGATGTCTGGGCACCCAAGAAGAGGGTCTGTCCTCTAATTGTGCCCCACCAAGACTACTGCAATAGAAGAGCTGTTTGTGGTGCAAATAGAATTGTATATTATTCATTTGATGTGCCAGTTCACCACCTCTGTCTAGCTATGAGCCAGGCCCACAATACCAGTCAGGGCTACCTGATGCTGATCCTGAAAGGTGTGATGCTCTGCCCTGCAAAACACTGGATTGGCTTCACGCATTGTGTGCTGACAGTTTGGCTCTGCAGACCTTCATGCTATGACCTACTTTGCTCCTCTTCCTCTCCTTTTCCAGCCCAGGGCATCTCTGACCACACTGAATCCCAAGCCTGAGTGAGAAGGGTTTTCTCTTTCAAAATTTTGTCTGAGGGAGACAGGTTTCAGACAAATTCTATGTATGAGACCACAACAGCTCTCACCCACAGGGTTATTCTGAGCTCAGCAAATCAATGCTGTCTCTGCTGAGAAGCAGGAAAAAAGTCTCCACCGACAGGGGAGGGGGTGAAACACTCACTAACTTGTCAGATCACATCATCTCACGAATGCATCATGCAAGGCAGCGCCTCAGAAAAAGCAGTTTGACTCTCTGCTTCACCATCATGCTGATGATGAGTTGGTAATTTAGCACATCAGTATCTGCATTCTTTCCCTATCCAAGCTATTGGTCCTTTAGGCCAGATGTAGCTGACTGTTGGCTGGTGTCATTTCATGATTTACCATGTACGTGACAGCCATTTAACTTCGTTACCTTGTGCTGTGCCTTTTCTCTTGATACACTTTACAATGAAACTGCAGCTCTATTGTTTTTTCCACTAGCAAGCAGACACCACAATCCAGGTCACAGACTGCTTTAGGACAAATGTGGGGAGAAATTATAATTATTTTTGCCTTAACTCCCTGCATGCATGGTGCAAACCAGAAGCAGAAAATATCAGTCCTCTCTGCTTCAAATTTACCTTCTCCTTTCCATATATCTCCTCTTGGTTCTGACATGCAACCCCCTTCCAGCTTTGCTTCTGGAGATTAAGAGAGCTCTGAAGATCAGTAATTTTTTCTCAGCTCTATAAGTATTGACAGATGTTTTCTCTCGCTGATTGCAAAGGATGTGTTCATCCAAAATCTTATATTTACTCTAAAGCTTCTTGTTCACTTTCATAACACTGGCCTCATAAATCCGCTGAGGACAACCAGAAAAGCAGAAGCTTGCTGGCCTCAAATTTCCTGAATTGCTCCCAGGGCATGGAAAGCATGCTCATTGATATTTATAGGATGTCATTAATATACAGGAGTGAAATACAAAAATAAACCAAAAATAAGCCCACGGGGTTGCAGCTGCCTTTAGGTGTATCCACCTGCTAGCATGGGGTCTTCAACAGGCTGCAGGTGGATCTCTGCTCCACCATGAGCTGCCCTGGGCTGCAGGGGAATCTCAGCCTGAGCTCTTGCCACACCTCCGTCTCCCTCCCTTCTTCACTGCTGACCTTGGTGTCTGCAGGGCTGTTGCTCTCACATCTTCTCCCTCCTCTGTCTGGCTGCCATTACACAGCAGCTCTTTACTCTTCCTAAATACATTATCCCAGAGGCACTACCACCGTTGCTGATGGGCTCAGCCTTGGCCAGCACTGGCTCTGTCAGAGCTGTCCAGCAGCTTCTCACAGGAGACACCTCCATACCCGCTACCGAAACTTTGCCATGCAAACCAAATACTATTAGCTGCTCACATAAAGGTCGCAATGTGTGGAGGAATAAGGAGCACTGAGCATCCGGATCTCACCAATATAAATGATAGAGAGAAAAACTTTTTGTTGTAGACTCTTGCTGGTGAATTTCTTCCCAGCAAAAGCAAAGGGTAGGACGGTGTTTGGGCTGCAGCCATGTAAAATCATTCACAAATCAGAAGACACTGACAGTTCCAGTGAGTCATTTGCTTCATCTATAACCTGAATAACCTTTCGGACATGCTTTTTCTTTCCACTGTTTTTAAAGGAATTTTAAGCCTTATGTATGTGTCTAAAGCTAGGTAGGGTCAATCCAGATTCTGGATTCTGATCCATAAGGAGCTCCGTCTGATCAGATCCTTTGTCAGATCAGATCGTCACTTCAGACTAAGTCAACACAAATGTGAATTTCCCCTTCTCCTATTTTAGAGCCTCACCAGGGCAAGCTTCTCAAAATTCTTGAAATATGCTTCCTTGCCTCTTGAAAGAAATAGTGCCAGTTTTAGTCAGTTCTTCCCCTGCTTTAGCAGAAGCCGGCAGCTGTTGCACATGATGTGGTGTAAAGGGTAAGGTGGGACAGACCAGGTCACTCCATTTAATGAGTTTTGAAACAACTCTGCTAGGACTTCTGGTGTCTTCACCGACACCAGCCAAGCCTTACTTAACTTTTACTTCTGAAAGTAGCATTAGTCTTGTAAGAAAGCATATGGTGGATAAAGTCTTCTGGTGGGACAGAAGACCCATCTTTGCTGCTGTGTACTCACATGATAGTTCCTGTGAAGCAGCACTGACTGTAGGTCAGAAAGGAAGGAAGGAACCAAACTCATGGGCAAGTTCTGCCTCTCTTTTTCTCACTGTTTGCCAGCCCATTCCAGCTCAAGAAAAGATTCCACTAAATCACTTGCATCCTTTAAGAGGAAACCCACTGAGATATGAATGAGTTTTAGGCATCTTAAGCTCTGTCTTTTCAATCTATAAGGCATAAGGAAGAGAAGCAGGCAACACAGGGATCTTTGAAAGTTCTCTGAAGCACAAATGCTGAGCTATCTTCCATGAATGTATTTTGTTCCTTGCTGACAGATACAGGAGCTTAATATGTAAGGTCCAGTGCTTTTAAATTATCCCAAGCTTACAGATATATAACAAATTGATGGAAAGGTTTAAATAAGTTTAATGTAGGAGACATGAACAAGGGCATTCACATGTAAAACAAAGGCAACATCCTCAGCAGTTCCTCCTTGTAAAAAAAGTCACTCCATAAGCAGCAAAAGAACTGAACCTGCTTTCAGGTTCATCCTATTATATCATCCTATCACATTTTTGTCTGTTTCACTCAGAATTTCTATATTATTTCTTATTACAGTACCCTCACAGCTGGCTATGTCAAATTTGTCACCTAAGTTTGCCAAGGGCCAGAGGCAGTCAGCCTTGGCTCTCAGTCACAGTGCTGGATCCATCAGGAAATGCTGCCTGGCTGAGCGGCTGCCACTGTCACTGCTGGGCACACCCCACTGCCAAATAATCACTGAAATCTCACAGTCTCTTTCCTGGGCAGTGTTTTCACAGGAAATCAGACCTGGATACAAAGAAGGTATCACAAAGCTAAGGATGGAGGATGGTTGTGCATTTTGCCCAGTGTTTGTCAATTTTAATTTTGTACAAAGGAAGGGATCCACTTTTCATGGTTCTGTTTCACCTTTTTTCTCCTTTTCTAAGCAGCAGAAGATTGCTTTTTGCAAGACAGTATCACATTCAGCTCCCTTTGAAGGACATTGGTACTTTTGTTCTATTAGAGAAGTACTTATAAAGTGTTCCTCCACATACTTTATGTAGTGTTAAGAATTCTAACCGGATAGAAAAACAAGTTGCTTTGCAAAAGCTCTAACCTGCAAATAAAGACACTCTATGTGCCCTGTTGACCTCAAGAGGTGACACCAAATCAGACCTGTGGAGAATCTGACTCAAAAATTGCAATGTAAATCACCACAGTCACAAGTTAATTCCTACCTTAGCATGTCTCTCAGGTACAAATCCCATGTCAGAGAGGCACCGAAGTGCTATCCTGATAACATTGAGTAGGCAGTCTGGAGTGTAAGTTTATTGTTCCACACCTAAGCAAGGGTTTAAACATCTTAGTTCTTCACCAATCTGTTTAAATTCATTGTAAAAGATGGCCTATAGCCAGACCAGCTTGACTGTGATCCCACTGGCTCTTAAGAGGTCAGGCAGATGAGGTGCAAGGGGAGCAGAGGGAGGCAGGAGTGAAGGAAGAGGCCCAGACATAGTGAAAAGTTATCAGTTTACTGTATGGTCTGACTGCTTTGGACTCTACAACTCAGTAATCCAATTCTGTTCTGAAGGAAAGGCTATTTTCATGAAAAATACAAAAATTCCTTAAGCACAGTCTTCAGTGCCTGAAGATACCCAGACTTAGTTTTAAAAAGCACACTTGCTCGAGCTGGCTTGCTGTGGAGGCTTTAACACTGCTGGAGGTTCCAGAACTATGCAGAAAGCAAGAGTTTCCTTTTCTGCTGTGCCATGAATCATGCCTTTCTAGAGAATGTGTGTCATCCTTCCCCACAAAGGCATCTGCAATTGATTTTCAAGTGATCACTTAGCAGAATGGAGGCCTGGTCTACAACACGAATAATAAATGGCAGGCTTCCAAACTCTTCCTAAAGCACGCAGATATAATCCAGTCTTCTAAAAATTTTGACCAGATTGTCAACTGGAACACTCCACGCTGTCTCTATCTAGTCCTTTAAATGCACATTTAAGAAGGAAAGAAAGATTATCCTGTGATTAATCCCAAGAAATGGGTTCAAGGGAAATCTCAGGCCAGTGGCAGAGTTGGAGATTGGCTTACTGAGTCAGTTAATATGGCTTAACTTGTCAGTGTCTCCATTCTCCAAAAGGGCAAACAAGAATTCACATCTTTGGTACTGTCTTAAAGCTTTCATGTTTTTGAAGGGCTTTAGGACTGCCAAATAGACGTTGTGTATTGCACAGTCTGTACAGCCCTTATGGTCGTTTGCTTAAAGTTTAAATAGTCCCTTTGGTGAACACATCTACAGAAGTGCCACCTGTCAAAAACATAGAAAACTGTGGTTATTCCAGGAACATTAAGAGTGAACACATAGCAAATGCTCCTCAAAATAAAATACTGGAGCTATACAGAATCAAAACATTTATTTCTGTGGATGAATCCTCAGTAGTTCTATGCTCATTTGAAAATAGCAAACTTTTATTTTTTCACTGATTTAGCTTACAGGGTTTTTTTCACTGTTACTAGACAAAGACAGCGGGGCTTAAATTTTCAGAAGTCTTCAAGGAAAATCGCTTTGGGCAACTCCCAGTAACATCAAGGAGAATTACAAAGCTGAAACCTGAACACTGGAAAGTCCTGAAAATCTAGCTTAGTTATGTGCCATAAAAATAAGGGCTTTGATGAAAATCTGGTTAAATGCAATAGCATGAACATAGAACTAAAAATATGAGCTATAGAGAAACTAAGGGGAGACAGTGTCTATCATTTTGTAGGTAAACTGTTTTCATAGCTAAACCTGTTTGTGCCTGCTGCATGATAAATGCTTCATGCTTTCAAGGAGTCCTTAAAAAAAAAAAAAAGGCTTTTTAAGAGATGCCTACCAACTCTGTTGCCATGGCAGCTGCAAGCATCAGTGATAACCCAGAATTTCTAGGTTATAATGTGCATGCATCCCCATTAACAAGTTCTACAAAGTAGTCCACATTATTGATAGAGGAGGTTGTCTGGTGGCCTGATGTCAAAACCTGGAACTCAGTCAGAGAAGATCTAGATCCAAGTAAGGTCTGTTTCTGATACACCGTATTCCCACATGTTAATGATGCACAGCGTGGAAGAGTCATAATACCTTTCAGACAAAAATTTCACCTGAAGTTTGCGGGCTGCCAGTGCTACTGCAGTCTGCACTTGGAAGGTAGTAAGGGGAGCATGGAGAAATCAGAAAGCTGGGCACAGAGAACTCAGGATCACATGCTAGGAATCAAGAATAAGTGCTGTTCTTTTGCTGTCTCTCAGCTGGGTGAATGTTGTTTTCATTACTTGAGCGTCAGCTTTTCTAAAAAAAGTCACTGACAGATTCTTGTTTCCTTTCTCTTCAAATATGGGACATGCCCATCCCTTTTAAGGCCTCTCTGGAATCCGAGGAGACAAGGACAAAGCACAGAAGGGCAGAAGTAAGGATTTGTCCTACTGCTTAGCCTCAGATTCACCACTGTGAGGGAATTCCCTACCCGTCATTGGTGACTAGTGCTGTCCTGCCCTGTGTCATTGAAGGAAAAGGTGCATGTGGCTATCTGCTTGCTAATGATTTCCTCCTACCAAAAACCTGCAGAGCACCTGTGGCATCTCTGGGGCAATTGTGGTTCTGCGGAAGAAGAGCTGCCATCCTGCCCGAGGACACTCAAAGCACTCCAGTTCCCTGTTACCTTGACTGTGCATCACCCTTGCCCATTCGGAAAATTGAGATGATATTTCCTTTTTCCCCCTTGTTGTGTGTTCCCTGTCCTTGACCTGTCAGCTCCCTCAAGCAGGAGCTGTCTGCGATGCCAGGTGTTCCTGGCACTCAGCTGAGGCATCTCCTGGGTATGACAGTGATGTGATACCTGGAAATAAATAGTTGCACGAATCTGGTACCTCCCAGTTCCATGAGATTTCACCTTCATTTCCCTCGTACACCTGAATAAAAGAGAGGATTTCTGCCAGAGGTAAATGAGTTCTGGTTCTGGCTCTAGAGCCATTAGTACACTGTATGTGCAACTTAGCATTCTCTTTAGGTGGCTTTGCTTTTCTGTTGTTTCTCAGGTCCTTTATTTTCATAAATCTTTTCAGACTTAATGAAGTAATTTATTGTTACGTCAGACAGTGCTTAAAGAAAATGAAAGGATTAATATGCCTCCTTTTGTTTAAGGCATCTGGAAATAAATGTTCTATTTGTTTGACGGAGGAGAATTCCTGCTTTACCCTCAACTTTCCATAAATCTCAAACATCTTGAAATATGTACCACTGAAATATATTGAGACACTCAGTGTACCAAAATACAATTTTTCTCTTCTTTTAATGGAGATTTCCACAAATGGACCAATCATCTTAACTATTGGACTAGATAAACCTGTTTATTTCATGTATTTTATTATTCAGTTACAGTTATCACAGAGAGGGTTTTTTGTGGAGAAATTTGATGGGAAAATATGCTTCTATTGCAAATAATAGAATCTAATTCATATTTTATCCAACCTAAACCAGTCAGTTTTGCTTTTCACAGGTCGATCTTTAAGGGACACTAAAAAACTTCTGCTCATCTTTATTTCAGAATTCTCTGTTTGGTATGGAGGTCTGTCACTGCAGTATTGCACTAATGATAAAGCAACACTCACATATTTCCTAAAGCCATGGCAGTATAGGCCCACTATCGTTAATACTGGATCTGTGCAGGTCTGGATCTTCCAGGAACACAAACTGGACCCAGATCAGGCTTGAGTATAAAGCCAAATCTCTGACACATTAAGTATAGTACAATAGGCGGATGCATACATGATCATGTGATGCTAGCTGTGAGAATATAGATGATATCTGGTTTGTTATAAAGACTGCCACTGCAATATTAACCAATGAAACCCATGAGAAAACCTGAATCAGGAGGGGGATTCTTATCTGGACAAGCACTTTGTACTATATACCTACTTCATTTTTTATTTTGCATCAGAAGCCCTAGAGCTGGAGTTAGAGAATAGTGCAACCTCAGTGCAAATAACTTTCTCAAATTCACTCACAGGCTTAATAGTCTATATCTTTCCCTCTATCATCTTACTTAGGATAGCAAACAGACCTATAATAAAAATGCAGAATATATGCAGAAATGCGAAGGCATGCCAACACTTCTTGGAAACGGATCCAAGATTCCATTTTGGTTAAGAGGAGAGGAAGAAACGTCAGTCATTCGGTATTGCCTCAAGGCAGAGTTTAGGAATAAAAAAAGTAAAAAAAAAGATGACTGCTGAAATGCATGGGCGGGCAACGATGATTTCAGTTCCTCAAATAGCTGCACTGTAGAACAGGGCAGGATGAAGATAGAGTGCTCTGAGATCCCCTGGTAAAAGGTATTATCAGTGGGATGAGTACTTTAATTGCTTTTATACTGTTGATTTCAAACTTGAAACCACGGAAGTTGCATCACTCTTGATATGGCAGAAAGTTCCTGTAAAGAAGAGGAAAACAGAAAAAGTATTTCTTCATATTTGCTGTCATTTTCAACCCCTTTTTTTTAACACACCCCTCTTTTCTGCTGCAGTTCTCTTCGTCGTCCTTATTTCCATTAAGTAAACTAAAAAAAAAACACCTAATTTAAAATTTTGCAGAGAATGAGTGGAACAGGTTCAAGGCGAAATAAATACCCAGTTGGGCCTGTTTTCTTCCTACCACTAAATAATGCAGCACACAAACCATTTAAACAGTTCAAAAAGCTTCTTTTCGTAATTATTATTTTCATGTTCTATTCAGTGAGGTGAAGAGCATAAAATTTCAACAGGTTGCAGTGCTTTTCTGGAGAACAACACCTGGTAAATTTTATGCAGGTAACAAATTTAAAGTACTCTTTCCAAGGAGGAAGGATAGATATTTCTGGAAGAGCTTTTGAATGTTTTCATTGGACAGCTTTTCTGTTTTACCAGTGAAACCTGGGAACACTTGGGCCTGCAGAATCCAGAGCTGATTTTGCAAATTGGACACCTTCTCCTTCCCCATCCCTCACCCAGATTAGGAAAACCAAGCAAATTTTAATTCTGTGCCAGACAATGCATTAAACACACACACATACCCTCAGATGCTGCTTGCTAAAAAATACTTACACTAGTAGGATTAAACTTTAAATATCTCCCATGAAGACCCTGCTTAATCATCCAGCTGTGCTGTGTTCAGATGCCTGGATTTCCTTCCCTTTAGAGCACTCTTTTTGCTACTTAACCTGCATTTTCTAGGAGCAGTTTAAATTTATTGCGTTACACTTTGCTTTTGATACCTAATGAGAATAATGGTTTCCAGCGTGCAAGGAAGACAAGTCTGGTGTTGAGCAAGGCCTAAGGGCTGCCCCTGAGAGTACAGACACAGTTATTATCTTTCCTGTGAAGACATTACTGTTCCATAGCTCCAGGAAACATGCAGTAAAATGTTCAATTAAAGTGGATTACATGTTCTTAGCTGGTCAGCTGTAATACCTACGCTTGAAAATGTATTAGGGTATCCAAGAGAGAACACTGCTTCTTTGCTAACCTCAGAGTGCTGCCCTTTAAGCTTGTGGATGCATTTTGCTTTCATAATCCTTTGCAAATTTTCCTGGAAGCCATCCAGCTTTAGAGAACAGCTGCTTTTACTACAAACATTATATCCTGCACAAAATCTGGTCCGAATACCTTTGCATTGCAAAAGCTTTAAATGAAAATGCAGGGTTATTTACTTCTATAGTCTACATTACTTCATTGCAATTCATTTTTTATTATGTACATCCTCTTCTTTCACTGCTGCAGTACTGCCCCTGCAAATATTTAGGCCTCAAAACCTTTCAAGAGAGAGTCCTCCAGGTAGCTCCATTCCTTCTAATTCTCATCCAAGACTGGTTCAGTTCTGATGTGACATGGGAGATGTAAGGTAACTGAACACCACTGTGGCCCATGCCCTCTTTTCCTGCTGTAGCTACACGACAGTTGGTTTGGGTTGCAAATGTCATGCCTTGTTATATGGTAGGGATTACTTTCCCCTGGCTCCTGCAGCAGCTGTTACTGGAGGGAAAGAGCATGGAGAATGTTAGAGTGGGAGAAATAAAGCTCTGTTGGAGCGAGTCCCTGAGAGCCCTTTTATTTATTCAAGTTCAGTGTTTTAGGAAGTCATTACAATGAGCCATCCCAAAAAAACAGCTCAGCAGAAAAATGTATTTAACTGAAAGCCATTGTATTCAGCTCTCAGGGCAGACACAGTACACTGTGTTAATTCAAGAATTAAAGCTCTTTGTTTAATCCCCTTATTTCCTCCTTTCAGCCTGGCATTGTTCCTTCTCTCGCTCCCAGACACACAGGGAGAAGCAGGTCCATTACATTTCCTCCGAGTCCCAGCAGAAACCTGCCAGCACATCCCAGACTTATCCTTCCACTGCTTCAAGCTTTCTAAATGCAACAAGTGACTGCAGCTCTTGTCTCTAGAGGAACTGCTTCAAAAAACATCTCCTTGCTTTACTTTATCACCATCTGGAAAGCCCTCCCCGATTCACAAGCTGACATGGAAGTTGAATTGAATTTTTACCCACTCTCTCTCTTAATCATTTTTAGCCCAAACCCCCTGAGGAATAAGTATCCTCACGCTAAAGTAAATCTATCAGCCAGTGTTGCCGTGTCTTTGTGTGGAGTGATATACAGAGCTGTCTCCACTTCCTCCTCCTGACTGGAATCTCAGCTGGATACAGGAAGACATGAGTTTTTTTATAATTCCCTCAGCATCAGGGGTGCGTGCACTCTTTATATGGAATTGGCAGCTGCTCCTGTACAAAAACTTAAACATTTTAAGGTATCCTTTGAATGGTAGAAAAGGTGGAAAAGAGCCCACAGGCAATAACTAATCCACACCCACTGCAAACTGTTGCAACCCCCATCTACTCAAATGGATGCACCACGTTCCATTATAAACCCACAGCTCGAGGCGGGAGGATGCAACTTAAAAGACCAGCAAACAATATATAACTGATTATGGCTTCACTTAATGTACTGGTGGTTACAAAAAGCAATTTGTTTTTCAAGTCAGAGCTGGAGACACATGTTAACTAAATAAACTTGGGTAAGTGTGTCTCTGTGTTTAAGTGTCTGTGTGTGTGTGTGTATAGGAAAGCAGGGGATTTATCTCATACGTGGCAAATGGTAGGTGTCATGCTTATTTTTAAGTATTGTTTCTATGAGTAACAGTTCTCAAGTTGTTTAGAATTATTTTACCAAAACTTAATGATGAGTAATTAAAGAAAATATTTTTGGTTTGCATTATTTCTTATTCTCCAGTTCATCTCACTCTTATTCCTTCAGACTGAAGGATCTTTCTGCATATGCGAAAGTAACAAATAACTGAATTACACAGTGGTCAATAGTTAACACAGCTATTTTCTATTCCAAATGGAAGAATATATGTTGGCTCCCAGTAATTACTGGCTAGATTCTTGAAAAAGTGTGAATTGTAAAGATGAGTAGCATGATCCATAAAATCAGAAAATGTTATCACACTTAGCAAAAGAAACTGGAACTGATGCAAAGGGTTTCTGCTTTTTTTCTTCATCAAAAGTGAGCTTGTCACAGCTGTAAGTGTTTGCAGTGATGATGTTGCACAGCCAGGAAACCTCTCTGGTAAAGATATGGCTAAGCATAGTTTTCAATGCTGTGAGTTATACTGAGTTTATGGAACCCGTGTGTCCCCTCTGGATTTGTGGAAGTGGAGGGGAATTATACTTCATGTGATGGTTCAAGCTAATAAAATATCTCTGAGAGATCCTACAGAGTTCCAAAAAGATATATCAGCCCATGATTTCCAGAGTCACTATTTTGCTAGAGAATGATGTGGTGTTGTCATTAGTGACCTTAATACAACTGGAGAATTACATGCCCACAAGTCACAGTGCCAGGCTCAGTTCCCAAGGGAGATGAATCAGATTTTCTGAGGGAAGAGGTGGCTGAAACATGGGGTGCACACATCCAGAACAGACTACATTTGCATAAACTGTGCTGGCATTTAGTTCAGTGAGGAGTTCTTGATAACACTACAGTGAGATGTTATTGTAGCTTTAGTTAAATGCTGCATTTTCTCTTAGCATGAGTTATCACATCATCAAACCATTGGTATTAGTTAATGGAAACCAAGCATTATGGCACCACAAGCTATCGTAACATTTCCTGGAGAACATATATGATATTTCCAGAAGGCATCCTAAACTACTTTTTTAACTGCTTTGCATTCCAGGAAAGAAACAACAGACACAATAAACCCTTGTAAACATTTTTTAATAGCTATCATTTCAGAATTAGGAGGATAAAAAGAAAAATAAAGAAAGGAAAGCCTCAGTAGATGAGTTTTCTCTCGAGCTGAGATTTGCTGGCGAGCACAGTGTCTCAGAGCTCTGTATGAATATTTAGGACTTCTCTCTTTGCAAGCAACGTAGCTGAAAGGTGGAAGACAGGAGAGGTGTGGAAGAGGCTTTCACCGGGCACTGTCTAGTTCCAGCATCTTTGTAAATTGCTTATCTACAGAAGAACCATTTCAGTTTTATAAACCCTGAGTGATTGCAAACTGTTACCCAGAGCATGTGGCATTTGCAATGTGCTGTGTTACTACCCACAGCCAGGAGAGAGGACGAGTAACAGGTGAAAAAAGTGATACCTAAGAGCAGAGTTAATAGGGGAAATGGCAGATCTTGGACTGCCCCACAGGTTGGATTACCCGAGAAACAAAAATATTCCCACAAATCCAGAAGCTTGAGAAAGGGGAACCAAATCTGTGTGCAGAGGAAAAAGATGGAGAAGTTAGGTTGAGGGCAGAGAGTCCTTACTGTGTCATAGCAGGTGGACACAAGGGTTTGAGGAACTAGCGATACAGATATCAGGAATAACTGGAAAATCATATCAGTTTTCAAAGGTATTTGATGGTGCTGGCTTATTCATAAAAAAAATCTTGAAAGACTTAGGCAGGGGATCTGGCTTCTCTCTTTGAAAGAGACTAAACATGGGTGTTATGAACCCTTCTAAGACAAAGGCATTCTGCCTGAAAAACATAAATGTTTTTCAACAAAAGAGTCAGGCAGGGAGAGAAAGTCTGGCATCTCACTTAGATGTAGAATGCTTTCGAAGGTATTTAGGGAGATCCATGTAGAGTCGTGGTCTGGTGTGGCCTGGAAAGGTGAAGTGGGCAGACGGAGGGATGGATGGATGGATGGATGAGTGAATGGATAAATGGATGGATGGATGTTGGTCCTCTTTTGGTTGAGCAACCTTTCTTCTTTTGTTTGTATCAGAAGTAAAGTCAGGGTAGGGGGCTCCATCAGTCCATACCCACAGAGATCAAAACTGAATAGAACCTGTTCAGATTTTGTAACTTCCCCCTGACAGCAGAGTCATATAATGGTTTGGTTTGGAAGAGATCTTAAACATCATCTCGTTCCAACCCCCCTGCCATGGGCAGGGCTGATATTCACTACACCAGGTTGCTCAGAGCTCCGTCCAACCTGGCCTTGAACACTTCCAGGGATGAGGCAATCCTCAACTTCTTTGGGCAATCTGTTCCAGTGCTTCACCACCCCTTGAGGAAATTATTTCTTCCTAGCATCTAATATAAACCTGCCCTCTTCCAGTTTAAAAGTATCGCCCCTTGTCCTTCACTAACTGCCCATACAAAAAATCTCTCTCCCTCCCTTTTTTAAGCCCTCTTAAGGTACTGAAAGGCCGTAGAGGTTTCAGTGAAGCCATCTTTTCTCCAGGCTGAACTTCCCCATCTCTCTCAGCCTGCCTTCATTGGAGAGGTTCTCCAGACCTCACAACCCTCCTCTGGATCTGCTCTAAGAGGTCCACATCTTTCCTGTGCTGGGGACCCCAAAGGTGGATGCAGCACTGCAGGTGGGGTCTCACAAGGGCAGGGTAGAGGGGCAGAATCCCCTCCCTCGACCTGCTACCCACACTGCTTTGGGTGCAGCCCAGGACATGGTTGGCCCTCTGGGCTGTGACCACACACTTTTGGCTCATGTCCAGTTTTTCATCCAGGAGAACCCCAAGTCCTTCTCGGTGGGGCTGCTCTCAATGTCTTCTTCTCCCAGTCTGTGCTCATATCTGGGAGGCCTTGAGGGACTATGGTATGAGATGATGCCGAAGGAAGCCTCAGGTTACATGAAGTATTTTAAAAGCGTTGCTTACTGAAAGCATTAACATCATCATTGTGAACCATCTGGTTCAGGCTTTCTGGAGAGATTGCTGAGAAAAGGAGACTTGGCCCTGAGAAATACTTCTGCATAGCAGGGACTCCTGGGGAAAGGATCAAGAGAAGTCAGCAGGGGTTGATTTTGAAGCTGTCAGGGAATAGATGTGTCTAGTGACTCTGAGAACAGTAAATCCTAGCAGGCATGAACACTGGCCAAAAAAATGAGAAAAAGAGAGAAAACAGTTCAGGAGGCTGCGAGTTTAGTGGCAAACCAGCAACCTACACTCACAAAATATCAGCTTTTAAAAAGGATGGTTGCTCCAAAGCCACTGTGACACATGAGGGTAATAAAGACTTATCTGGAGTGGCAGGAAGAATTCAAATTCCTGTTAATGCCCAGCAAGTGCTCTTTGGCACTGAAATAACCAAAGGTATCCGGGGAACGTTGGCAGGCTGACCTGAGGCAGCTGGGACCTTCAGGTTAAAGAAAGACTCTCTGCTGTCCTCAGCATTGAGTTCGGAAGAGATGACATGCAGGAATGACACAGAAGGTCAACATCATCCCAAAGATGAAATATGATGCAATGGCAGTCTTTGGTCCTCAGCAGCCAGTAAACGACTGCAAAAACATGCAGCACCAGTAGAAATGGTTAAAGACAGAATTCAGCAACCTATGTCAGACGTGGCAGGAGACAGTTTGCAAAACAGTGTTGAGGGAAGATACTGGGAAAGGAGTCATGGTCACAGCATTTCAATAAAGACTCAGCTTCCTTTCAAAATGGAGGGATGTCATTATTTTGTCAGCTGTTTTTCTGGAGCATAATAGCTCTGTTCCAAAAATCTGATGCAGCACTGAACAAGGTCCTTTCCTTCTGCAGGAGTCTCCTTCCCCCACCGCATTTTGTCCAACACCCCTGCACAGCTTGCAAGCTCTTTGGGCCAGGATTGTCTGTTGCTACATGACCAGTGACGTCCTTGTCAAAACTGTTTTCCAGGCACCAGCCTCCTACAGATAACGGTGCACAGAACAGCACAGTGCAGTGACAAAGCTGTGCTCTGTGCAGAGAGCTTATGCTAAGCCCTGTAATTAAGACATATGGGGCTTTATCCACAGCTTAGAGAAGTCAGTGAAAACACTGTCTCGTAGGCTGGATGACAAGATGGTGATGAAGCAGATTTTATTTTAAGGAATCTTTTTTTTTTCTATTTGGGGACGTTCTGAGGCTTCAGAGAAGAACTGTGCTACTAAAATGCATGAAACAGAAAAAGAGGAAAAAATTAATAAAGTTAAAAAAAGTGTATCAATTATAAATGGGCTTAAACTGAGATATGGAAAAAATTCACAAACAGAACAAATGAGATTTATGTTAGTGGGTCACTTCTTTGGGGTTTTTTGTGGCTTTTTTAAGCGTTTACTCAATATATATATAACTCCTCTACTTTGCACATGGATATAAATTATCTTATGGAATAGATGGTACCAATGAATGAAAGGAAAAAGGAACCTAACTCCAGATAATTTACTTTTAACTGAATTATTAGAAATATAATATTGAGTAGACTGGAAGGTAGGTATTTTTCAACAGTAGAGAAAAATGCCAGTATGCCTGTGGAGTGAGTACCTGGCTGGACCACTAAATGCAGGTATTTGGTAGATTATTTCATGTGACACTTTGCCCGTGAAGAGGAAAATATTGATTCCTCTTTGGCTTTGCAAATCAGTGCCTTTAAGTGCTCTGGCCAGAAATTCATAACACAGCAATACAACAAGGAAGTTCTCAAGGAATGAATCTGGCCTTAAATGTTCATGAAGCAGAGGGAAGCATTTTTCTTGCTCACAAAATGACATCCAGGCTCTCAGTTTCCTGTCTGGCAAGGTATATTGGAGGGGGTCTGAAAATAAAACATACAGTAGGCATGATCTGCTGTAACCCAAACAATTACAGGCATCACAACAATAAATTTTTAAACAGTTAGGTAATATATAATAAATAAAAGATGAACAGGAAAGCACTCACAGCTACTCCCCTAATGCATCTGGAAAGTAATTAACTTTTTTTTCCCTCTGCTAAGAACGTAATGTATTATACCCCGGCAAAGGAGGAGCTTGGCCGTGCATCCCTGATGAGGATTTATGCGAGGTCGGAATCAGGGGGAGCAGGCCTGCCATCCATCCTGCCAGAGCACAGCGTCTCTCTCATATCTCTCTGTCATTGTGCCCCTCCCGCTCCAGTGCTGCCCCTTGCCGCTCTCGGCAGCAGGTGCTGTGTCAGGGGCAAGGGGAGACACTGGAATGGGCAGGGGGTGGGAGGGCAGCTCTGCCCAGTCAAGGGACCCACCAGGCTCCCGCCACACGACTGAGGCTCAGGGCAATGCTCACAATCACCTGCCAAGGACTAATGAGAAAATAATAATGCCAGGAAGGGAATTACAGAAACATTTGGAGGCCAGCGTGCCTCTCCTGGGGTTTTTGGCATGTGGTGAAGCCTAAATCTTCTTATTGCAGGGCCTGGCACGGCTGTCTAGCCACTAGAACGCAGGATTGCCATCCCTCTGAGTGCTTGCTTGGCTCTGACATTTCCAACCATCGTGAGGCTGACAGCTCCTGGGAATGGGAGCATTGGGGGATCCCAATGACAGGGGCAGCAGGGAATGTCCTGGCAGCCCAAGACTATCCCAGCCCCAGCCAGGGGGCACCCCTGGACATGGGGCAGGGCCAAGGCCAGGCTGGGATCTGAGCTCTTGGGTGGGCACAGCTCAGGTGGGCAGGGCTGTGGGGAGCTGGAGACCAGCCCTGCTGCAGCATCCCTGGGGCAGGGACTGAAGGCCCTGGGAGCTGACACGGGGTCCAGGGCCACAGGCAGCTGCGGGATCCCCAGGGGGCTGTCGAGGGCCAGTCAGGACTGCCGTGAGGTTCATTCAGATTATTGATCCTCTGGCTGCCTGAGCTGTTGGTCCCACTGAACAATGGAATGTGAGTCTGTTCAAGGTTTTCTGAGGTGAAGCAGTTGCAAACCACTGGGTCACTGCGTGTTTTTCCAGGTGGGACCAGGAACAGCTCCCCAGTTGTGTTGCCAGAGCCAAGTTCAGTGGAAACTCCTGAGGCTGGTGTAAAAGGAGGGAGGTTGCCTATGTGGGCAATGCATCAACTTTGGCATTTGCAACAAATAGCACAAAATTGATGTGCTCTGAGGTGTATTGCAAAATCAATTACTGCTGGAAACTTTAGAGAATTGAGAGGTTGCTGAGGGGCAAAACTTTTGGGACAGTCAGAAACCTAAATACATTTATTTTTTCTTAGATGATCTCATTGACTGCACTTTTTTTAAGATTAATGATGCTTTTAATGCTTTGTCAAAGATACTGGTGGTCAAGGTGCATGACTGGAATTAATTTAGATAAAAAATGCATCACATTAAATGCATATTAAAGCACAGACTGAGCAAAACTCCTGGTACTGATTTTAGTAGACAACTTTTCAAAGGTAGAAACAAGGGAACAGATGATTTGATGAGTGGTTTTCCATATCTGATTGGTGTGGTGAAGATATAGGCCATTGCTCCATGGCTACCCACTTCCTAGTCTAAACCAGCTACCCTTCCGTGTAATTTAATTTATACTTGAAGAAATCAAGTCGCAACCAAACACTTTAGGGCTGATTAATTCCTGGAACATCTGTTGGAGGCAAGCTATTATTAGACATGAACTTTTGACATAATCTGCAGACATAATCATACACAGAGATTAACCTCTCCTCAATAAGCACAGTCTTGGACTGCGTCCGGAGCAAGACACCATGACCCAGATTCTCAGCTGTGGCTGAGCAGCAGCACAGTCAAGCCCCAAAAGGCAAAAAAGCCTGACCTCAGCTCTCTGTATGCTCGTCCAGTCCCATAGCAGAAGTTAGAGCAACCTGTTCCAACTGCCGACAGAGAATAAGGTCTCCAGAGAACACAAATGCCACAGCCATGACCCCTCCATTCAGTCATGCAACAAAAGTAGTCAGCAGGAAAAAAATGTGTCAGAGAAAGTGCTAAATCAGCTCCAAGCTCTGGGGATATGTCCCCTTTAATGGCTGCAGTAAATCTACACTCTCACCATGTCTATATTGAGACAGGGGGGATTCAGATCAGCCATCAGAAAAAAATTTTTCGCTCTTAGGGTGGTCAGGCATTAGAATAAGTTTCCCAGGGAGGTGGTGGAGTAACCATCCCTGGAGGTGTTTAAAAGACACCTGGATCTGGCTGTGGGTGATCTGGTTTGATGGTTTAGGGGTTACAGAGGTAGTGCTGGGGTGGCAGTTGAACTTGATCTTAAAGGTCTCTTCCAACCTTGATGAGTTTGTGGTTCCATGGTTCTATTACACAGGGGAAGCTACAGTTCTCTCTGTCTGTTAATAATGCAGAGGGACAAAAGATGTTTTGTTGCATAGACAAAATTTTGTTGCATAGACCCTTGCAAAATATGCCAGGGAATTCCTGCACCTGAACATGAACTACACCTGCTCTGACTCAGCTGTCTTTTTTCTGACCCTAACTCTAATCCTAATGCTGAGGTCCCCAGTGCCACAGGTGGCCTGGTTTAGGAAGGTGTGGAAGCAGCAATGTTGGTACAGTTGCTCTCCTTAACATGCCCTTTCCAGCCCTAGTGTCCCTGGAGCTGTAGGCTGTGTGATGCTCTGAACCCTAACTCTAGCCCTAATGGGAACCTGGGGCTGAGGCTGAGGTCCCCATCACGATTGGTGACCCTGATTAGAAAGGTGTGGAAGCGGTATTGTTGCAGTGCCATGCTCCCCTTGAATGTATTTCCCATTCCCAGTGTTCCTGGAGACAGGTACTGTGTGGTTCTCTGAACCCTAACCCGAACCCCAGTGGCAGATTGGGGCTGAGGCTAAAGACTCCAGCACCATTGCTGGCCAAGATTAAAATGTATTGAAGTAGCAATGTTGGTGTAGTGTTGTGCTCTCCTTGGCATATTTCCATCCCAAATTTCCTGGGAGCTATAGGCTGTGTGGCTCTACAGCCACGTCCAGAACCCTAACTCTAATGGCATCTGGGGATTAAGGCCCCAACACCACTGGAAAGTCCATGGCTTGTTCTAATACCAAAGACAACCCATACAAGTGGACTGTCTTACCTTAAAACTGTGTTTGTGTGATTCACCTTGAATGTTCCACATGATTTCATCTGTGTACAATTTAGTGGCAACTGTCTAGGGCTTTCTCTGTATATCCATCCTACACATAAACATCTCTTTAAAAAGAACACTGATAACATCACAAAATTCACCCTGAAAAGGTGAGAAATATCCTTAGATTCATCCTCCCACTTTTCTGTATACATATTTTAAGGTGTGGTCCATACTCAAGCATAATTTAGCTCGATGGGGAATGGTCTAATCCAGTCCCACAACACCGAGGTTGTCCCGTGACTACTTTGCTCAGGTATGTGGCTCTGTCTCAGGCTCCTTTGCCCAAGTATCTTGAGCACCTCACAGTCAGCAGAACTGACACTGAAAAGTCTTAACTGATGCACTTAATATAAGGGTTAAGGCACAAGGGCATTTCCAATGCCTGATTTCTCAAATTACTCAGTACCCACTTATGCTGCTTACTATTGCATTTAAAAATCAATCTCCAATCATGCCTAAGTGACACAGAGGAAATCTGTGGCCATGGAGTCTCCAGCGCCTTTCCCACAAAGCCTGCCTCCTGCTTCCTTCCCTTCTGCCTCTCAGACCCTCCACTGTGTGAAACAGTTGTTTTGTTTCTGACTGGTTTTCCTCCTTCTGAGGAGGGCAGTTGCAGTGCTCTAGGAAATGAAAAGCAGATAAAGTTCAGCAGTGTGTTGCATTAGGTTGTTCAGCTCTTTAATGGAATTACCCCTCTCCAAACATCTTTTGTTTGACTATAATTTTCTTTTTCTTCAATATTCTTTCCTGGTTTACACTGTATGCACCAATTTGGCTGTAATGGAATATAAAATAATTAACATACAGTAACTATCTTCTCTTCCCTATCGTCACAACATCCCCTGGCGCTAGTGAGAGCACCAGCAAGGAGGCTTGACATTCTAAAAGCCTTTTTATTTCCCATGAAAAATGGTATTTAGGCTGTAATTAAATTTAAAAGTGCCCTCAGTGGACTCCAGAGTCCACATGCACTTTCCTCTACATAGGTCCCCTCTCATTGACTAAAATCTGCACTTGGATCACAGATTCACTGAATTGCAGCTTTGGTTTGAGCCTCCAGTCCCTTTTATTTTTTTTCTTAGGAAGTAGCTTATTTTCAGTAAGTTTCTTTGCTACAGCTCTTGCAGATACCTTCTCATTTGAACCCTCTCACAGCACTAATGCTATGATCATTTTCTGGAGAAATGTCAATTATTGTCTCTGTCTTCAAAACTGTTGAAACATTCAACTCCATTTTAGTTCTTAGGCAACCTGGTATAAAGAAAATTGTTTCCAGAGTTCCAAAGACATTTTCATAACTGCATATTTTCCAATTAATTCCCTAAAGGATTAGGAGGAATTCAAATTTTGCAGTGGCCTCAGAGCACTACTAGCAGTTCCTTCCCTGTTGCACTAGATGATTGCCTCCTGAGATTTCTACGAAAATTCAGAAGTGATGCACAAGGTCATGGTAAATTCTGTTTGATCTGTTTATACTCATACATATTTCCCAGAGGCCAAGCTCCCATCCAAATAATCTCAGACTGTCCT
The DNA here is from genome assembly GCA_013396775.1 of Cephalopterus ornatus. Classification (NCBI taxonomy): domain Eukaryota; kingdom Metazoa; phylum Chordata; class Aves; order Passeriformes; family Cotingidae; genus Cephalopterus; species Cephalopterus ornatus. Next base: position 483,021 of record VZRE01011553.1, read on the forward strand.
GGAGGTACTTAACTGCAATCTGCAACCTATAAAGAATGAAAGCAGGTCTTGCAGAACAGTGAAATACAGAAACAAAGAAGAAATTGCGTGTCAGTGGGTCAAGAAAAGAAGGAGTTTCTAATTCTACTGCTCCTGGCCATCCCATAAGTGACCTTGATCACCTCGCCTCCTGTTTCTCTGTGTTGCAATTAAGACCATAAGGGAGGTTTTATTAGGCCAAAACAGAAGCCCATTTATCCCTGAATTCATGTCTGGTATCAAGCAGTTACAGTAGCTTGAGGACAAAATATCAGCACAGGGCAAATGCGAATCAGGGAATTTTTAGGCCTGAAGTGGATTGGCATCTTGATGTTTAGCAACCATGGATGGAGTTTTCATCTGTGAGCTTGTCTAATTGCTTTGTTAATTTATACCCTTGGCTTCCACAACACCCTGTGGCAATAAGCTCTGCCGTTTAATTATGCGCTGTGCGGAAAACTCTGCCTCTTGTTTCTTTTAAAACCTTAGTTTGATGGTTTAATTTGAAAGCCACTTCTTTTGTGGTATAAGAAATAATTTCTCCTCTCAGCGTCTCCTATGGTTTCAGAAATCACTCATATCTCATCTTTTTTTCTTCATGGAAGATAAGTGTTCTATTTAATTCCTTATTGTACAGAAACTATTCCATAACAACAGTGCTTTTGTTGGTTATTTTCTGGTACTAGAGAAGCAAGACCGGAACTGTAAAATTCAGATGCAACACTGCCTTACTTTATGACTTAAAGATAAGCTTTGCTTTCCTTTCATGTTTTTTTTTTCCCATTTTTCTTCCTTCTTTTGTCTTCCTTTGCTAAAATCTTGTAACACTCTGTATGACTGCCCTTGAACAGTGAGCTATATTCACAGAGCAACCTACACTGATCTGAACATCTAATCCCTCAAATGGCAGCATCCGATGTGGTATTTGTCACTCTTTATGTATAGGTGGGGTTTTTCTGTGTTTTTCTGTATGTACATCATGTTTTCAGCTGATTGAAAGATAATTTCACCTGCTGTTTTATTACCCATCACTCAGTGTCAAGTCATCCTCCTGCAAGTCTTCACAGTCAATTTTAGTTTTTATTACTCCTTAGCAAAGGTTTCCCTTTTCCTCTTTGTTCTTCTTTCCAGATGATTTACTAACACATTGGAGAGCACAAGTTCCAGCGTAGATCTCAGTGGTCACCTCTTGCAGCATTTTCTCTGCTGCAACAACTAAGCTTTTATGCTCACATTTACTTCTCATCTTTTAAACAAATATCAGGCCATGAGAAGAACTTGACCCTTCCACCTCACTACTTAATCTCTTTACATCTTTTCTGGGGAGGGAACTTTTGAGTGTGCTTTATCAGAGAGTTCATCACAGTAAAATCATTGACTATTTTAGTGCTTGCCTGCATCACAGTGAGGTTATCACAAGGAAACTGCTAACACACAAGAAGCCTAAAATTTGTCAGTGTTCACACAGATGTTCAGTACCTCCAGAAGTGTTGACATACAGTGTGTGGTGCCTCTGAGATGTGTTAGCTTTGTTTCATGCTGCATATGTTTGGATGTGAGTGTCTACAGAAATGTGTGTCTGGCACTCAGACTGTTTCCTACGCCAAACTATTTTTTTTTTTTAAACCAAATTTAACATAGATATAAAGGTTTGAAAAAAATGCTCCTTCCAGAACTATGGAGAATGGAGGGCTGGTAAAGAGTCAAACTCTCATAGTGCTGCCATGGAAGTATGTTTAATACCAGAACATGTTAGAGCACACTGTTAAACATCAGAGATTGAAAGAAACAGAGGAAGAAGAATAGAAAGAGCAGGTGGTGGGAAACTTTCAGCTGTAGGGATAAGCTTCAGTCAGATATCACAACAAATTAAGACACCAGACGATGCAACAATCAGTCACAAAAAGCTTTGAAACAAGGTTTTGGTCACTCACAGGCCATGTTATCTGGTGGGGTTGTTGGTGCAGACAACTCAGCTCCACAGCCTACCAGTAGAGACAGATGGCAGTCTGTACTCCTAATTTAGTAATTTAGAAGACATCTATCAATTAAAAAAAAAAGTGAAAGGGAGAGAAGTGCCAGGGAAAATGTGTCAGTTTTTATTTTGTGAAAGGAACATGAAAATGACACTGCCTGCAAAACCAAATAAGTATTATAGGATAGTGGACAATGAGGATAACAGAATCAAGAGAAACTGAATGGTTCAGTGCTTCATCAGACCAACAGCTGTTTTATTTGAGGAAAGATGAGCCGTGTGATCTGAATTAGTTCAATAAGTTACTGGAGTAGTTGTGATGATGTCAGTAAGAAAATTTGCCGTAACTAAAACCTTACAGTGCCTTCCTTCTGCTCTATTCCCTTACCTGGTGTACCTATGGAGCTCTTGCTGCTTATAGGAGAAGCTACAGTAATTTCTAAAAATCACTACAAACCCATAAACTGATACTATATTAAAAATTCCATATTTATGTACACAAATTATTAGCTTGCTTGAATAAACATCTACCAGCCATATCCACTAAAAGCTAAAAGGAACTTGGCGAAGCTAATAATGAAATTTCATTTCCATGACAAAGTGCAGATTCTGTGACAGGGAAAAGTTTGCTCATTCATCTCATTTTCAGTAAAACATTTCGCTTCATAACAAGGTCCAAATATTCAATTTTAATATTTTGAAACAAAACATTTTACTTTTCATATCATAAATAGCTTCTCATTTGGAAGGTAAAACACATTTTTATTGAAGCTTGGTAACAGGTTTTGACTTCAAAATTGCTGGTTTCATTTTCACCCTACCAAAAAAAAAAAATTTTATTTGCTAAAAATATCATCATCTGGAGATGATGTTTTACACTTGCCAAGGAACTGAAAAAAGTTATTTGCATACCTCTGGAATTCAGAGCTCTTGAAAATCATGTCATTTTTGAAGTTCTCTGTTTGAATTTAGAAATTTTGCTTCAGCCTTCTCTAACTTAAATAAGAGGATGTAGTCTCTTTGAAATGCTCAGAATTTCCCACACACCTGCGCGACACAGAGGGATCTTCCCTAGAGAAGAATTTTTAATTATACCCAGAAATAGATGCAGTGCACAGTAAGAGTGTTTTCTTTACCAGAGAGCAGTCCATTAATGCTGCAGTGTAAAGAAACGAACGTGCTTCTGAGCACAAAAATACGATGGAATCACAGAGCATGCTGAGTTGGAAGGGACACACAAGGATCATCAAGTACAACCCCTGGCCCTGCACAGGACCATTCCCAAGAGTCACACAATGTGCCTGAGAGGCATGTCCAGATGCTTCTTGAACTCTGTCAGGCTTTGGTCCTGTGACCACTTCCCTGGGGAGCCTGTTCCAGTGCCCAACCACCCTCTGGGTGAAGAACCTTTTCCTGACATCCAACCTAAACCTGGCCTGACTCAGCTGGGGTCCTGTCACTGGTCACCACAGAGAAGAGATCAGTGTCTACCCTTCCTCTTCCCCTCACGAGGAAGTTATAGACTGCAACAGAATGTTCTTGTGTGTTTGTTGTCTTCTCTCATCATAACTTCCCAAAACATTTTCTGCGTCAAGGGTCTGAGTGAGACTGCAACTCTTCACAGATGGAGTGAAAGATCCCCCGTCCCACAAAAAAAATATTCTTCCAAGGAGTTCACCTTTGTCAGTGAGGCTGATTTTCCATTGTGGCTGTCCAGCTTTGCCCTCGCTTGGCATCTCGTGGTGCAGATACAACTACCAACCTACCTGCCATTCGTGTGTTAAGCTTTCTGCACTGGCACACAGTGCCAACAGACTGTTTTGCTGTTGTCTGACTTTCAGTGTGCCTCTTCCCCTACCACTTACTGTGTGAGGATCTGCTTTTTTTTTTTTTCCCTCTGTCCTTTTCTCATTCTTTTTCTGCTGAATTTTTGGTCCTTCTGCCTTGATTTCTCTTGGGCTGTGGCTTTTGCGGCTGAAAAATGAGGGCTGTATGTATTTTTTTCACTGCTGGCTCTCAACACCTTTAGAGAAGTCTCGGGCAAGGTGCCATCTTCTCTTTCTGGCATTCATTGTCCCCACGGCCAATGACAGACATGGGCATCTGGGCTTTCACATTATGAGCACGATCTCCTCACTAAAGGGGGAAGGAAGTTCCTCAGCATACCCTCAGTGTACTCTGCCCTTTCAAGGGTCTTTAGATGACCATAAATGGAATTTTGAAAAGGTCTGGATGAATAATGCATTTTTGGTTTAGTTCCCAAACTGAGACACTGTGGGTGGGGAATGAGAAAGAAAATTTTAGATAAATGAGGAAGTGTTTTATTAGATAAAAAAGGGAAATTCTGCATTACAATTAGTGTTTAGAGCTCCTTTAAATAATCAGGACAATTTTTAAACAAAAAAAAAGGCCAAATAATGTAAAATAAAAAAAAAGGATAGATAAAATATATTTATATTCTTAAGAGGATCTCCCTCTTTTTCTTACAGAAACCATTCTTCAGATTTATCTAAGCATTCACAGGCAGCTTGTCCACCCAAAAAGGGCTTTCATTTTTGATTAATTTACTTTTTACCTGCTTAAAAGCAGATATCTTACTGTGAGTCAACACTGGCATATTTAAATCACTAAAGCACTTAAAAAATCCCACTCTTCACCAGCATAATTCACAAGGCTTCCCCATTGCATGGGGAACGTGCAGCAAACACACTGAGGATTTGCAATCAGCAATTTGCAAAGGGAGCTGTGCTGATGACCACTGATCCTCTCTGGGCAATTGCAACCATGGGGTTTTCAGTGTACCCAATACATAAATACCCAGTTGTGAATCCACACCCTTTTTTTTGTTGCATTTATCGCTCCCCAGGTCATGATGTTCTTAAAATTTCCACCCATTATTTTATTCAGAATGAGTTAGTTAAGGAAGTTGGTGGTAGAAACACCAGAGTCCCTCCTCCTTTCCATCCTCTGACTGCCACAGATACCGAGTATCTTCACGCTGCTCCAGATGCTCTGCCCTCCTCACTGTCATTCCTCTGTATTTTGAAAGCGAAACGAAAGGATTTTCAAACACTCCTCTGCACCTAAAAATGGCAGCAAGTAAAACTGGATGCAAGGAATTAAACAGATTGCCACACAGCTAACCAGACCGGGAAGAGGCAGGTGTTGTGTGGTGGTCACTTACGGATGGTTTGCGACGGAGGGGTCTGAAGAGCTTTCCTCCCGATACGCTGACTGCAAATAAAACACCATCAGGTTTATGCTGACTCCGAAAAGAAAAGACTAAAGTCTCTCTCCTGTAACATGTTAAATACATTTAGCAGCTGCGTGCACAAACTGACTGAACTCTTCTGGTTTACAGACTTTTCTATCTCACACTCTTGCAGACTGGTAAGATTCAGCACTGACACCCTGCCAGGCGCAATATGAAGAATTCTATAATTATCAATCTAGTGATGGCATTTAAAAGCAAATGCATTATCATGCACAGAAATCATCTCATGTCCCCTACAGCGCATTCCAAACAAGGACTGCCACTTTGACTATAACTCTAGCTTTATTACATTTAAAACTCTTCCATCAACAGACTTCCCCAGAAAAAAAAAAAACAACACCTTTATTCAGAAAATAGCATGTAGTCTGGAGTGGCTGTCAGTGTACCTAAAGGTCATATAATGTCAGAGTCATTATTTTCAAATTATCTACACTCATGAGCCCTACTTTTCAAGGCCAGCTATCTAAACAGCTATAAACACGGAGCACATGCGGTGCAGCATAAAAAATTGTGCCCTATCATTCAAGAAGTATGAAATAGAAGCAGAAAGATTCATCCTCCTCTCATTATTGTGCAGCCACTGTATTTAGCAGATCATTTTATTAAATGTAATTAATAACCTTAACCCCTCTTTACCAACACCTTTTTCTCCCTGATACATTTGGTAATCCAAGGCAATGCATTTACAAGACAGATTATCCATTACAGAGTTACCAGCTCTGACACACCCTGATATTTTACCCTGTCATGGATCAAAAAGATTAAAAGCAACTTTAAAAAGCACATGTTATGATACTAAATCCAGTAACTCTAGCCTGTCTGCTTCAGCTCAGATTTGGAAACTAAGTAAAGATTAATGTTTTGAGTGGTATCCAAATTAATGTTCTGTCAACCAGTTACAGAGACAGGGGTTGCTGTTTTCCCATTTGTTTGGTTGGTTTTAGTTTCCATAATCCAGATAGTTTTCAATCACTCTTTGCAGCCTCAGGAAGTCTGTGCTCCATCTGCAGTCCTGGGAGTTGTTAAAACTAATATTTCCAGCCACACTCGAGGTGGGAGCCACAGGTCACCGGTTCAACAGGTTAACGTGACTGACATAGATCACACTAACTCTAAGAATCATTACATTTATTTGCTGACCTAGATCTCCTGTAGATTAAGACACACTCCTACCTTCACCTTCTCTACCCTCCCATTTCCTCTACCTTAAAAAAAAATAAATTGGTTAACAGATGTAGGAAACTGGAAGGCTTCACATTTCACTGCTGTGTTTTCTTTTTCTCAGTGACAAAGCAGTGAAGGAGGATAAGGGCTGAGATGAAAGAAATAACCATCCTCTGTTTACCTCAGCCAGCTGCACCATACTTCACCCCACTCTGTGTCAATACCTGGCACTAGTCTCCATATATCCTATGTTACATCAGACAGGGTTAAAACAGTAGATGGACTTTAAATTTGTGTATCCAGGGCTGACCATGTTTATCAGCGCTGAGCTGCATGCAATGCCCTGCGTCAGCTGCAGTCAACAGAAAGCAGTTTTTCTTTATATTACTGTGAATTATTTACTACAACATTTTGAACTGACATCCAGATTTTCCCCCCTCTGTTCAGAGCTTTATTGCAATGAAAAGAAGAGAAGTAAATGAATAACAGGAGAGGGGAAATAAATTCCACCAAAATGCGCTGGCTGATAAAGTAAGTGTCTTTGAAACAGTGCTGTATGCAATAATAATTGTATCATTTGTTACAGTGCTGTGCTGATGCACTTACAACCATCTCTGACTATGGCAGAAATGCAGGAAAAAAAGCTCCAGCATCCACAGGGCTGTGGGGCTTTGTTTATAGGATGTTAGTGAAGATATACCCAAGTGGCCAGCCTGAAAGATAGGGGGTTTGAATGCTTCCTATAAACTTTGGAGGAATTTAGAGCTAAGATATTGGACACACACACATCCACATGCATACATACACAGATCAGAGAGGAAAGTCTTCCCCAATACCAAGTGACTGAGGACAACATGTCTTCAGCACAGAAGACGGAGCAGACACTGTTTATCTTGTGTTCTGCCCCAAATACAGAAGCAGGTAGGGCTCAAAACAGATCCCTGTCTCTCTTTCATGCAAACATGAGCAGGGAGAGAGAGCTAACTCCTGAAAATAAATGTGACCTATTACTCAGTGTCTCACCACCTGCAGTAGCTGAGGAAGAGGTCAGTCTAAACCTTCCTCTAAAGGAAAAGGCTCCATTCCACAAGCTAGGTGGATTATAGATTTGAATCTCCCACTTGGGGTCCATATCCCAGGAATTTCCAGCCTCTCACAGGTTTATCTTTCATTTTAAGCAGTGCCAAATGAAGTTCAGAGGCTGAGGACTGTTTTGTAGGTGTGATATTTGGACCAAGCGATCCTTTCTTTTCCAAAACGTGCACTAGCTCCCAATCCAAAATCCAGTATTCTCCTCAGTGAAAGCTTGAGTTGGTTGTAAGGACCTTTTCCGTAGTCTCTGGCTCTGGCCATTAATGCTATTGCTGAACCCAATACAAGTGAGGGTTGAGTTCACCATCATTTCTGAGGAAGGCAGCATTTAGATCCACAGCTGGAATTCCCAGATCTCACCGTGCAGCTAAGGAAGTTAAGGAAAACAGCTGCTACTAACATTATTGCATAAGATTCTGCCTCAGCGAATTATTAAATGTACATTTTTGACAGGATAAAAACTTATTCGGACAAGTCAGCAGGAAGTCTGGCTGAGTGATTACCACGAGCAACCCTGTGAGACAGGGGTACAGCCACAGACACAGAGCTGAAGCGTCAGACAGTCAGGAATGAGAGGCCAGTGACAAGTTAAACTGCTGGGCTCTGCACACATGCAGCCAGAGATGGGCACTTGACAAGTTGGTAGAGCCACGCTGTCCAAGAGCAATTCTGATGGAAGCAGCGAGCAATCTTTGGGGACACACTTTCTGCAGCTGTTTTGTTTGTCCACACGTGCTAAGGTATAGGTGCCCACCAAAAAAGGCAGTGGCTGAAGGCATCAGTGACTACAAACAGTATTTCCTGTTGATGGCCAGACTACTCCCAAAGTAGGTATTGATGTCCAGCGTGGCAGCAAAACATGATGGGACAGCCCCTCAAATTTGCCACACTCCTTTTTCCCTTGGAAACAGCAGAACCAAAAGCCTCATCCTCTGTGGCTCTCCTCTGAACTCTGCTCCTTCTCCGCAGAGGGAGCAGCTTCACCTCCAAGTGGCAAAACTCTACACTCACCGTGGGCCGAGTGCTTTTTCCAAGGTGAAATCAGGGGGTCTGAGATTGGACCCTTTTGTATCAGATTAGCCCAGGTTGGCTGCAGTGATCCTGTTACTGAAAAGCTACACATCCAGACTTGTCTCTTAGCCACACACTTCTTCTCTTGGGAAAAAATCTTTAATGAATCATTTTCCCAGTGGAAAGGGGAGAAGACAAGAGAATCCACTCGTGGAATAAAAGAATAGTGTTAGAAATGGATATGCATGGTGCTACTTAGTAGTTTTGGGGGGCATGTTTAAGCAGGGAGAGAAGTAGGAAACCGTGTTTGTCTCTGCACGAAGGGAAAAATCCAGCCTTCTGCCTGAATAGGTTTCATCCTGCAACATAAGAAGGGGTTGAGGGTCTGCTGAGTTGCTCTCTGAGCTGCTCACCTGCACGTCTGCAGATCAGTCCCATGGCATCGGTGTAGTGAAGACAGAACGGTGGGAAAAGGAGCAATCCTACACCCTGGCAGGGTTAGATAAAGGGCAGTCATAGCCCATAAAGTCTATTTTGGTGACTGAGTTGCCCCTGGACACAGCCCCAGAACTTTTTGACCAGTCTCATTCATATGCAAAGCCTGAAACTGGGACCCTCTCAGCTATCCCTGCTCTCCAGTGCCAGAGTCACTTTTCACTGGAAGTGAAAGCAGCGTGGAAAGCGCTCACACCTTGAGTGTGGAGCAATAAACACAACTACTAGAGCGTTTGGATGCTATAGACTCAGGCATGCCCAATTCGTCTCTTTGCATTGACTGCCAAACAGCAAAGGAAGGAATAAGCCTCTCTGTCAACTCACAAAAGCCATGAAAACCTCGATCCATCCATTAGCAGCACTCCTGTGAGCAGACATGGGAGCCTGCCTCTGGTAATTTAGATAAGTTAAAATGAAAGGGAACTGTCGAGCTTATAATTAATGTCCAGTTCAAAAATTCAGCCTTGTTGTTTCTGTCCTGGCTGGGGTAACAGGCCTGGGAAGAGGCTCTGGACCAGCTTGTTCTCTCACTGTGAATTCCCATGTCAGCTGTGGTAGACACTATGCAAGTGCTCTTTAGCCTGTTTAAATTGACACAGAGTAGTGCATTTTTTTTTCATCCTGAGACTGCAGACTCCATTACTTTGTTAGGTGTCTCCCACCTGAATGAAAGCAGCCTCTTTCTTTCCTACAGAGACAGACACAGGGTGAAAAGGGCACTCACCATCACTTGCCTGCTGGTTCTAGCACCTTTGTTGGCATTCATTGTTTGTCCAGGACTCTCTCATATTTTCCTAAGAGAGAAAACAGAAAGATTTTCTGACACCATCACCCCATTCAATGTGAGGTGGGGGAGGTCTCAAGGGGTAAACACAGTAATTCCAGGTATTAGACAAGCAAAACACATAAATCTGCACTGGCATTAGAAGGCAATCGCTTTCCTTCCCCTCCCTTTCCACTAAGTTGTTCCTGTCCACAAAAATCCAGAAGGAAAATTCATAGAACTGTCTTCACAGGCAATAAACCAAAGTTAATGATCTGATGTAGAGCCACTCGAGTAAGAATATTTTCATATGGTCGGAAGACGGAGGCAGAGTAGGCAGAAATATGGCCTTGTGGGTGCCATATGACTTTATATTTTACACAGTATCTGAATCCTTCTTCCAGCCTTTAAAAGGGATACCGCTCAAATTTATAGGTTGTAGAACAAAGAAGTTTAATGAATTAATGCAGAGGTGCTCTGAAGCAGAACCACCACAATAAGCAAAACAAACAGCCTCAATATCCCACTGAAATTAAAAGTACATGACAAAATTGAGTTGTGGTTAACAGGAGGTGTGTAGTTACCTCCTCGGTCGTTCCACGTGCAGTGAAAGGAACTCACACTTCTTGTTTTGTCAGGGAACACTGAGAATCAGTTGCCTCCTGAAAAGAAATGTGGCTGCTCTGCTCCAGATATGTTACTGGTGCATCAAAAAGAATTAACATCCTGCCTCCACTTACACAAAGAGAAGGATCTTGTTTGGTGCCAAATGGCCATGTGCACTGATACAGAAATAATGTCTTGGCAGCCAGCAGGGGTGAGAAGAAGCCAAATTACATCATTCACTCTCCTTTCAGTGGGGATAAAAGACTCTATTTACTACTTTGGCAATAGCCAGCACCACAGCTGCCGCCAGTCACATGTAAGGGCAGCAAAGGGAAGGCAACAAAAAATAATTGAATCCTCAGAGCCTCGAGATCCTCTCCATAAAATACCCCACTCTTGGTGCAACAGAGTGCTATCCTAGGACTTAGGAAACCTTCATACTGGTCCCACTGCTGTCATGGACGTCTGCTACATGACCTTGACCTGTCACTTCACCTCTCTTCTTTCCTCCTGCTCTTTGTCCTGTTTATTTGGCTCACAAGCTTTTGAAGTCAGAGATTGACATATTATGTAAACTCTGTGCTTAGCTCAGCGCTCTGTCAGTCTCATCAGGGTCCTATAGGCACTCCTGCTCAGAATGAAAAACAACAGCAGCTGTATTTCTAATAAAAATACATTGAAAGGGGCTAAAAATGGGTAGATTTTCAAACAGATGGGATAAATATGTGACATGGGTATTACAAGATGGGAAGTTCTGCCACTGCAGAGCACCTTTAGATTTATAAATGCCTGGTGGGTTACGTGTACAATGATAAGAGGTAAACGGTGTGACCAGAATGAGCAGCTGAAGCAGTTAAGTAGTTTGAACATTTTTTAAGCTGAAACTACACAGGGAGAGGAGCTGAATTTGTGTGAGAAAGCAAGGATAAATGCCTCTGTGAATGACTGTCACATTTGCCTTTCTAGGAAGAGCCATACTGCATAAAGAACACACCTACAGGGCACAAAGAAAAGAGAACAAGTCTTTAACTGTGTGGCCAAATAATTTGTAAGATTTGTGCGATTTTCATCACCAGAAAGCTCAAGCCTACCTGTGTGTCCACATCTTCTTGTATGCTTCAAACAACTGACAATTATCAAACACGGGAGAGAATGACCCCATCTTGATTTAAAATGCATGCTCAAGTGACACAACTAAATTCTGATTGCTCAAGCACCCCCTACAGAGTAGTAATGTGATAAATGAAGATGAAAACATCCGCCCAGAAAACTAAAGCCCTTCTCTCAGGACAGAATGCAGTGCCAATTTGTTAAACCTTTGTTACATATAATTCAACAAAACCTGCTAAAAAACTGAAGGAGTTGGTGCCTCAGAGACTATTTGTACTTTTAAAACAAACCATAATTGTCCTACAGAGAGAAGCTGAGGAGAACCTCATCTGTGCTTTCTCTGCAGAACAGATCCACAACTTCATTAGGAGAATCAGTGTATTTTGTAACTAAATGAGATTCTGTCTCGCTGGCAGGCATATTCTGCTCAAGGAACAAAGAAACCACACACAAAAGCATTCCAAAGGGAGACGTCCTTAAAAAAAAGTCCTTGTAGCACCATCAGACTGAGGAGTGTGCCAGAAACTATGACTTTGTGGAAGAAAAAAAAGGACTGACAAGAATTAGGAAGCAAGCTAGATGCATGCGACACAAATGCCTTGACCTTTTTATTTCTCAGTTAATTCGTGTGAGTTTCTGCTTGTTATAAAGCAATTCCTGTGTTATTTTGTTTCCCAGTATTCAAAATATACAGTTTACACTGCTGCCTGCCAACCTCTTCACCGGGGAGCTGGGTTTAGGGACATGGCAGTACCCTCAGACTTGCTGGAATAGGATTTTTAGAGTATCTCACCAACACCCAGAGCCCCAGAGCATAAAGCCTCAAAGGCTTTCTCTCAAAGGCAACAGGCTTACTGCTCATCTCCTGGTGTGCTTGTCCTTAGCTGCAAGCCTGACTAAGCACATTAGGCCTGAGATGAGGAACTGCCTGAAAGACAAATGTGAAAAATCACAGCACTAAACTACTGGGAAATTCAAACTTCTTCATGCATGGGAGCCAACAAGGCTGCTGATCTGTAAGGAAATATTCAGACACTGATCTATGCTCTGTGTTCTTGCTCAGAGTCTGACTAGGAGAGGAAGGGGATAATAAGATCTAAGATCTGGCAAGTAGTGGTAACAGAAGGCAAGAAAGGGGAAGAGATAAAAAACACCAGCAAGCTGAGGATGCAGATGGTGGTCTGATAACCAAAGTATTTCTGTCTGTCATGTTTTACTTCTCTCCTTTAGGATACTCAGAAAGTAAGATAAAAAGAGGAGCTGGAGGTAAAATCCCAAATGGGATTTTTATGAGGCACTTCTTATTTTTCCTTTACACGTGGCAGATTATTAATGATTGTTTTTCTATTATCAGTAGAATGGCAGGAATTCACTAGATGGTAAACATTTCCAACAATATATGAATTTAAGAATAGGTAAAATTTGACAAGATGTCATGTGTCAGCTAGGTGTTCTCACTCTTCACACTTAAAGTTGAAAGAGAGGCAGCTGCACAAGCAATTTCTTACCAACTTCCTTAGACACAGGTTCACTCAAAAGAAACCAGTCTGAGTGAAATGTTGTACTTCAAAACATCTGCAGTTAAAGGAGATGAATGTCTCATGACGTCACTGCCAGCCTGTAGAGTCACAACTTGGCCTGACCCCATGACTTCATTATAGCTTGTAAACAACAACCCCATCTCAACCTTGCTCCAGATTGTCCTCAAATATCTGTACTCCCAAAACAGCATTTATGGAGAGATGAGCTCTGGTATTCACAGCAGCAGGAAAAGCAGTCCAGAATAAGAAACATTTCTTAGAAAATCCTTTATTGATGTCTGTCTCTCTTTTACATCAAAAAAGCAGTGTCATGCTGATAACCTCAACTGTGAGTGTTTGATAGAAAGAAATCAACTATCTTTGGGCAATGTAGACCCAAATCAGTCAGGGATTTAAATATAATTCTGAGACAATGAGTAGCTTCCAGTTTATTTTGGCTGGCTCTAGAGTGGCTCCATGAATGTGAAATCATCATTAAACTCTCCTCAGAAGTCAGCTGTTAGCTTGTGCAGTCTGTAGGACTCCGGTATTATGTGATGCCAGCGTAAAACTCCACTAGTAAATGGACCGAATCATCCTGAACAAGTTCCCGGGAATATAAGCACACATGGAACATACTAGTGCTCCAATCTGCAAGTGATGGATAAGCATGCCATCCAAGCAAAACCATGTACATATTGAGTTTATCAAGCCCAAAACATTCTTTTCCACTTGTAGTCCAGGACTTTCAGGAAACAAGTTGTAAATTTTGTCTAGACTCCCGCTCATCAAGCCCCACCAATACCACTTCCTCCAGACTCCCAATATGATTTCTGAATGCAGACACAGATTTTTTGTTAATCTGTTTGGTCCTTGTATAAAGTGAAAACCTGTCTTGACTAGTGGAAGTTTGCCATGGTGATATACCAGCAGGACATGCTGTTCATTTCAGAAGATATTTGAACACTTTCTACATACTGAAGGCACTGTAACCATGTCAAATGCTGAGCAAAAGACATTAGGCAATAAGCTTTATTCTCTTTATTTCTACAATCATTTATTTCAGGGCCTTATTATTTATTTTTTTCTAAAGCTATAGAGTTCTGCTGCATGGCATTCACATGAAGAAGGCCACAAAGACCATTCAAATCTCGAAGCATCTTTAAACAACCTGGAGAAAGGGCAATTAATTGTGTTGACACTATCAGTTTAGTGCGGTTCAGCAATAAAATTTTTAAGGTAATCTGTAGGCTGAATATCACAACAAAATAAATTTATATGCATTCCCTGGCCTTATTTTCCCTGCACCCAGTGAAGCAAAAGCACCACAGCTGCTCAGTCCCTCACCCTCCACTACCCTGTTCCTTCATATGTGAAAGTTCACCAAGAAGTGAGAAAGGTCAACTGTTCCAGCTTTTCCAGAGATTTCCTCAGACATGTCTCACAGAGTAGGATGGTCTGTCCCTATACATTGATGTTTTTCAAATAACAATCATCCCCTTCTCTGCAGATGCTCTACCCAAATTAAAACCATGCTGGAACCCATGGAGGCTACAAAATCATTAATGGATTTGAGTGAAATTGCCGTTTTATGGAATGTAATTTCACATATGGGTAGCTACACTGTCTATGGAGTTCATGGTTGAAACAATTTAAAGCACTTCTCACCCTAACACAAAAGATAAGCTCATTTTATGAGCTTCTCGGCTTCCTTTAGTCCACATTAAGCACAAATATATAACGTGAACTACAGCCTTGCAAGTCAGATCGTGAAGAGGAGCTGAATACAGATTTATTGTTGTAAAAACACAGCCCTCTTCAGAGTGAGTTGCAGTACTCTGCTGTTTCAGAAATTTCATATGAAGAATCAACAAGCCTGCAGTTGACTTTCCAGATAAATTCTGCTGTAGTGTGCTAATTTTAAAATATTTAAGAGATACGTTTTTACTTTAGGGAGATGTTTTCCATCTTCAATTGTTGTGGAGCATGACTGGCAAGTAAGAAGTTGTCTGCGGTCCAGAGAAAATGACACAAGTTTGCTCCACTGCAAACCCCACAACTATTATATGAATAATCTGCAGACCTCAAATTCAAGGCACATTTAAGACTGGTACTAAGAACAATGTGTTTTAGCTTGCTTTGGTTTAAAAAAAGTCTCAAGTTTCTCACTTCAAATCAGTGTCTGGTATCCAATACCTGGGTTTTAATCAATCATTCAAACGAGCTCTTCTGCAAAAAATATTTCTTACCTGATTCACTTTATCACTTGCATGTTGCATTTAGGAAATCCTATTAGAAGCCATAGGCATGTTTAATATTATTGAAATTGCACTGCTAATATCCATGTCAATTATATTTTGAGATATATGTTCAGTATAGATATTAATGCAGTCTGGCTTTTCCATTTTTACTTCTGCAAGTATAATTTATTGAGACATAAATAGTAATATTAAAGCTATCAAGTATAAACATCAATACTTTACAGTACTGTGTAATTTAAGAGTTACATGCATCTAAATTCGGTTACAGTCCTTTCTGAATGCTCAAATCTTAACTGCAGGCTGCAGCTCACCAGGAATTCTGAGTTTTGGAAGCAGCAGGCTGTCAAATAAACAGTACTAACATCTTGAAATAAGCCTTTCAGAAGGACTGGGGAACTGGCAGCACATGGCTAGGACATAAAATAATGCATGGTTTTCTTCTTCTTTTTTTTACCAAACACTCATGTTTATGAGCTGTAACCCTTTTCCCCATCTCTCAGTCAGATTAATTGTATTTTGGGTGTTTTAGTTATTCCAGAGACATATAGGAAAGGGGCTGGAAGGAACCACAGTAAGTCAGCTATACTGCCCATGCTCCAAGTTCAGCTGCACTGAAACCTTCCTTAATGACCAGTTTGTGTCTAAGACCCACAAGTGACAAGAATACCACCCTCCACAGGCAACTTATTACTTTGCTGTGATGTTCAGTGCATCAGAAAGTCCTACCTTGTTGCATGAAAGCAGGAGTAACCAGCAAGCAATGGAATGTGGTTTGGGAAAGTGACAACACATGTGACAAGGTCTGGTCAAACAAAAATTCTTTGGATGAACCATAATAAAAATACCTTCCTCACAGTAAAAGCTTGCAAAGCAGGGATGCCTATTGCTCAGTAAAAATTCAGCTGTCAGTGAAGTTAAAATATAGCTGGGATTGGTTAAACTCTCAGTCACTAGTACAAGCTTTTTATCTCAGCTCACTGTGGAAATAGACAATTTAAACTGGAAGGACTTGTCCTCTAGAAGTGTCTTTCCCTTTCCTTTGTCTACAGAGAGGACATCAGTGACTTGGCCTAAATGCCCGACTTACATGAAGCTGCGTAAGATGAACTCCAGTTTCAGTGCATGCAAAAGAACCGATGATATCCATGATTCGCCATTGCTACAAGGGCCCCACAGTTTGGTTTTTGAATATCAACGGATGCACGATGTGGCCTTCAATTTTAAGCTGAAAATAAAAATACCGTTTATTTTCATAGCTGTTCTGAGCAAACAAGCGGAGGTGAAGTACCACTGGCATATTTTGATACTGCTGTGTTATTTGTGTTATGTGTTAAAGAATGTTGTTAAGTGGAACATTCCTAAACTGACACTACCCCAAAGTAAAGCTGGGCTCTGTTCAGCTGAGGGGGGAGCATTGTCAGAGGGTAGGGCACGCTTCACACTTGATTTGTCTGCAGAAAGTACCTTGAGATGAAGCAAACTGAGAAGGAAATCATGAAAGTCATGTTGAAGGCAAAAGTTTTGTGTTCCTTTGGATCAGTGAGCTTCCTAATGGAGACAGATGCCTGTACATACCAAGAGGGGCTACCTCTAGCAGAAGGAGCTAAAGACCACGCTTAGCACTGTCAAACACTCATCAGCCTTTTAATACTTTAAAGTGCGGGTCTGATCATGCTCTATAGCTGTCTCAATGAACTTTGAGCCTACAGCACTTTTATGTCATATAACTTTTTTCCTTTTTCTGTTTGGCGATCCGATTTTATTAGGATTTGTCAGAGTAGTCAAGTGTTCACCTGAATAGCCTGAGAAATTTAATGGTGCAAGTAATGGAGAATCATGTCCTGTTGCAAGCGGAGGCTTTTGCCCTTAAATGTACAGTTTCTTCTGCCATGTACCATAATTTCTATCTTTCTGTCAGAAAACTGACATAACCTACCCCAGTGCTAAAAAGACTAACTAAACACTTTACTGGATGTGTACTTCTCTGAGTCTACACAGAAGAAATATTGCTACAAAATTACATTAGTATGATTTGTTTATTTAGACATCTTGTGACAGACTGAGAATGAAACATTTTTCACCAAGGGAAAAAAAGAGATCTCCCAGCGCTACCAACGCTACAGAAGCACCAGAACGTAGTCAAGAATTTCCCACATCAGTCAAAACTGGATCTTTGAATACACTTTGAACAAACCCCGCTGACCCCAGCCTGTCAGCCTCGTGCCCCAGGTGAAATCCCAGCTAACAATTTCAGCGACAGTCTGTTGGTGCTTTTCAGCTTTGGAAAGTCTGCGGTGATGGAGATATGGCCCAAGAGAGGAGATACCTGAAGGATCAAAACAGGTACTGTTGACAACACAGGTGAAGGAATGTATTTGTGGGTGTCCAGTGGTTTCATAAATTTATTTTGGGGAATATTTGTGGGATTAGTCGCATTTTTCCCCTCATATATAATTAATATTCCCTAGTTGGCACAGAATTTTAGGACTTTCTTTTAAGATTTTAAAATGCAGCTGACAACACACTAATCTGCATAACTTTGACCTCCTTTGAGTGAGTTTTAGATTTCAGTAGCATTCACCTAATTTTAAACAGCCTGACCAAGTTAAAATAAATGTGGAATGGACCATGGAGGGAGCTATTCATTTACCAGCAAGAGGCAGCTACTTTCAGTACAGATGTTTATTGTGGAAAAGGCAATGATCAAAAGAAAATGTTGGGGGAAAAAAGCAGAGAGTTACAGTCCCTGCTGTCTGGAAATTTATTAATTTCAAAGCATCTTTCATGGTACATGGAGAGGTGAATTATTAAAAAGTAAATAAAGATTCTCTTTAGCTTATATTCTCTGTATAAAAAACTGATAATGCTTGGGGTTTTGCCTGCAGCTGTGCAGGTGACACAACCGTTATTCTCTCAACCCGTGTTCTCACCCCCTCACACACCTTCCTTTCACCTCATGGCTGGAAAGGCAGATTCTGCTTTCCTTTGAAGTAGTTGGAAATGAGAATAACAACACCTTGCTGCTGCTTAGCCCTCCTTGCTGGCAGGTCTCAGCCTTCTTCACAGGATCCATCAGCATAATTACCTACATTTTACCAATGTGGAGTCCAGAGCCCAGTGAACAGAGAGTTATGTCTAAGGACACGCAGTGAGCTGGTAGGAAAAGCAGGAGGAACTCTGAGTCTTCACCTGCAGGTGTTGACGCAGTGCATCCTCTCAGAAAGAGTTCATTTCTTTGCCAGGGTACTCCAGGGTACTCCAAGCCTCCAAAAACTCACCTGCCCAACACCTGGGGACTTCTCCAGAGATTCAGGCTTCGTTTCTCCCACATTGGGTGCCTTGTTTTTTCTTCTGCCAGTATTACTCCCTAGCCACAATTGCTTTATCCCTATTTTTTCACGCCTTTGAGGTGTCTATCCATGCTTCCTGTCACCCCCATTCTGGTAAATTAATCAAGTCAGTCTCTTCTAGTATTCCTTTGTATATTATGCTCTCCATTTTTCTAACTGTCTTAATAGCCCTTGTCAATCTTGCATTCCACTTTAAAGCAATAGTTTTTGATCCCAGGTGACCAAATTATACTCCACCTGCCAGCCTGCATGTGTACATCCCTCTCTCTGCAGGAAATAACTCACCTAATCCATCTTGGGTTCCCAGGGTCTTTGTGTTTTCTGTCATGTTGACAGCCTCTGTACGAGGTTACGTGCCTTTATCTTGTCTTTTCTCTGCTATCCCAGCAGAAGGGCCTTTGATGGTAGGCATCTAATGACAGCAAGTGTTCTTAGAACTCATATGTCCCTATATGATTTTGCACTTCGTACTTGTGAAACTACTTCGGTTTATAATTCTCAGTCCTCAGATTCTGCCTGTAAAACATTCTAAATGCCCTGCCTGTACCTAGGATGTGTCATCAGCAAGTCAGATTACTACACTCTCACTTTCTGTGCTAAATAAACCACATATCTTCCAAGGTAGTCCTTGAAGAAATCAATTTCTTCCAGCTCAAGACATCTCACTATTTCTTTGCTCTCATAGGGAAAACAGTGATTTTATCCACCATTAAGGAGTCATGGCTATGTTCATGCTTGTGTTTGTGAGAGAGAGGGGGGAAATGAGCCAGAATCTGGAATACTTCTTTTCAAAGTGAAAATCATTTGGAACAAATGGACAAACACTCAGAATAACACAGTAGAAAAATCTGAAGGTAACTGGCAGGACAAGACAGAGCAAGGTAGAAAAGTGATGCAGCTTCAATATAGACTAAAGGCAGCAGTGCATGGCAGTGCCGTCATTACCAGAGGACATTATACACGAGAGAGGGAATGACAAGTGAGAAGGTTGGAAATAAACAATCATTTTGGAAAATACATTGTGTGGGGTTTTTTTCCAGAGAACTGCATCACAAAGGGATCTTTAAAGGAACAAAAAATATAGTGAAAAACCTGAGGCCCCAGAAAAGGGAGGATCTGTTGTGTAAATGTTTATCATCACCTTTACTCACCACTTTCTGCATGGAGGCCTCACAAGAACAAAGGAAGCATTGCTTCAAATTAAGCTGTCCTGAAATGCAGCTTTAGATCAACCTGATGTACAGTCAGATTACTTTGGCTGTTGTCATCTAAAGATTAGGAAACTGGACTGTGCTTCTTGTCCAAGCATCAGAGAGAGAGAGAGAGAGAGTTCATATGGAGACACAGAGAGATTAATATCTAAATTAGGTAAGGAGAATTTTCCACTGAAGTGCCTGTGAATAGCCCTTGACTATGGTGTTGGATGAGACACACACACTTTTTATGAAACAAAAATTAAGCAGAATAAATTGGATATAAAAAGATCAAATTCTATGCCTCATACAATCCTAAAAATATTCCGTATAAAATCACTGAATTACTAAGGGCTAAGTTAGTTTTGGTTCGTGGTAGAAAAATTTTTTCTAAAGTTTTGAAGAGCTATGGTGAGTACTAGTGATCAATAACTTGTCTTCTGGACCATAAACATTATTAAAAATGATAGCAATTAAAAAAAAAGGAAAAAAAGATGTGTAAGAAATACCAAGGAAAAGGCAGCATGGCTTTTGCAAAGGGCAGTCATGACTTACATATCCCACAATTCTCAGAAGAGGTGAGGAGAAAAAACCTTACAGCTAATACAGTCTGTCTGTATCGCCAAAAAAAGGCCAATGAATCATTGCCATGAGTCAACAGTCCTAACAAAAACTAAATATTCCCAGCATTAATGACAATGATCAATTAGCAGATGCTAAAAAATAGAAATGAAAGAAGAAAGGAAAGAAAAGACAAGAACAACTTGATTTTTCATAGTATAATACTGTCACTCATGGTGCTACTAATGGATTGGAACTGGGCCCAGTGCTTCTCAACATATTCATAAATGTTGCAGGAAGCAGATAAGAAGAGCACTGATAACATTAGCTCATAGAAAATTATTAGCCATAGAAAAGGCTAATCTAAAGTTGACTGTGAGTTATTTCTGAAGATCATAAGTGTTTGTATTTATTTACATATTAGTAACTGCCATGTGATGCAGTATAGCAACATTCTGCTGATATCAACAAGCAATTCAGACATAAATGTGTATGTACATGTATGTATAGACAGGCTATTATATAGTCATTTAGGTGGTGAATTACCTGATGTCATTTAAGGAGAATAGCTGGAGTCCTTCAAGATTCATGGAACACTTTGAATACATGACACATAAATGCTCAGGAACCAAGAAACAAAGAATATTAAGAATTATTAGGAAAGGCAAAGAAAAAAAAATCAAATAACATTATGCCACTGTGTATTATTACTGCACATTATGTACTTATTATTCATTTCACCCCTCCTCAAAAGGATGTACTGGAACTAAGACAGAGATGGGAAGACCAAACTTGCTGAACAGTTTTGTTACAAGGAGAGTGGATAGACTAGGTGACAGATAATTCATAATAAAAGACTAGATAATAAATGACAAAGATGGAATATGGCTGAGGTAGATATGAGGAATAGGAAGTGATTTATTCACTTTTTCTCACAATACAACAGCAGGTGGACCGATAATGAAATTATCAACCAGCAGTGTGAGAGCAGAGAAGAAAAAAAATCTTTTCAGACAAGGCCAGGGAATTAATTCTCACAGGATCCTGTGGAAGCTACAGAATAAATTTGCTGCTAAGTGTCAAGTGAGAGTTGCTGAATGTGGGGCTACTGGCACCTCTGGCCTAGAAACATCTAACCCAGGTCAGAACATTCCTCAATGAGAAGTTCCTAAAATTGCCAGTTTGTGCTGTAAGAAAAATCCCTATGTATTTGTCCCTTCTCTGAAATTCTCTTCCTAACCAGCATTGATTCTAGAGGCCACAAGAAAACCTTATTGGGGCACACATGTATTTGCAGTTTTAGCATACTTGAATGAGATGACATCATACAAAGTTTTTGAAATGTCTCCAGTGTGCTTCTATAACTCGGGATTGTCCCTCAAAGAGAGAAAGAGAAAAGAAGATGTACAACTTCCCTGTTTCTGGTCTTGGGTTGAGCTCTTTTCCTCACAAAATACTAGTTGTTGACATTCCTGGTTTTGTTATTGGTACTCGCAGTTTATTTGCATAAGTAATCTCTTCATTCTGTCTAAAAATGCAGGAGTCTGCCCTTTTTTCCCCCCATTTATTAAAACAAATAAATGAACAAGCCCCACAATTAAATAAGGTCAGGACTATTCTGTAAAAAATCACATCCTCAGATGAAATAAATTACTGTAACTTTATTGGCTTCAGTGGAGCTGTGGCAATTTACAGCAGCTGAATATTGCTTCAGCACTGTGATTCAAGTTATCAAGAATGTGAAATGCTGGAATATTGATTCAGAAAAGTCTATTTGAATTTATTTTTCTAAATTAATTTGCTCCCGGATTCATTAAACACGGGAGGGAATTATTTCTAGAACGCACATTGAGAGCAAAAATGTAGACTGGGTTCCAAACTCACCAATTCATTTGAGATATTCTATGGCATTTTTAGGCTTCTTTATGAGTCTGACTCTCATGGTGTAGGATGGTATCAACTGCCTATTTAACAAATGTCCTTTGTATGGATATTTTTAATGGAGTTGTAAATATTACCACTGTTATTTTTTGGTAACGATAGTATTCCAGTAGCACTCGTGTTCTCCAACAAAGCTATGGGCATACCTTGCCTTGAAATCTCTCAATTTATAGACAATATAGGGTGTATACATGGAAGTTCTCCCTTCAGACTAAGCTTGCCCCAGTGACCCTGCTGCCCTTTCCATCGTATAATGGCTAATTTCCTCCAGGTACCTGAGTAAAAATGATTCTTGAGAAGGATCATGAAGGAGGAAATGACTTTGTGGTTCAGTTTTTATCAGCCAATCCACCCATAAAGTCAAGGTTGAAGAAAGCACAAAGGATTGTAT
Organism: Cephalopterus ornatus; assembly: GCA_013396775.1. Lineage (NCBI taxonomy): Eukaryota > Metazoa > Chordata > Aves > Passeriformes > Cotingidae > Cephalopterus > Cephalopterus ornatus. The sequence goes on from VZRE01011553.1 coordinate 505,746, forward strand.
TAGACTGCTATAAATGTGTCATTTACTCATTGTAACCCCTTCTCTCCAGTAATTGTGAAGTCTGGCAGCAATGCTGACACCATGATTTGCTCCTTTCTCTCTTAAATATCTTCACAGCAGCAACACCTGATTTATGTGCACCACCGACAGTTCTGGATTAAGGAAGCACAAATGAAGAAGTCACCTCTAGCACGGGTAGCAAGGCAGAGGAGGCAGGACACAACGTGGTGACACAGGGGATAATAAGGCATTTTAGTTTTAGGAGTGTTAATGATCAAGGTGGTGACTTTAAGCTACAAACAGTGTTTTGGGGCTCCTGTGGGCGGGGAGGAGCAGGAAAGCTGCTGTTGGCAGCCACTCCCTGCAAGGGATTCCTCGGGGCAAGGAGAGGCACGGCCAAGGAGATTTGTGTTACTTGAGGACTGAGGCAAGGAAGGCTTAGATGAGAGTTTGGGGTGGAATTCAAAGGTGGGATGCCTAGAATACCGTGAAATAAATTACCCTAAAAGCAAACTGGAAAGCTCTCGTGTAGCTGTAATGCCAAAAAGAAGGCGTGCCCCAAGATGAGGGAGGAGGATCTTATTATTTTGGATGTGACATAATTCCTCTCTCTCAGTTCTCCATTTATGAAGTGCTAGTCACATTTCATTTCTAATGCTTGTCTTGGTTTTAAGTACCCAGCTGTAAATTTGCTGGGGGAAGGATAGCCTTTAGACATGTGCATATGCATGTGTGGACGCAGATTTTTTTTAAGAGAGTCCAATTTTCAGCTGAGCCTCTAGAAAATACTGTAAACAAAGCTTCTGTTTATCAATAAAGTGTGATTGTAAAATTATAGGCCTGAATGACATGAAAATTATGAGACTGTCAACAGTAAAATGGAAAAATAGATTATGAAAAAAAGAAAAATAGAGAATACCTTTGAGATAAATATTACGAAGGCAGTGTTGCCTTCTCTTTACCTACATTTACTTTTGCCTGTCATCAGATCCTGTATAAAGATGTTTATAATAAAATATTTTGAGAATCCAGGCTTTAACCATAAGCAGTCTGCATGTGTTAATCCTATGTGGAACCTAGCTAGCCTTTTCCTTTTTGTTTTTTTTTTTTTACTTTTGGTATTTGTAACTGGCACCAGAGGCAAGCAAGAGAGGGGGACAGTTTTTCTCCACTCTGTGTATTTATCCTGTGTGTTTGGCAACATTTGGAAACAGACCAAAACCAATTTAAGTCAATACTCAGTTTTGTTTGTTCCCTTTATAGCCCATTTCTCCTCTTGGTTTGCGTGGGTATTTCCAACAGCAACAGAGAAGAGAAAATATTTCAAAGCAGAGCAAAATGTGGTTATATAACAGCAAACAAAGGCAGGAGGCTTCAAGGGGAAAATGTGACTCCTGAAAATAATTTTAAGAACTTATCTTTGCACAGACTGCTAGATACACTAATATAATTACAGAAGTACAAATCCCCCACACACATACCAATGCACAGAGTAAATACAATTACATCAGTGCTTATATGAGCACAGCTTGCTTTATTACAGAAAGAGAAAAAAGCTGTGATGGGACTAAACCTGCATGCACCCCATATCTGTGGTACTGTTATCATTACTATTATGAATTTATCTTAAACATTTGCACCCCACTGTACATGTGGTCAGACTGGTACAAAAAGTAGATGTAGAGCAATCCTCTCCCTCCCCCCCTTATCTCAAGGTTCTTTCTCCTGTGAGCTCTTTTAAATTATCATAAGGTGGCAGGGTGGTCAGCCCACCCGCTGGAGAGAGATTTGGTCCTAGTGATAAGCTGCTTATTAGTGGTTTAACCCAAAAGTGTGTTCTTGGCTTCTTTGTGGCAGCTGCTGAAGGTGAGTACCACCGAGCAGCAGTCAACGCAACCCACACAGCATTATAATAGTTAGCGGAAAACTGCTGAAATTGAATAGAATATGTTGAGTTAAAAGCACTTTTCTAATTCAGCTTTTGGAGGTGTGTATCTTCTTAATGGCTTGCTTGTAACTATGGGAACAAGGGCTTTCCCCTCTCCCCCAGGGTTTTGCCTTTAACTGTGCTCAGTGTAATGCTGCTCCATGTCATTCTTTGAGCTGGTTGAGACAGCATCATATATACTTCTCTTGCAATTCGTGCGTAGCCACCTACAGAGAATGAAAAGACTGATTTTCTTCTTTGTAGCAGGCACAGTGTTAGATAAGACAGTTAACTGATTGTAATTGATAATTTATTCCACTCTGGTTTATTGGCTTATTTGCTCTTTCCTTCTTTTAAGTGTTGAGGATCTTAAACCTATCACAGGTTTTGATGTCTCTTAAAAAAAAAATGCAAAGTTGGAAAGCAATTGGCAGGGCAATTAGTAATGTTAAATCAGTGTGAATTCAAATCATCTAACTTGCTTCTTAGCAGCTAATACTAGGAATACAAATTAGAGGGTGGAAAGAAAATTGAACTATTGAAACGGGAAATCATCAAAACAAAAGACCCTGGGTTTGAGACTGAGAAGAACACAGACTTCTTTTAATATGGCAAGAAGTAAAGAAGTAAAAAAGAGAGGGCCAGAACATGGGTTTAATGAGCACATTTGTTTTCTTTTCTTTTGAGGACTGGCAGCTTTACAGAGTGTGACTGTGAGGATGGTGGCAGTGGCACAATGAGAGCTCTCACCCCTTCTTTCTTCGTTGTGATCAGTGCTCAGCCCACTGCTCAGCAAAGAGGAAGAGTACAGCAACTGCAGTGTGATGGACCACTCTCATCCACATCCCTCTCCTTCTGGAGAAGGGGAATATACAAACCAAATATCCCTGAGTGTCGCTGAGGAAGGGTTGTGCTGGGATGTTGTACCTGAAAGAAGACACTGTAGTCTTTATTCCCACCCTTGGCACATCACTTCCTACATTTCAGAGTGAAAGGATCCCACAGTAGAGGATTTTTAGTTCCTCTTATTTCTTCAATTTCAGCAATGTCATAGCTGAAGGAGAGGGAAACAGCTGATTCCACTGAGTACTGCAGTCATGTACAGCTGCATTTTATGTACAGTATCTCCCAGTCACGGTCACTGTGCTTAAAGCTTTAGGGCTCTGTTTCTCTACATTTGTCTCCTGGCAAACATACAAACAAAAGATTTCCCAGTTCACACTTAATACCTTTCAACTTTAAAAACAATTATTTTCTACTAGCGTTTTCAGTCACAATTTTCTCTTTCTATCCTCCATCTAATTTTACCTTGAATACTTTTCCGCAGGGAAGTTGAATCAGATTGAATGACCTTTGCATTTTGGTCTGAAGTTGATGAGATCATTGTTATCCTGAGGCTTTCCCAGGACTTCTAAACTTGGGATATATGCCGAAAAACTACTTGCTTCACATCCCCATAACTTCATCGTGAGTCTTGCACTTCTTGCCAGCTTAACAGCAACTGAGATGCTGAGAGCAGCCTGCAGAGAAGGGCAGAGGAAGGCAATGGAGGTTGGTGGCCAGAACCAGGGCCCTGAGAACCAGAGTGTTTAATTTCTGTTTACTAATTTCTGACGTAATGGTGGGAGAACAAAAACCAAAAGCTAAGACTGAACTGTTTATTGCCAGGTAAGCATCCATCAACGCTGCCTCCGTACAATCCTAAACATCCACTGGAGAGATTATGTAACCAATACGTCTGTTCTTGAANTTTCCTAATTTCTGACGTAATGGTGGGAGAACAAAAACCAAAAGCTAAGACTGAACTGTTTATTGCCAGGTAAGCAGTAGTGAGATATGTAAGCAAAAGTGGTTTCAAGGCCAAATTCATTACACTGTCATATGAATGTCCTGCCAGAGCATCTCTTTAGACCTCCCTGGTTGTCAGTCTTCTTCAAAGTCTTAAAAAGTTCTTGCGGATGAACTTCCTGTGAATCACAGAATAATTTAGGTGCTAGGGCTCTCTGTCAGGCCCAGTTTCCTTCATATATCCCATCTGCTTTTTCATCACGCCACATAACCAACATCACACATACCAGGCAGCTCATATCCTTTCTACAAGGCTCTGAAATCACACACCATAAAGCCACAGAGCATTTTCGAGCAGCATAAATCTGGGTCCAGCCTGCAGGAAAAGAATTTAAGATGCTTCTTCAGCTTCAAAGTGCACCATGTCCTGGGAAGCACAGGATCTTGTAGAGAGGTGTAACCTAGGAGATTCTGCTGCTTTTCTGTTGCTCTCTGCAAAACTGGAGACCATCTGAAAGCCTGGTGTCTCAGCACCCAAAAATCTCTTCTCCAAGGCAGCAATGAAGAACTGGGTAGAGGTTTGCACCCCACGCTTTTTCCTGCAGATTACATAGTTTCCATAAATACTCACGCTTAGGAAGGCTGTATTTCAGACTGTCACGCATCAGAGGGAATTTCAGAACCAGGCGAAGCAGGTGCAACTCTACTGATAACTCCCATCTGCACCCTAATCTCCATTTGTCTCTGGTGTAACCGTATCACAGCAAAGTACACTTGGGGAACACACGTCGTGATGCTGCTCAGAAGGAGCTCTGTGAAGGAGAAAATGTCTGTTTCATTGTTTGGCTCTACATGGCAGTCCATGGAGAAGCTTCTCTGTATAACATTTTAGATGAGGAAATCAGTGGAGGGGGACCCTCTCTCTGTTTAATTTGGTTTTAATTCTTCACAAAGTTCCCGCTAAGGAATACTAATACCACAATGGAGAACAAATCACTCCGGTGTGTCACACAAAGTCAAACCTTTTCATCTGACCTGAGAGATAATTCCTCTAAACAATATCACCATAGTCAAAAGGAATTATAATTAATTCATACAGAGAGAATATAATTAGCATTCTTAGGAAAGAACTGACTGTTGATGTACTTACTGCCTTATGAAAAGATTTTTCTTAGGAGTGATAGAAATACACTAAGAGGCCTGAAAATCTCTTTTTATTAGTCTCAAGTGCAGGAAGATCACATTTACCACTTGCCAGACAGCCTTTTGGAAGTTTAATATATGAAAAAGCTGTACATCAAACAAAAATACAGAATTGACTATTACAGAAGTTGTGTCCTTCTGTACTAATAGCCGAAGAACAAGCAATGCTCTCCATCTTCGTGTCTATCTATACAGCCAAGTTCAAATTGATTCTTAGACTGATTTATAGATATGATATCAAAAGAGCTGGAAGGCTGTTGCAGGGACACACTTATTTGTATCAGCTACAATGTCATCAGCTGAACCTGTACTATTTTTTCTCCAGCAATCCTTCTGCTTCTTTAGCAGAGGTAGTCCTGCCCGTAGTCCTGGTGGGCACTTGTTTCTCCCTTGAAATGTTTAAGCAGAAAACTGTTTGGGAGAAGGCAGGGTGGCAAAGAACAAACTGGGAATACTTCTAGTGGGGAAGGGCATTAGTTCGCGAACCACCTTGCTCTAATTTTGAAAGTCAACAGCAGGAACAAACTACAAAGCTCAAAGAATATGAAACAGGGAAATTTTGTTACCACGCATTTCCAGCAAGCGATTACTACAACAGGATGGTTCAACTTTCTTAACCCAAAATATACACATGTAAGTTGTCGAATAGCTTTGGCTAAAAGTATGGTGATTTTTTTTTTATTTATTTTCATAGGAAATGTTGAAATACTTGTTTACACATTGATCCAGTATTTCGCAATGACATTTTATTTTGAAATTTACCCTCAGATAATATTCAAAAGGGTGAAAAAATGTAGGCCAAAGAAACAAAACCTATTTGTCTGATTCAAAAGCAAATACCTTGTTGGACTTGAAATAAAATAAACACCTTTTTGCTGAGGCACAAAAACTGAAAACTATTGGGTAAATTAAAACTCCGCTTCCTTCACCAGTTCAGTTCATGAAAAGTCAAACATTTTCACAGATTTATTTGTGACATATTAATTAGGCCTCGAAATCTCAACTAACCTATTTGTTCCATAATTTCTACACTGTAAAAACTTGCTTGTTATCATACTTTAGCACTGATTTTGATGGGTGAATGATGCAAATCTGTAGGAGTGTGTCTGGAATTCTGTTGTCCACATGTTGTGAATAAAGGCTTCGTATTCTCATATTACTTCTCTATACAAACTCACTGGGAAGGAATCAAAACATTCATTGCCTCTGTATCAGACGAGCTGGAAAGAAACCTACTGGCATACTTGCAACATTGTTTTAACTTTAATTTGTTTGTTCTGGCACCAAACAGGAGGGAGAAGTACAAGTGATATAAGAGATATAAAACACGGTAAAGAGCATTCCTGGAAGTGTTCGAGGCCAGGTTGGATGGAGCTCTGAGGAGCCTGGTCTAGTGGAAGGTGTCCACAGCAAAGAGTCTAGGACTGGATGGTCTTTAAGGTCTCTTCCAACCCAAACCACAAAGATGGACAACTTCAAAATGGTGCCTTCAACACACCGTGTGGTCCACAGTGAATGCTGTGACCTCTGATGGAAGGTGTCATTTTGCTGTGGACAGCTGCTCTCCATGCAGAAAAAGGCTTATATACCCTAGTTCATGGAGGTCTACTTGTGCACTGCTCTATGTCCATTGAAAATTCCTGGGACTGATGACCCTACAGGCGTTTTCAAGAGGTTGAATGGAGATGAATGGCAAAGTAGAAGTCAGGAGCATTCACCTGAGGAGCAGCAATAGATGTACAACAGAAATTTCTCTTTAAACCAGTAGGGTTTTTGTCCTTACAGATGTCTTTTCTAGCAACAGAGCAACCTGGCAGTTTTAAGTGTTTGCTTCAGTCTGCAAAACCTAAGCGCTGCTGCCTTCATTTGATGCTATTCCTTGTTCTCTGTTTATGCAGAATATGTTGTCCTGCTCACTCCTTACTACTTCTTTCCTGTTTCTCAGCAGTTAAACAATATAAGAAAGTACTGTGATTTTTTCTTTCACCTCAGTCATTGACAAAGAGAGCTTTCTGACCATTTGACAGTACATTATATTGCCATTGGATCTAAAATGTTCAGATTTTCCACAGGCATGTAATATTAACATCCATTTTACTTCACCATTCCTTCCCTTAAAAGTGATCTTTTATTCATAACTTCATCCCGGGAACACCATCCCCAGCCATTTGCCCAAAGGTGATGAGAAGGTATAGTTACGCATATTATTTTAAAAAGTGATACCCAAAGTGATGAAAGGAGATTTAAGTTCTAGATTGAATTAACTATTTTGTGAATAGTAAAAAACAGTGCACATACCAAAGAGTGAAAGGCTGGGTTTTGTAACACAGCAATAATTGGTTTTGGTGGAGAACAGCAACTGAATCAATAAGCACTAAGGTTGCAGACTGTTTTTGTTGATTGATCTCATGATCTCAGCAACTTCTAAGCAATACAGTTACTACTGCTGGCCATTAAAAAAATTATGCGTGTTCTGAAGACCTATTAAACAACTAAAACAATACTATTATTTTTAGAGGTCTCCTAACTCTGGCCTTTCAAATCAATTTTAATCATTTGAGGCTGTTTCCTTTGTGAGGAAACCTTCAGGATGTTAATTCACTTCAGCTTGGTGCTCTTCTATCTCAAAAGCCATTTTAGAAGTCTCTTGACCCAGACAGGCTTTCACACAAGATTTTACATATTTAATGTCGTGTCTTGTCTCCACTGTGACTTAGCAAGAAGTCTTCTCTTCTGTATATCTGTGTTTTCATTGCATATGTTATAAAAGTGCATAAATTGCCGTGGAAGTCTAAAATATTCCCTATTCGGCTGCGAGGAGAACTTCATTCATAATGGATAAGGGATATCTTTGTACTACAGTTAGGTATCAGATCTTTTGCTAGGTGCTGCTTTCACCTTGGTAAGCGGTTGGTTTACTGTCTAACCAGGTAGCAACCTGCCCAAGGGATGTGAGCATTTCCAGAGCATCTTTAAAAATTAGTGATCATTCGTGAAAAGTATTAAAATCTGAGATCTTCATTAAGTATCAAGTGTATGAATTGCAAATATCCCTCGAGGGGATATTTGACTCTGGAGGAAGCTGAGGGAGAAAAAGAGTATGGGAGAAGACACTTGTCTCCTAATCACCCACTCTTCAGACAGACCTCATGAGAGAATCTGTTCCCATCTGACAGACGTGGAAACTACCAGACAGCTTTTCAGATGAAAGATATTGATATAGACTATCTTGAGCTAGAAAAATGATAGATACTAAAAAATAGGATTTCTCTTTTTACTTTTTTTCCTCTACAGCTGTCCCTCATATGTCTTGCTTACTCTCTTAAATTCACTATATTGAATTATTTTCTTTATATCTTAAGGTCTATCTAGCAGCATGGATGACAGTGGGGCATCTAGTAAATCATGGCATCCAGGGAAGGGAAGGGACGGGAAAGGGAAACGGAAAGAGAAAGGGAAGGGAAAGGGAAAGGGAAAGGGAAAGGGAAAGGGAAAGGGAAAGGGAAAGGGAAAGGGAAGGGAAGGGAATGGCCAACAAAGCTATTGGCACCCAGAGCCACAATTCAAAACCAGCACTAATGCACAAAGGAGCACTGAGCTGGGGCAGCTAGAAGCCTTTATGGGATCTCCCCAAGTCTTTCTTCTCTATTTTACTTGCAGGTGCTGACAATGTGAGCCACAGATGATTGCTGATCCCCAGGTCTCCTCATTTACCTCATTTTATGAGCTCAGTTGAGCTGTTTGAGGTCTTCCCTTCAACTGCCATATCCAGCAGTGGTCAGGTGAGATGAGCTCTTCTTCCTCGGAATAGTTAGAGATCTGGCTAAAGAGGCCTGACTGCCTGAGCCCTGAGTGTCCTTTAAACTTTCACACCATCCAGCTTTGACTGACACAACACATCAGTGGTACATGACAGTGGGCAGGCAGGTTTCTGAGCTCACCCTTAGCTATAGGGAAAGACATTCCTGAGCAGGAGAAAGGGAAACGGAATCGGGTCCATGGAAGTGTGCTTGGCAAACTGAAGAAACAACCATAGATATTTAATTCTGGATTATCTAGACATTTCCTTGGATGGTAACACAGTTTTGGGAACTAAGCATAGTTAACCATATGGATTAACAAAGAAAGAGACTGCATATTGCTGCCTTCCTTTAGATTCCTTCTGTAAATGCTTTAACATTGACTAAATAATCATTAAGCTACATAATCTGCCTGAAACTTCAGACAAGGTAGGATTAAGTCCTTGCAAGGTGAAGAAGGGAGCAGAAAAACCAGTCCCAGTGCTGCTCACTGATTGTACTTTAGGAAATATTTGTCACCATAGCAGGTGACAAATTTTTTGCCATTCAAGGATCTTGCACAGAAGTGAAATCTGAGGGTTGCTTGCGCCACATGCGTCAAGAACCCTCTTCTGAGAGCAGCTTTCTGTGAGAGGCATGGAGCTTTTGCAATTGGCAGGCAGATGGGGCTCAGTTAAAAGGCTTCCAAAGGCTACCAGACCTGCTGGGTTCCTTGAAGCTAAAAGAGAGCATTAGAGAGGCACGATGACGCATTTCCGTATTTTCTGTTGTTCTGTATTATGTTCTCTACTGTGCAGCCATTTAGACATGTTGTTTCCTTTAAAGGGTCCTTCCATTCCTTCTGCTGATACCATACTTAAAGCAATGATCTCTCCGAATAGGAAGTAAGGGATCGGAGAGCTGTGAAAGTAATTAGACCTTGGGATTTTTCTGTCAAAAGATGATAAAAATCAGAATTTCTTCTTGATTGTTTTCAGCTATTTTTAAATCAATATAGGACTGAAAACGCTTCTGGTTAAGAGAAAAAAAAATCCGAGGTAGATAAACACATCAGAAAAAAAATCAAGAGTTTCATTTTTAGGATGAGGGTGGTGGCATTCATTTTCAAATAACTAACAGAACAACTGTGCATTTTATCATATCAGTCTGTAAAGAGAAAACTTATCGCATTTCTCCACAGTATTGATTAAGATTTAGTTCTTTACATTACTCTTAATTCAAGCAACCAATTAAAATGAGTTTTTTTCTGGCTGATCGTACTTGAATTTAATCTAATTTTATCAGTAGTGTTGATAATTTCTGATGTTTCAAACATGTTCAAAATCATAGAATCATAGAATGGTTTGGGTTGAAAGGGACATTAAAGATCACCTAGTTCCAACCCCCCTGACATTGCAGAGACACCTCCCACTAGACCAAGTTGCTCCATGCCCTGTCACACCCGGCCTTGAACACCACCAGGATAATTACTGCTTTAGGATTTATAACTTCTGCATGAACAGTTGGGCTTGGACAGTAAGGAGGCTGAGTAATAATAATGCCCTAAAAGTTTCAGGTGAAGTTTGAGTCTCACAAGAAGTACAGCTGAAATTAACACACCTTCAAATCAAGAAAAAAGCAGCAGGATGAACCCTGTTCCCAATAAGTTCCCAAATTCATTTCAAGAAATGCAAAATTGAGTGATATGGGAAAAAAGAATTAACACAATTGCTGCCAATATTTTTAGTCATATTGTCAGTTTACTGGCAGTACATCAAGCACCACCTGCCATGGACCTAACTAAGACCTTATGGACCTCAGTACGATACAGACTCGGGACAAAACAGGAGAGATTTGCTCAATAGGAATGACAGTGGTTAGATGCAAACAGGAAACATGAAACAGTAATGCAACACTAATAAACAGTATGGTCTCACTGGTGTTCTGTCTTACAGGCACCCACCAACAGGAGAATGTCTGAAACTCCTGGGAATTCCTCCTAGGTGAAGGGGACAATACAGAAGCAAGTTGTCAGGAGGACAACAAAACCTGGCACAGCAGTGTGGCTGGCGTGCAAACTTGACTTTACGGTTCCAAATGAGAGCTGGGTCGTTGGAGGCATGATTCTGAAAGTCATGACAACTGCAGTAAGCTTAAGGCAACAAAGTGAATCCAGCATGAATTCTACACGGTTAGAGAAAAGGACAAGCTACAGCCAGTGTGAGCAGAAATAGGTAGCAGTGGGGGAAATCCTGCCTTTGAAAGGGTTTTCAAACCCCAAGTAGAAGTCAATTGAGCACAGGTGAAGGGTCAGAATGGTGCTCAAGCTCTCCATTGAAGTTATGTAAGGTGAGCATGAAAGAAGAAGGGGAGGGGACAGAGCCAGAAGTTACATTTTGGCAATAAGGCTAAATTGGAGGAGATAGATCAAAAGACAGTCATATATAATACCAATATGCCAGGAGAGAAGAAGTGGAGCCTGTGCTTCTTAAAAAAGAAAAAGCATGAAGAGGGAAGTATCAGGCCACCACACTTAGCACCGAGTTGGGGAATGTGAAGGAAGGAGAGGACTTCTGCAGCGAAAATGTTAGGCAAAGGCATACAGGCCTTTAAGGGTGAAAGTCTCACTCAGATCTTATATAAATATAAAATATATATAATATAATATACAAATATCACTCTGATATTTTGGTTGGCTATGCTTTTTTCAGACATGCCATGGATGACAAAGGATGACATCTAAGAAGAAGCAAGGGGAATTGAGTAGTGGCAGTCAAAGGGAGGATCCAGTGACGTGCAGTAGAGGAGAGACATGGAGAGGAGACATGCAGAGAATGGATTGGAAAGCCAAGGGTGTGAGAAATGGACAAAATCAGGTACACACTAAAAAGGTGTGGCTATGAATCATGGCTTATCTGGTGAGAGAAGGCAATAGATTGGGAAGATAAAGGAACAGAAAGATCTCATGAGAAACTCTCAAGGTGTGTGGATTGTAAGGACTTGAAGGGGAAGCAAATGGAGACACTGGAGGAAGACCAGGCAGAATAAGCAGGAGATAGAAGGATTCTGTGAAACAAATCAGAGAATAGTGAAAGCTGGGGTTGGAAAACATTACAAACAAGCAAAACCAAAAATCCCCAGTGCCTACAAACAGCATCTTCTCTTTGTTTCAGGAGACGTAAAGGGAATAGTACTGTTTTGACTTAGATCTCCCTTGTTTTGCCTGCAGCTGCTGTTTTCCTTCATGCAGTACAGTGTTTATTTCAGAGAGCAGAAAATACCCTTTAGAATGGAGATGGCCATTGTCTACATTACACAGGCAGTTGTGCTCCTCTGTCAGCCAGTTTATAAACAACAGCTTCCCAGCTAAAATGAAACTGTTTTTTTCTTGGCAAAAAATATTAACACTAAGTGACTTTTCCTATCTTTCATTCAAGGCAGTGGGCAAAAGAAAACTTCAGAACTGTTCATATGAATATTTAAAAGTAGAGAAAATAAACAATCTAGATATGCTGCAATTCCATCTAGTTCCCACTGGCTAAATGATGTCAATACATCTCTCCAAAGAGCTGTTACTCTGGCATTTATTGGTCCTCGTCAGCTGCTGATTGGAGGGGGAAGGAGGTAATGTTCAAGAAACCAGCATATTAGAGGGGTCCCATTTCGTGCTTTGGGATTTGGATTTGCTTGCAGTGTTATCCAGTTCCATCAATTAATTTCTCCTTGCTCATGTAGGTTCAGCACTGATTCAGATGTGTCTGTGCCTCCCTCTCCCTGTGCTCCCGTTACCAAAGGAGGCGACACGGTGAGAAGTGTGAGCAAAGGGTGATTGAAGGGATTCCAACTCCATGCATCAGTGGTTCCTCAGGAAGCCCACGACTTTATTTGCTCCCATCTGTAAGCTGTTTACACCACATTTATCCCACTTTCTCACAGAAACAATACTGTGCTTAATTCTCACCGCTCAAATGAAAGCGTACTTGGGATCTCTGAAGACAATAGTTTTTTAAAATATTCATATACTATTTCCAGTGGTTTAGTTTGGGCTGAGCAATTGTTGCTTTGTTTTCTGGAAGGCTGAAAGTCACTGCTCAGCCCTTCTCAATGCTGTCTTCTTTCTTGTGCCTTCCTGCTCTGACAGCTCTCTGACAAATGATACCTACTGTACTGTTGCACTGGAACCCCTCCTATCTCTTACCTGTGTCCTGTAGTACATCAAGAGGGATAAAGATAAGGAAACCTTTCCGGTTTTGGTGCAGGAAATCATAGCAGTTGGCCAGGTGCAACAGCATCAGCTCACAGTTGCCTGCATTTAATACATAGTTGCCTGAACTAGTGTAATATCTCTGGTTTGTCCTCTGAGCTGGCAACAAGATTCAGAGCTCGGCAACGGAAAGCCTGAAAAGAGCTGGAGGCAGGGAAGAGCAAACTCTCCTGCCAGAAACCTGGAACAGCCCTGCCCCGAGGTGCTTCTGATGCAAACCAGGGGAGTACGCTGACTTCATTAGGGAAAGCTTTGATGACAGAGTGAAACACATCCCTTTCTCAAGAAATTCCTCCGGGACGAGGCAGTGGTGCCAAACCTGCCTGACTTCCAGTGAAAATCCTTCCCCAGCCTGCCATCCGGGATGCATCTGCCCTTGTGCAAAACAAAACCTGTTCCCCGCCGCTCCAGCAGTGGGTGTAAAACAAGCCCAGCCACCTGAAAGGCAAAGAGCAGCTTCCTTGCTGAGGTAACAAAAGATGGACGAACAAGAGGTAAGATAGTTTGCTAACCAAAACCAAATTGACTGGCTTTGGTCAATTCCCCTGCAACTGCAGGGGAATTACGCTTTATAATTTTTTCTTTAACGCCCCCAGCCCATGTGTTATTTCTTTAATTTTACTTTTAATTAAACTTAGTAAGATGTAGGTAAAATCCCTTTCAAATAGCCATGTTAAATGAGAAAACCCAAGAAAATGAAAATGTTCTAGTGAAATATTTCGCTTTGTCCAGAAATCACTTGCCAAGTTTTTCCATTAATTCATGAATAGTTTTATATTAACTAAAAGCTGGGTTTTTCTTTGAAATAAAAATTTCTGGCTGTGACATGCTTTCTGCTACTAAATATTTCTGGATCAGTAGATATAGCAAGTCTCAGCTCACGTGTAACTGATTAAAAAAAAGCTGATTTGCTTGGCACTGCTGAAAGGCAGTTATGAAAGAAGTTATGGGGAGAAAACCACTATTTTTTCCTAATGATATGAGGTTCTTTCAGAACATACTGTGTCTTGATGTTATCTCTGCTTTAACCTATTCAGTATTACCACATAAATTCCCTCTCTGATTTCAACAATGCTGTCAGCAAATATTCCAGAGTTAAAAGTAGAAACCCTGAACAATTTATTCATAACCTTATCCTCATTTTTCATTCACAAAGTACTGGCAAATACACTTAGTATTCACAAATGTGGTTATTGCCAAGAATTTTTCAATTAATCCTTCGGTGTGCATAGCAAGTATTTGTAGGATTTTAATTTTGAGCAGTTTGTATGTTTTCTTCACTTGGGTAAGTCAATGTCTTCTGACCGCTTAACCCATTTCTCTTCGCACAGGAATTCATGACATTATTTCTTTGTCTGAATAAACTTGTGAAGGAAGATTCACAGGTATGAAATGATCAGCCAACAGCTGATCAGCACCAAATTAGGCACTCTTGTAAACAGCACTTATGAAAGATTTGGCTATAGCATTTCTTAGCAACCTCAGTGAGATTTTTGTGGTAGACGAGACAGTGAACTGGCTCTTTTGTGTAATGTCTTAAGCGTGTTAATAGTGCCTCTGTGGGGCAGATTTTTTAAAGGTCTTTCAACATAACCAGTTGCAGGATTACCCCCAAGTAAGGCATGTGAAAAGACTCTTTGTCAGGAACTGTAGTGATAGGACAAGAAGTAATGGGTTTAAACTGAAAGAGGGGAAATTTAGGTTAGATATAGGGAAGAAATTCTTTACTGTGAGGGTGGAACCCTAAAACAGGTTGCCCAGAGAAGTTATGGCTGCCCCATCCCTTTCAGTGTTCAAGGCCAGGTTGGATGGGGTTTTGAGCAACTTGGTCTAATGATAGTATCAGGGTATGGAACAAAATGATCTTTAATCTCCCTTCCAATACAAACCATTCTGTGATTCTATGAATCTTGTGATCATGTATTCTTCAGAAATGGAAAGAAATCCCAAATAACACTAAATGTTCGTCCAAGGTCAAAAGCCACCACTCAATCTAGAACGATGCCATGCAAAATGCACTTGCAAAATAAATAGCAAATTTCAACACAAAGGAGGAATTCTCATGGACAGGTAAAATTTCCATAGGCACGGAAACATTACCAACAGCTTATTCTGATCTGTAGCACAGCTCCAAGCTAAGCCAATTCCACAGTCCAAATGTCCTGAATGCAGCTGCTCCCCTAAGTTCCTCTGTCTTGCTCTCAGGGGTCAGGAGTTGCCCTGAGCAGGCTGAATTTTGAAGCAGGAGTATTAGTGAGCACATTACATGACCCCAAACTCTGTGCCATGCTGGCACTTGAGTTAACCTCCCAAGGGAGGGAGGTTTGGCTCTTTCCTGGAAGGAGCAACCTCTTTTTGTAGAGCAGCAGATCCAGAAAGCAGAAGAGGGAGAAGGTGACATGAAGCAGGAACAAAAAAAACCCTTTTGCCACAACTTTCCTCAGGTCATTGAAAGCATTTGTGTCTGACCAGGCTGTTTTTTACTCTCTTTTGCTTTCTGTGCCACTTTATATTGCCTTTTGTTCTTTGGTGTCTCTCCCCTTTTACATAAATGATTTGCCCTGACACCAATATACGACAGAGTAAATGAATCACTGCAGTAGTCATTATGAAAATATAAATCATTGGTTATCTGCTCTTGCATGTGTAGGCAGACAATATATTCGGTAATAAACCATGTGCAGAAAGAGAGAGATTTATCTGCTGTATAATCTTTGGGAAAATGCTGGCACCTAATAGGAATCTGTGAAGTGTGATCTCACCTGGTGTCTCTCAGGGGAGAGACGAGGGTGTGCAGGAGCAGCAGTGGTTTGGGTTCTTACAAATGAAAAAATATAGTCAAAAATGTATCAAGAGGTGAAAAACAAAAAATATGCCACAGAGGATTAAAAAGAAGTGACAAGCCAAGGGAAAGATAAAACCATAACCCATGGAATGTGGAAGAAATCTTTTAGTAACAAACAACAATGCAGTCACCCATCAGTCAAGAAGAACCAGGGGCAAGAAACAGGAATGATCCAATAAACTTAATTATATCTTGAACTGCCCCTCTGATGATATTCCCAGTAATACAGATAATGCACAGAGGCACAAAAAGGACAAACATGAACAATAATAATTCCGAAAAGATGAATTCTATTAAAAAAGATCTTCAAGTCCTTTTTAGCATACTATCTTGCCAGTAGTTGGGGAAAATCTCAAACCTATTTGGCATCATGAACCATCAGCTGGGTTTGATGTTGATTGTGAAGAAGGTAAAGGTTCCCAGCCATAGGCAAAGACAGCCAAGAGGAAGACAATTTCTGAAAACAACAAAAAAAACCCCAAACACAGAGGTAGCAAATGTTGGTCATTGCTATAAAAACAGTGCAAGGGTAAAAATGGGCACAGTTTAAGTACATCAGCTGTCTCATTGCATAAAACATCATATCTGGGGGTGACCAGGTGATGTTTTTGATGTCCCATAGACAGACAGCCCTCATCAGTGCATCTTGGCCACTAGAGGAAAACGTCAGTGAAAGCAAAATGCTTGTAACATCTGCTATAGACAACCCTGTAGAAAATAACTGAGAGAGATGCAGAAGACTGCTGACAGTATAGAGCAGCAAAGAAGGAGAAAGAGAGGGGAGGATGCAAAGTGTCCCACTGACAGTTCTCTCAACAGATCTCCTCCTTGGCTGGAAAGTGCAGACAGTATATCAGTGTGAAGGGATGACTGGCAGACACTCTGATGTACAATTAACTGTTTGATTCCTTGTAGTATTACTTCAAGCTGAGATAAAACCTCTTCAAATGTTTCACTGACATCTAAATTTCCTGCTGCAGATCTGCAGAGCGGTTTTGGGGGGGACCCTGCAGTACCACATTTATCCTCAAACATGAAATATTCTGCACTTTTTTAAAGTCAGGATCAGAATAACACAAAGAGCTCAAATTTCTGAGCTTCCCTCCCTCTTCTCCATGAGCCTCGTGGGATACCTGATGTTCAGGCAACAGCATGGATCTAGATTCAGGCCCAGACTTGCAGCTTGATCCTTTTCTCAGGTCAGTGTCTGGCGCCATGATACAGCTGGGTTATGTCATTAATGAGAATAGTTCATCTAACAGTTTTGTCCCTTGCTTTGATTCAACCCTGGTTTGAGGCAGAAAACCCGTGAATTCAGTGTCAACTGAGTCAGGTTCATGGTGCATATGCAGAAACCACAGCAAACTGCCTTCTATGGGCACATGTAGCACAACTGTGTGACACCCTGGTACCTAGGGGCACCTGGCAGCTGTGATGTGTCCCTCCTTTAATTTCATTGCCTATCTGATGTGTTATGCAAATGAAGAGAGGTATTTACATTAACCATTGAACGGAAATCCTTCACTCATTTTCACTGCCTCATTTCTAATCTATCACACTTTCTCAGAGTGACAGCCGGGAAGTGCTCACCCCTCTGCAAGTCCAGACAGAAACTGAAGATGTGGATCTCTGGGATGTCATCCCAATGCCACTGGTATGTGCCCATGCAAGTCCCATCAAAGTCAGCTGGGAAACTCTGTGTGCGCCCGTGAGAAAGGCTTTACTGCTCCATTCTTTGAGCATTCTTTGGTTGGAAGACTGGAAGCAGCTGGTGATGGCTCCTACTTGATATTGGCATGGTGGAAATATCCAGGGAACTTGGGAATACCCCTCAAGAGTTTTGCAGAGGCCAGACACAGATAAATAGGTAAACGAGTGTGATGAATGAAAACGCCACCCTACTGTGCTGAAAAACAGATTTCATTTAACTCTAGAAGATACACAGTTGGAGAAGTTTTCTGAACCCAGAAGGGGACATGACCACAAAATCATGAGTATGCTCATGATTCCTGAGATCTTCCTGGTCTTTCTCTCCTAAGTTTAGATCCTATTGATCAAAAAAACTACCTGAGTCTTAATCAAGATTATACCCAGGATGGTTTTCTATGCTTTGTGTCCGCTTCCTTCAGTATTCCTGACCATAATACTTTTTACTAAAAAAAAACAAAACTGACATTTTGTTTGCTTTCATTAAGAAAAAAATAAATTGCATTCATGTTTATCTTAGGAATAGTTTTCCAAATGGACCCAGGAAGAAGAAGACACTGATAGAAAAATACGGATGAGCAATTTTGTCACTAACACGTTCACTTAAAAATTACTATAAAGTAAAATACCTTTGCCTCAGGCATGTTTTAGGATGTTGTTGTTCAGTTCAGTGAACTGGTTCACTTTCATTGTCTCACTAAAGTTGTGTCTGCAATTGAAATTGTACTTAATGCATCTATTGGATATGTTAACTTGGCAATATAATTTAAAATTTGGTGGATGAGGGGAAAGCTGTAGATGTGGTCTATCTAGACTTCAGCAAAGCCTTTGACACTGTCTCCCATAATATACTCCTGAAAAAGCTGGTAGCCTATGGCTTGGACAAGTGTACTCTGTGCTGGGTTAAGAACTGGCTGGAGGGCCAGGCCCAGAGAGTGGTGGTGAACGGGGCTGCATCCAGCTGGCGGCCGGTCACTACCGGTGTCCCCCAGGGATCAGTGTTGGGCCCAGTCCTGTTTAACATCTTTATTGATGATTTAGATGAGGGGATTCAGACCATCACCAGCAAATTTGCTGATGACACCAAGCTGGGAGGGAGTGTCGACCTGCTGGAAGGCAGGAGGGCTCTGCAGAGGGATCTGGATAGACTGGAGAGATGGGCCAATTCCAATGGGATGAAGTTCAACAAGGCCAAGTGCTGAGTCCTGCACTTTGGCCACAACAACCCCCTGCAGCGCTACAGGCTGGGCACAGAGTGGCTGGAGAGCAGCCAGGCAGAAAGGGACCTGGGGGTACTAATTGACAGGAAGCTCAACATGAGCCAGCAGTGTGCCCAGGTGGCCAAGAAGGCCAATGGTATCCTGTCCTGTATCAAAAATAGCGTGGTCAGCAGGACAAGGGAAGTGATCCTTCCCCTGTACTCTGCACTGGTGAGGCCACACCTGGAGTATTGTGTTCAGTTCTGGGCCCCTCAGTTCAGGAAAGATATTGAAGTGCTGGAGCGGGTCCAGAGAAGAGCAACAAGACTGGTGAAGGGACTGGAACACAAGACCTATGGGGAGAGGCTGAGGGAGCTGGGGTTGTTTAATCTGGAGAAGAGGAGGCTTAGAGGTGACCTCATCACTCTCTATAACTACCTGAAGGGAAGTTATAGCCAGGTGGGGATTGGTCTCTTCTCCCAGGCAGTTAGCAATAGGACAAGGGAGTACGGGCTTAAGCTCTGCCAGGGGAAATTTAGGCTGGATATTAGAAAGAAATTCTTTACAGAGAGAGTGGTCAGGCATTGGAATGCCCTGCCCAGGGAGGTGGTGGATTCACCGTCCCTGGAGGTTTTAAACTGAGATTGGACATGGCACTTAGTGCCGTGATCTAGTAAACGGACTGGAGTTGGACCAAGGGTTGGACTTGATGGTCTCTGAGGTCTTTTCCAACCCAATCAATTCTATGATTCTATGATTCTATGATTCTAAGTATATGTGCAGGTATATAAATAAATATATATAAAGGCTTTTAAAGTTTTTCTTTGAGGAAGGTCTTCATGGGTTGTCACTTCTCACAGGTAAAAAGCAAGCTTCTGGAATGTTTAATTGGTTTATAATTACATTTGATAGGGATTTTTTAAGAAATAGATTCTTTTGTTTTTCATATTCAAAGCCATTGAAACTGTTTTTTAAGAAATAGATTCTTTTGTTTTTCACATTCGAAGCTGTTGAAACTGAATACAAAAGACATCTTTTAATGGTGGGAGAATAGATAGTTTTAGACTTCCACCTCCTCTGCGGTACTTTGATTTCTGAAAAGACGGAAATTGTGTGAATAAGGGGGGGCAAGCCTTAGCACTGCATGTTTTCTATCTTCTAAAACACAGGGACAAAGAAGGGGGGTTTTTTTGGAGAAATTTCTGGAACGCCTGAGGAGGAAAACAGTTTTGTCTTTGAAGTACCTGATCCTATTTGAGCATCAGATCTACATCTTCTTTATCTTTTGATTTTCCAAACTGAGAGATAAAATGGAACTGAGAATTTTCTGTCTTCTTCGACATGTTTGAGATAACAGAAATTGAAGCTTCAAAAAAGAAGACAAATGATGGCAGAAATGACTCATGCCAGTTCCTTAAGTATTTCTGGATTATCAGGAGGTGAAATCCTAACAGAAATTTGTAGACCACCCTGGATGGCACCTCTGCCAGTAGTTGTCACTCTCTGAGGTTTCTTTGCAGCTGCCATTTCCTAGTCACCTATCTTTTCTGGTAAATCAAAATTATTGTGAAGTGCAGTGGCACAGAACAAGCTTTAGCAAGGGTCAGTGAGGTTCTTAGAGGCAGAATAATATATAATTAATAGCTATTATTATTATTATAACTAATACATAATTGATAAGTAATTTCAGTAATCTAATACCTAAAAATAACTAATATGCCTCTAATAATAACTAATAAATAACTAAAATGCCTCTTTACTGTTTACCTCAAAAGGAAGTTGAAGTTGGGCTATGGTTCCCGAGTCCTTCAAAGTATTGATAGTACAAAAGGATAGTACTGTTGATATCACAGTAACAGTCCTGGGATCTTTCTGACACTTTGACTAGGGAAAAGGAGAAAGGATGCAAAATCTTTCTCTTAAACAGTTTGTGAAGTGCTGAGATTCCATACAGAAAATAACAGCGTACACATAAATATCATTAATACTCACAGCTAGATGTAGTGGTAAAACTTCCAATTGGCCAAAAACTGCTTCACTTTCAGGTAAAACTATGACCATCCATTTATTTTAGGTTCTTCTTATGTAACTGTACACAAACAGATGGGATCCCAAGCATAACGTGTTAGGCAATACAGAATAACCTGCAGTGAACCCCTGCCATAAATGCTGGGTGGTGCAGTGAAACACCCAGGCAAAATCTGTGCTGGTTTGTTAAACAGAGCCAGTCTGTCCCTGGACACTGAGACCCAAGCACCCATACCAGGCTGGGGCAGAGCACCCTAGTGGTTCAGTTCAAACTTGGACCAGCCAGCACTTTCCCAAGCAGTCCCAGGCAAGAGCTAGGGACCACTCCAAACAAGCAGTTTTAGAGGCTATACCATCGTGGACATGGACTGTGCTGTACTGGTTGGTCTCAGCACCAGCTGCTCCAGCCACATTCAGCTTCCTAGACAGAGATCATAGAAGCATAGAATGGCTTGGCTTGGAAGGGAGCTTAAAGATCACCTAGTTCCAAATCCCCTGCCATGGGCAGGGACGCTTCTCACTTGATCAGGTCACTCAGAGCCAGATCCAACCTGGCCTTAAACACTTCCAGGGATGGGGCATCCACAACTTCTCTGGGCAACCTGCTCCAGTGCCTCACCATGCTCACAGCAAAGAGTTGTTTCCCAACATCTAATCTAAATCTATTCTCTTTCAGTATGAAGCCATTCCCCCTCCTCCTGTCACTACATACTCTTATAAATACTCCCTCTGCATTTTTCTTGTAGGCTCCCTTCAGATCTTGGAAGGCTGGAATTAGGTTACCCCAAAGCCTTCTCTTCTCCGGGCTGAACAATCTTAGTTCTCTTATGCAGTCATAGGGGCAATCAGATCCAAAAGTCGAAGCAAGTGTCTAAATTCTCCACACACATTAATGATTCTCCTGCACCATCTGCTGAAGTAGACAAATGTACCTACTGCCATTCTGGTTTCATCTTTGGGATTGCTTGCATTTGCCACGGAACACAGAAAATGCCATATTCTGTGGTGCCTTATCTTTGGATCCTTATCTTCTTTGACTTCACTGAAGCAGTTTTTGACCAACTGGAAGTTTTACCATTACATCTAATCACTAATACTCTATATCAGGAAGGCATTTGCCATTAAAATGTGGGAAGATATGCTAAACAGTACCTACCTGAAACCACTGGAACAGGTTTTATTGTGATCCATTGCTTAATCAAAGCTATTCTGTAAAAAAAAAAAAAAAAAGACAAATATGTAAAGGTTCTCAGAACAAATACTGGAGTGAATACTTACGGATGATTTATAATAGTTAGCCTTAACAACAAGCATTTCTCCTATTCCCATTCACACAGTTTCACATCCAATTTATATTGCAGTCAGGTAATGTGACTTGCCATCTGCCCACACAGGACAAACATTTGTTTTCAAGCAGCTGTGTTGGTGGTAAGGTTATCACCCCTGCTCCTGTCCAATTTTTGCTAACTGCTAGCAAAAACCAGACTGCTTGTCTGATTGCTCCCTAAGCAATTTAGTTAAAATGACCTCTACGAACAAACACCTGCCACTTGATTCCTTTAAGCCAGCCAGTCCCTCTTGGACTGAGGCAAGCTAGGGAGTGTTCCCACGAGTTCCTGTGCTGACAGGTACACAGCAGTAGCCTCCAGCTGCAGCACAGCATCGAGAAATTGAGGGCAGGCTGTGGTGAGCACCCTTTTCCACCAGCAGGGTTCAACATAGGACACAGTGTCTGTCCAGTGTTTATAAATGTGATCATGTCAAGGCATAACGTCGCACTACGTAAGAACAATTATTTCTTTCTCATTTCGGAATACTAGATGCTGGAGTGAAATACACGTGTATTTCCAGGCATTATGGAACTGCAATTGTTCAAGATGCATTTAGTGGTGCTTTTTTTTTTTCATTTTCTTGCCTCTTTGAGGAAAAAACCAATCGTGAAGACAAAGCACTTTACTGTGACAAATTAGTTTTCTTTAAGTGTCAACTTTGAAAGTGAAAGAAATCTCTCAGTAAGTTCCACCTCTGTCTACGCAGAGGAGGTCATAAGTCCTGCAGAGCACATTTCTCATTTGCATTTTAAATCAACATTCTCAGCCTTTGCCGTCATTTTATTCCAAAAAGTGACAGGGGAGGGCTTTACCTTTTTGTATGTAGATTTTTTTAAGTCAGTTCATTTCAAAATGGACATTCAGAGAAAGATATTAAAAGTGTCCCTGTCTGCATTAAAGGAAACTGGTTTTTAATTAATGAGACTTCAACTACAATTCCTTAGTCCCAAGACCTTGCTGCATTTTAAAATGGCATAAGACTGACTGATTTGTTAGCTATAAGATGAGGGGATTCATGCTGTCGTGGAAGAATTCAGAATGCATATGGTCTTTTCTGTAGAGTAAGTGGCACCTTTCAGGACTTGGTGTTAGATCCTCCTGCAGGAGATACAAATCCAGTCTGGTCAGAGCATCTCCAGCCTGAATTACAGCTCCAGTAGAAACCTGGAGAAGCTCTGCCTTATTGTGCTGTCCCAGCCTTTGCCTTCTGCCACCAGCACCTCCCATGTGGTACAAGTGTCTGACCCTAAACACTGTGTACAGCTTGAAGACCTCTGCTAGAGTGGTCCCGCTAGACTACTGAAAATTCATTCATGAAAATTCTTTGTTTTCATTTATTCTGAAAATTCTGCCATAACATTAAAAATATGTACTTTTTAGATACTTCAGGGTAATTTTTACGCCAGCTGTGTAACTATTCTACAGTTGCAGAATAGTTGCAAACTACTTTTCAAAATAGGAGCCTGCTTTCTGCTGTGTCTGGGGGAGAAAGAGTATCATGCAACAATATTGGAGCCTTGGATATGAAGTAGATGTAATGTCCAGATAGAGACGGCAAAATGAAGGCACTACTATTAACTGGAAAAAAAATTCTGAGTGGCAAATATGTTATCAAAATCATACCAATGATGGCATGTCCAATATATCATTCTAACCTTAAACATTTCATTAATTGACTTCAAGTATTTGAGTAATTATTCTCCCTAGTCAGCCTAATGTTTTCCATTCTGCAAAGCAGGGATTGTCTCTGTCTAGACTGAAAGACCTCAGCTCTGAAGCATTTGGATGAAATCTAGGTAGCTGGTATCCTCTGTCCTTATTAGACAGAAGAGCAGTTTATAAAATTTGTGACCCATTTTTCCCACCTGTGTTCACACAGGGATTCAGATCTATTCATTTCTAGTTCCCAACCAGAGAAAGAATTATTCTAAAGTCTTTCTCATAGCCTTTATTTTTAAAGGGAGTTTAAAATTATGAAAATGGAGCTTCTTCTCATGGGAGAGAAAGCCTAACACCCTTGGCTGTTGTCCTTCTAAACCTGATATAATTAAGTCCCAGGAAAGCTCTTTCTCAACAGCAGAGGGTTTGAGTTTAATGAATAATGCTTTCTCTTTAAAGACTGATGTGTGTCTGCAATAGAGATCTTGGCTTTAAAAAATGTGGCCTTGGAGAGCAGAATCCACTTGAACCACAACCTCACCACATGCTGTAGCTGGATGATGCTTTGGTGTAACAAGGGCAACCTGTGGAAACATGTTCCCTTTGTACTTCTCTATCAATTTTCCCCTTTTCAGCAGTAAATACTGTGACAGACAGACACCACAATGCTCAGAGCCAGTAGAGCTTGTGGAGCAGTTACACAAGCTGCTCCAGACAGAGCCAGCAGTCTGCCACAACCATGACCTTAAATAGCTTTTCTTTCTATGCCAATTCAAGCCATGCTTTGACTATACAGCAAATCTGGCTTCAGGGCTACTAATATAGGAGCAGAAATGCTGTGGCCACATAATGCAAAGCACTGATCCAATGTAAATTCACTCTGCCAACTCAAATCTGCTGAAACAATATCAAGAGGTTATGTTCATGCAGGCAGGCTTCATACTGTACTTGTATTCACACCACACTGTGCTCCTGAAACAGGGATCATCAGTCCTGCCCAGAGCCAGCAGGAAGCCAGCACAGATCCATAGCATGTGCTATGGATATCTGGATAGAAATGCAGTCATTCGCCTGTGCCAAACACACATCTAGTTAGTAGTACAGTGTCATTCAACAGTGTCTTAACCAGCGCTACAGATCATGGGGGCTCAGCTTCATTCCTCCTCAGCCAGAGACAGACATTCTTCCTCTTCCCTTCCCTTTCTTTTCCTTCCTTCTCTCTCTCCTCTTCCCTTCTCTCTCTCATTTTAATTTCCATTTTTTTTCCGTCTGCCTGTATTTATTTATTTAACACAAGCCCCTCTTTCCCCACAAGATGGTCAGTCACTGCTGTCCCTCCAACCACCAGTAAGTAAAAAAAATGAAACTCTTCTGATCATTTTTCACTTGGACTAAAACATAGACCTGAGGAATCACTGCAATGGTACAGTAACTGCAGGGCATTTACAAATATTTAAAGATTTATCACTTAGGTAGAGTCACTTAAGTGATAGTAACCACCAAGCACATAGTTCAGTGCTTTCATTTCAGCAAAAACACTGTCTTACATCCAGAATAACATTAGCATAATTTCTTGAAGGAATAAACCTACTAGCACTAATCAAAGAAAAAAAAAGCCCAAACCCTAAACAAATCATAAGATATGCATAGTTCTTCAGATGCAAGTCTTTGTACAATAAAAAAACCCCTTGAGCAGTAATATTGGAAACATAACTCTGCACCTAAAGGCTTTTTATTCCTGATGAATTATTTAATCACAGAGAAAATAATGATCTGAACAGGGTTCAGCAGATCTTCTTGTCCTCTTTAGGGGTCCTGCAGTCTTTCCCTGTTAGGTGGCATTGGTATTTTTCTCTCTGCTGCCACTGCCCCTTCTGGCTCACTCCCTTGTTAGAGGAAACACGTGCCTCAAACGTGATTGAGAACAAAAGTTTCTCAGTACACTCTGGAATGGAAAGTTCAGTAGTGTGGATTAGGAAGGCACAGCCGTGTCCCTTCTCATCACACAGATAGGCATCCCACTGGTAAGTCCAGCTGATTTATACTGATTTTTACCCTTCATTTCAGAAGAAGAAGGGAGCAAATTCAGTCGTAGCACTCTGGAAACATTTTCCACCATCAAAATACTAAAAACCTATTTTGATGACAGACTTGTGTCCAGTCGCATTAATATTTCTCCATGCAGAGCATTCCTCTGAATAAATATTAACTTATCTGCTCAAGCATCAACCAATTATCCACATAAGCCTCATTCCTAACATAATGACACTGGCAAAAAANAAAAAAAAAAGATGAAACACAAACCAAGTATTTTCAAATCCACCCTGGCAAACACTTTGTGTTCTTTATGGGATGATTTGCTGTGGTGTGTTACATTACTGTAGTACCATTGCTTGTTATATTACTACTTTTGGAACAGACTGTCAGCAGCAGATGGACTATTACTGATATGCAAGTAGGTGAGATACAGTGGCTGTGCGAATTAAATCATTGTTTGCAGATCTCTGCGCTGGTTTCTCCTCGGTAGAGGGACATAACTAAGTGGTAGGAATTCCTCAATATTAAATCATCGCTGATTTTTTCTAATACAATATAAAAAGTAATGCAAACAAGAATCACTGGCAAATCAAGGTTGTGAAAGCCATTTCTATGCATCATGAGTGTACGTATTTACAATAAGATACAAGATGCTCAGGGATTTAGCTGTGAAACTCCCATAGGGGAGGCATATGTGGAATAAATCTATCTAAATCTAACTGCAAATTTACTTAAGTTTTAAGTGTTCGGGTAACTTTATGGCTTAAATTTACATGTAGAGTTTTAGTGGCTAGATTTGGCAGATTTTAAAGCTTTAAATTAGACAGGAGTACATTTTTTGTCTCAAACGTGCGGCCTAAATAGCATTTCCCTGTACAGCTGGCTTATTAACAAAAACTATGCAAAACAAAGCCAATTATGAGTCTTCCCTAATGTCAGTTGCAATGGGGTCCCCTGGTCATATCCAGTCTGTAACGAGAAAGAGATGGGATAAGCCTGTGGACAAACAGCATCCTCACAGATGGTAAGCAAAGCAGCAGCACCCGAGCGGGCTGTGCATGGTGTGTTTGCTAAGATGGGGTACCCAGCCAGAAAGCACAAGCAGCCCCTGCTGAATTCAGACACCTACAGAGAAGGGAAGGCAGCTCGGTGGCCTGGCTCAGGATTAATTATTAGTGTTCATAAATTGCCGTCACACACACTCAAACACTCAGGAAGGAGGCTGGCTCATCGAAGTGTCAGTAAATTCCTGCTGTCTCTTGCGCCTTCTTTTTGTGTCTTCTAGAATAACTCCTGAATAAGGTTCATAGAGATTATACCTTCATGGCAACTTAGCTTGCCATCCACCCTTCTGTCTGCATCACTCAAAATTTGAATCCCAAGGTGTAAACAAGGAAAGCTGGGTAGAGAGTCCCAGTGGATCGTGGGATTCCGGGATGAATAGGCATGTAGGCAGCACAGACACAAACACATCCGTGAAGCCTGAGCATCCCTCTTCATGTCAGAAAGTTGTGGAAGTGGTTCATCACTGATAATGCCTGCACTGCTCATCTGGGTGTGAGCACCACGTCATGATGATGCAGAAGGCGGATGCAGCTGGGACAAGACCATCTCTCTCTCTTTTGTCTCAGTCAAGAAACAGCCCAGCCATGAAATGCAGCGCTGCATGCCTGATTGCCCAGGAGAAGGATGCAGCCCAGGGAGCCCAGCACAGCCAGCAGCAGCAGCCCCTCCTGCCTGGGGAGTCCAGAGTGAAAAGGTGCATGGGCATGTTGAGAAGTGAGTCACAAGCACTTTGTTTTGTCTCCTCTAACGGGCAGAGATGATCTGTAGGTCCTCTGCCTCCCACTCTGACCTCTAACTGAGTCAGAAAGCTGACTCTGTCGGCCTCCTGCAAGCTGTATCATGGGGGAGTGATGACAGCCATCTTCGTGATAGTTGAATTCTTCTCAGAGCCATGGTAACAACACTCCTAATTAAGGGACACAAAAAAGGAGCAGTCTCCTCCTCCCTCACTTTCGTATGCTCACATACACACACAAAGAAAACCCAAAAATGAATGATGCAGCACTCCTCCTGACCTGAAGGATATACCAGCTCTGGGGAGTGAGGATGTACATGTAGGCCACCTCCAACCTTCTCTCTGCCACGGAGTCTGCAGGGTTTCCCAGAGCCACATGGCAGCAGGACTGTACCAGCAGAACTGCATTTCCACAGACACACTAGACCGAGTTTTGCCAATGAGGGTGCATCAAATTGTAAAATTTAGCATCTTTGCCTCTGTAATTTCCTGTTGGTTCACCTGCAAGGTGCTCAGTCAAAGCCTGTCTGGGAAGCGACTGTAGTGCGTCATCACTGAGGGGGTTGAGGTTTTTTATTTTAACTTCCAGACAAGGAGAATTACTTCTGTGACAACCAAAGTGAGCCAGGATCAGTTTTTTCTTATCCCTCTGGATTACAGAGTTGATCAAATCCTACACAGATTTTAAAGTATTTACTTTCTCCTTTCCATTTAACATTTTTTTGGTATTGTTTCTACCATAACACAGCCAGGCTCTGTCCCTGTTGTAATGTGCTGCACTAGATGACACCACAAACTTCTTCATCCGGTGCAGACTCCACGAAGTGAGACGTTTTCAGGTACTGAAACTTCTGTACCCACAGAAATGCAACAAAGCCCACACAAGCTGTAGTTTGCTGCTTTCTTCACTTCAGTCCTACGCAATCACACTAATTTAAACCTCTAACACCCCACACTGAACTCGGGTCATGCCTTGCTTTTAGCCAATTTTGATCATTTTCATATATACCTTGTCCCTTCCTAGGGTGAATAATTAATTTCACCAGCAGGCTCCTGCCTGTTTATGCCGTACATGCCATTTGAAGTTAATTAACTGTGTTAAAGTTTCCAAGCTAAAAATAAAACATCCCCAAAGATGCTATCTCTGCCCTTAAAAATGCTATTTGTGCTGGCATGCACAAATTCTCCCTTTTTTATCATGAGTAGCCAACGGGCTCATTTCCTCTCTCATAGTTTTCACCTCCCTCTGAATTTGCATCGCTGCAGGAGCCAGGGGCTGTTTAACACACCACAGCTCCCCTTAGCCAGGACCTTGTTGTGGCAGGGCACAGAACACCCACTCAGCTCCAGCAAGTTCTTATTCCAATGAAGCCACGTGGGAAAGTGATTTCCTGGAGGATGATGTAACTTAGTGCTGCAGTGTCAGTTTTGCAGTAAAAGCAATCACTTTCTGACAATAGTTGAGGGGGATTTTTCCCTATTAAAAAAAAAAAAAAAAAAAAAAA